>JALHCF010000073.1:0-29961 GCA_024341135.1 Tolypocladium album
ACTAATAGTGCCGACAGCGCGTTACTTCTTTTTTTTTTCTTTTTCTTTTTTTTTTTTTTAAATGTCTAGCTTCTAGCTGGCTAGAGAGCGTTTCTGCTTCAACGGATGGCCTTGTGTGAAGTGGTTAATGAATGAGGGGTTGTAACCAGACCTCGTCACCCCTTGGCGAATATGCACATGTGGCGATGAAGGCTGGGTTTCAGCAAGCAGGTAGTCCTGCATGTGGAATGGGTTGTGGTGTCTAATATATCAGATATCTGGGGGGACTTTCGCTTTATGTTATGCAGGCTGTTGTTGGTGCAATCATTTCGTGCCTCTATCAGGAACTTGCGTCCACGGTGCTCTTTTCTACACTCCCGTTGGTCCTCATCAATATCAAGCGAGTTCACGGGCTCAGCCTCTTTATCGTCCACTGCTCCTCGGCACCCCCGTCGTTGCCCTCGACACGTTCGTACACGAAGCGGTCGTGCAGCCTGCTCTCCCGCCCCTGCCAGAACTCGACCATGGTGGGTACGATCCTCAGGCCGCCCCAGAACTCGGGCACGGGGATGTCGTCGGAGCCCTCGAAGCGCCTCTCGGCGTCGGCCACCCAGCCCTCGAGCTGGGCGCGGCCGTCGTCGCCGTCGCGGCCGCTGGGCTCGAGCACCTGGCTCTGGCGGCTGGCCCAGGCGCCGATGCGGCTGCCGCGCACGCGCGTGTCGAAGTAGGGCTGGCTCTCGTCGCGCGAGCAGCGGCTGGCGACGCCCTCGACGCGCACCTGGCGCTGCAGCGGCGGCCAGTAGAAGACGAGGGCGGCGTGCGGGTTGGACGCCAGGTCGGCCGCCTTGCGCGACGTGCCGAAGTTGGAGTAGATGACGAAGGCGCCGCTGCTGTCGAGCTCCTTGAGGTAGACGATGCGCGACGACACGCGGCCGTCGGGCAGCGACGCCGTCGACAGCGTGCACGCCTCGGGCTGCGCGAGCGACGGCTCGGCCTGGGCGTCGGCGAACCACGCGTGGAACTGCGCCGCCGGCGACGAGCCGTCCAGGTCGCTGCGGCGGAGCGTGCCGCGCGTGAACTGCGCCGCCTGCCCGTGGGCCTCGTGGCCGGCTGGGGCGACTCGACGAGGCGTCAGCCGGGATACTGTGCGTGCTCTCCGGATGGCGACTTACATATGAGCTTGGAGGAGGCCGCGTCGGCGGGCGGCTCGTACAGCGCCATTCTGGCGGCGCAGGCAAGCAGGGCAGGAGTCGTGCTGCGGCGAAGCGGGACAGCACAGTTGCCGGAGGTGAGCGTCGACGGTGCTGGGGTGCTGGGGTGCTGGGGTGGTGATGGTGGTGAGTCGATGACATGCTCGATAGCCGGGTCCGGTGGTTCGGGCGCGGGTTAGCTGAGCCGGCGTCGGAATCGGATGAGCGCGGGCCCACCTTGGCTTGCCGCCCGAACAGAAGAAGCACAGAACGAAAGGGGACGAGTACACACAACACATACAACTACGCAATGCATTTATTACTATATACTCTATCTAAATACATACAGATAACACACACATACACGTACGTATACGCATAACACGTACACACACGTATACATTTAACTGACTGCATACACATACGTCGTGTATAACGCAGACGACACACGACGGCTACGGGTTTACGCCTCTACGACCAGTCCTGCCACGGAGAGACTGACACTCAAAATAGATACCTTTGAAGCACTGTTCTATCAACAAGGAGTGTAAACGTCTCTAGTCCGCCTCGCCAGAATTTTTCTTCGCCCGTCCCTTTCACAAGGGCTTCAGTCACAATGGCACGCCGCCCGGCTGACCCCATCACAGCTTACGTCGAAGCCATGACGAGTGCAAGCAGCGCCATTCTGCAGTAGAGTCCATAACGCATCTGCAACCTATCGTTAGCGCAATTGCACACCGGGGGATCGTCAAATGAGCCCTTACCTGTCGGAAGTACGCCGCGCGCTGGTCAAAGTCCACCTCCTCGGCAACCTCCTCGTTCCTCGGCAGCGGGTGCATCACCACCATCGAGCTCTTGGCGTGCTTGAGCGCGGCATTGTCCACGCGGTACGAGTCCTTGACGCTCTCGTACTGCTCCACGCTCTCGAAGCGCTCCCTCTGCACCCGCGTGCAGTACAGCACGTCGCTTCGCGCGATAATCTCCGGCGTCAGCGTCTCCGACTCGCACAGCAGCTGGCCGGCCGACACGAGCTGCTCCCTGACACTGGCCGGCAGTGCCAATCCCTTGGGCGCCACCAGCTGAACCTGCACCTGGTAGTGGCGGAGCAGGTACACCAGAGAGTGCACAGGCCGCCCGTACAGGAGGTCGCCCAGGAAGGTGATCGTCAGGCCCTGCACCGTGCCCAGCTCTTCGCGGATCGTGAAGAGATCCAAGAAGGCCTGGGTTGGGTGCTCCATGCTACCGTTCCCACCGTTGATGACCGGAACATCGCTGTACTTCTCCGCGATCTGGACCGAGTCCTCTTGCGGGTGGCGCAGCACGATCGCGTCGCCGTAGCAGGCCAGCGTGCGCAGAGTATCCTGCAGGCTCTCGCCCTTTTGGACCGAAGAGGTCGACGTTGAGACGGCAATGGTTCGTCCTCCCAATCGCTGCATGGCCGCGTCAAACGACGCCGACGTCCTGGTGGAGGGCTCGTAGAAGAGCGTGCACAAGACCTTGCCGCGAAGCAGATTCAAGACGCCCTCGCGCTGCACGCCAAGGCGCATCTCCTGTGCCACGGTGAACAGCACGTGCAGGTCGGCTCTCGTGTACTGCTTCACGGAGAGGACGTGAGCCTTTGTGAAGCTTGAAGGCTGCGACAAGAGGTGCAAGACGGACGCCTTGATGGACGACGGCTGCGACAACGAAAAGTCGTCCAAGGCCCCCATGCCTCGCATAGGCGAGGCGAGTCCTGCGGCGGCGGGACCGTCACGGCTCGCGGGTCGCCTGGGGCTCTCGGTGGCCCGGCCCATGGGAGGAATGGTTGCCTTCATCTCGGGCGTCTTGGCCGCCAGAACCTGCTTGGGAACAGCAGGCTCCTCGGTGATCTGGAAGTCTCGCTTCGAGACGTCGAGGTAGACGTGCCTCGCGATGGCCTCGATCAGGATCTTGGCGTTCTTGACATTGGTGACGAGAGGAATCTGGTAGTCGACGGCCATACGACGAGTCTTGTAACCCTTGCTCATGTAGCTGGCAGGTCGGCGGTACTTGTTGTTGGAGGGCAGGTTGATGTACAGGTCGATGGTGTTCTTGGCGAGATGCTGCGTGAGGGAGAACTCGGAGTTCATGTCCTCGTCACGTCCCAGCACCTCGAGGAACTGCACCGGCACGCCGTGCTCCTGCAGGTAGTCCGCAGTACCGGCGGTCGCAAACAGCTTGTACCCGATCCTCTGGAGCTTCTGCACCGACGGAAGCATCTCCTTCTTGTCCTTGAAGGAACCAATGGACAGGAGAATGTTGGCCTTGGGGATCTTGAATCCGGTGGACAGCAGAGCCTTGAGGTAAGCCTCGTACTTGTCCACACCGAAGCAAGCAACCTCGCCGGTCGACGCCATTTCCACGCCGAGGACGGGGTCGGCACCAGAGAGACGCGAGAAACTGAACTGCGGAACCTTGACACCGACCGTGTCGGGCTGCAGGGTCGTGGGGGGGTATTCCTGGAAGGGCTGACCCATGATGGCCTTGGTGGCCATCTCAATAAGGTCCACGCCCATGACCTTGGAAACGAAGGGGAACGAGCGCGAAGCGCGGACGTTGCACTCAATGACCTTGATGTCGTTGTCCTTGGCAATGAACTGGATGTTGAAGGGTCCAGTGACGTTCAGTGCCGCACCAATCTTGCGCGTAGCCTCTTCGATACGCTCGATGGTTGTCGCCTCCAGGTCCTGGGGAGGCAGGATCAGTGTGGCATCTCCAGAGTGGACGCCGGCGTTCTCGACGTGCTCCGAGACGAAGTGCCCAACGACCACACCGTCCTTGGCCACAGCGTCCATCTCGATCTCCTTGGCATTCTCGATGTACTTGGAGATGACGACAGGGTGTTCCCGAGACACCTCGGCAGCCTGGGTCAGGTAGTTGACCAAGTCCTTCTCGGAATAGACCGTGTTCATGGCAGCGCCAGACAAGACGTATGACGGCCGGACGAGCACAGGGTAGCTCACGGTGTTGCAGAACTCCCTGGCCTCCTCGAAGCTAGTGAGCTCCTTCCAAGTAGGCTGGTCAACCTCGATGAGATCCAACATGCGCGAGAACTTGTAACGATTCTCGGCCATGTCGATCATCTCCGGAGAGGTACCCAGGACCTTGACACCGGCGCGGTGAAGGGGAAGAGCGATGTTGTTGGGGGTCTGGCCACCCATGGCACCCAAGACACCACCAGCAGCCTCGAGCTGGTAGATGTCCAGCACCGTCTCGAGGTTGATGTTCTCAAAGTAGAGCTTGTCGGCCTCATCGTAATCTGTGCTTACCGTCTCCGGGTTATAATTCACCATGATGGTCTTGAAACCAGTCTTGCGCAGAGTTCGGATTGCGCGAACAGAGCACCAGTCGAATTCGACAGATGAGCCGATTCGGTAGACGCCGGAGCCGAGAACCATGACACCGTGGTCGGTGAAGTCAACATCATGCTCAGAGGCGTTGTAGGTGAGGTAGAGGTAGTTGGTGAAGGCGGGGAACTCGGCAGCCACGGTGTCGATCTGCTTCACGAAGGGCTTGATGCCAGCCTCCAGTCGCATTCTGCGGACGGCGATTTCATTCGAGTCCCAGAACTTGGCCAGCTGCCGGTCGCAGAAACCAAGTCTCTTGGCCTGCAGCATGATGTCGGGCGATCTCGCAATGTCCTTGGTTGTGAACTTAGACATGTCCTTGGCGAAGTCGCTCAGGCTCTTGAGCTTTCGCAGGAACCACTTGTCGATCTTGGTCATTTCCCAGATCTTGTCAACAGAGTACCCCTCGTGCATGGCATTAGCGATGGCGAACAGACGCTGGTCGGAAGGTGTCTGGAGCTCGTCGTCGATGCTCATGAGAGCCGGGGTCTCTCCGAAGCCCAGGTTGTGGAAGTCAATGGCGCGGATGGCCTTCTGAATAGCCTCCTCGAATGAGCGTCCAATGCTCATTACCTCACCAACACTCTTCATGGAAGAGCCAAGCTGGGTCGAGACTCGCGTGAACTTCTTCAGATCCCATCGGGGCATCTTCACGACGACGTAGTCAAGCGAGGGCTCGAAGCAAGCGCAGGTGACCTTGGTGACCGAGTTGGAGACCTCCTTCAGAGGGATGCCGAGGCCAAGCTTTGCAGCAATAAAGGCCAAAGGATAGCCCGTGGCCTTGGAGGCCAGCGCCGAGGATCGGGACAAACGAGCGTTGACCTCGATGATGCAGTACTCCCTCGAAAAGGGGTTCAGGGCATACTGGATATTGCACTCTCCGACGACACCGAGGTGTCGAATGACGTTGACGGCAGTGGTCCGCAGCATGTTGTAGTCCTCGTCCGACAGGGTCTGGGAGGGAGCAACGACAATGGAGTCGCCCGTGTGGATACCCAGAGGGTCAAAGTTCTCCATGTTGCACACAGTGATGCAGTTGTCTTGGGCATCTCGGACAACCTCGTACTCAATCTCCTTCCAGCCCTTCATGCTGCGCTCAATCAGGACCTGGGGGCTGGCAGCAAACGCCTTGTTGCAAAGCTCCAGCAGCTCGGTCTCGTTGTTGGCGAAACCACTTCCCAGACCACCCAGAGCGTACGCGGCACGCACGATGACGGGGAAGCCAATGTCCTTGACAACATGCATGGCCTCGTCAATGTTGTTGGCCGAAGCGGACTTGGCGCACTTCTCACCAATCGACTCCATGCTTCGCGCGAACAGCTCACGGTCCTCGGTCGTGATGATGGTCTCAATGGGGGTTCCCAGAACCTTGACGCCGAGACCCTCGAACTCGTCCTTGAGCTCAATGCCGACCTGAAGGGCAGTCTGGCCTCCAAAGGTAACGTAGATGGCGTCGGGCCGCTCATAGTGGATGACCTTGCGCACAAACTCGGCATTGACAGGCAGGAAGTAAACCTTGTCAGCCAGTCCCTTGGATGTCTGGATGGTGGCGATATTGGGGTTGATCAAGACGGTATGAATACCCTCTTCCTTGAGAGCCTTGATAGCCTGGCTGCCGGAATAGTCGAACTCGCCAGCCTGTCCAATGCTGAGACCACCGCTGCCGAGGACGAGGACCTTCTTGACCGACACTCGGGGGTGAAGCATCTCGTTCTCCTCAATGGTGCCGCCAGGGAAGGCGACCGGTCGCTGCAAAAGAGCAGGGTTCTCGGCACAGTCGGCAATCGTGTCGATGAAGACATCGAAGAGGAACTCGGTGTCTCGCGGACCAGGCGTGCTCTCGGGATGGAACTGCACACTGAAGTAGGGCTTCTCAGCATGCATGATGCCCTCGTTGCTGCCGTCATTGGCGTTGACGAAGAGCTCCCTCCAGCCCGAAGGCAGGGAGTCGGCGTCGACGGCAAAGCCGTGGTTCTGCGAGGTAATATGGCACTTTCCAGTAACCATGCTCGTGCAAGGAATGTTGTGCCCGCGGTTACCGAACTTCATCTTGGTCGTCTTAGCGCCGGAGGCCCTAGCCAGCAGCTGATGTCCAAGGCAGATACCAAAGACAGGGGTCTTGTTCTTCTCCATGGCAGCCTGGATGTTCTTGACGGTGACGTCGAGGACTGCCGGGTCGCCGGGGCCGTTGGAGATGAAGAGGCCATCGTACTGATCGCCAGCTTCCTTGGCCAGGTCGTGATCCCAAGGGCAGACCATGACCTCGACGCCGCGCTTGAGGAAGCACCTCAGTTGGTTGTATTTCATACCAACATCGACACAGAGGACACGGATCGGTCGGCCAGAGGGGTGCTTGCGGGTAGCCACGGATGGGGGTGGCTTGTACAGCTTAGGTTCCTTGACGGACACTAGACGGGAGTGAGTACGTCTTCGGACAAAAACGGTATGGAGCTGTACGACTCACCCTCAGCCACAAGGTTCTTCTCGTTGGGGTTCACCCAATCAATTTCAGCAAAGCGGTCCAGAGACACGCTGCCCAGGGCACTGGGAATGAGGCCGTTGGTGGTGGGACCGTTGGGCAAAGCCTGGGTCTGGAGGCGCATCTTGCCCAGCATGCTGCCCTTCTGGCGGATCTTCTTGGTCAGGGCCCTCGTGTCAACGCCGTAGATGGCGGGGACGCCCTGCTCCTTCAGCCAGGCGCCGAGAGACGAGGCAGCGAGGAAGTGGGAGAAGTCCTCGCCGCAGTAGGAAGCGGTGACCAGACCGGCGATGTGGATCTGCGAGGACTCAAAGTGCGCCGGCAGGTCGCTGAGCAGCTCGTCCAGCGTCTCGCGCGAGGGCACGCCGTAGTTTCCGACGAGGGGGAAGGTGATGACGAGGATCTGGCCGCGGTAGGACGGGTCCGTCAGCGACTCGGGATACCCGACCATGCCCGTCTGGAAGACCAGCTCTCCGGCGATGCTCTTCTGCGCGCCGAAGCTGTAGCCCTGGTAGGCGGAGCCGTCCTCGAGCTCGAGGCAGACGAGCCCCTCATCGGCGGTGCTCGCCATGCGCGCCGTGGCGGGCGCGAGCGCGGTGATGGCCATGTTGAGATGTGAAGACGCGAGCCGGGGGTTGGAGCGGCTGGCAAAGAAGTGGTGAGGAGGGAAGTCTCCTCGAGGGGTGAAGTGAGTCGGCGGGGCAGACGCTGCAAGAAAAAGAGTTTTGCTCGCGTGAGCGATGGCAGTTGCTAGCGACGGCTGGCCAGAAAAGCCCTTCCCAGAGCTCCCGTGGACAGGTCAAAAGCGTCACCTCGCGTTCGTCTGCCTCGTCGACGGTTCAAGCGTCTCGGGAGAAGCAAGAGGATTTTTGCAGAAGGCGGTGGTGGGAGGAGGAGAGAGCGACGCAAGCGGATGTCGACTTTTTTTTTTTCTCTTCCGCCCGCCAGACAGCCGGCGGCGTTGGCGTGTAGGTGGCTCGCCTCGCGCGGCCCCATTGGTCAATGGCGATGGAGCACCGCGGGGCACCGCGCCCAGCGACCAATGGCAGCGCCCGTCTTCTGCCAAACAGGGCGGGGCGAGTCTCGAGGAGGGGCACTTTTCACTGAGTGCCGGGCCTGCAGAGGCCCTGCAGAGGCCCTGCAGAGGGCCGTGCCCCGCTGCGGCTCTCGACTGCACCTCACCGCCGACGCATGAGCAGGGTACGGATCCTCCGCGCGCACTTCGAGAAGGCTCGCAGCATCTGAGCGTCGCCATGCACAACTGCCTCGTCCACTAGAGGTAAGGCAGGTAGGTAGGTACTTTACTTATTGCCTGTCCACAACGCCCCTTGATGAACTGCCGATACCCATGTACCTTGAGGGATGTCTTAACCAAGTGCCTTAACTTGTATCATTTGTCGTACAGGCTATTCTCGCTGCTTGCCATCAATCTACCACCCGCCCTTTCCATTGCCGATACTGCCATCATTCGCCTTTTGGCATTCCTCGACCCGCCTCTCCCATAACTTGTACAAGTAATACAGCGTGTAGCAACGCGTGGGCCTAGGCGGGCAGCAGAGATACCAGCGCTCGGCCCGGGGCACAAAGACAAGCTAGCTACCTTATGCCTAAGAACAAGCGCAGCGCCGGCAATCAAAGCCACTGCGCTCAAAGCTCCTGGCACGGACGCTGCCCGCCGGCGCACCGTGTGACCACACATTCCGCCAAGTTTTGACAATCGCTGACGCCATACATTCAGCCGCTAAATGGTGAGCTGCTCGACTCTTGCTGGTATCACATGCTGCCTTGGGTTGCTGGAGGCGCCGGCATATTTGGCATCTGCGGAGCCTGCTGCACCGTAGGGCTGGCCTGAGTCGATGTCGTCTGGCCTGGCTCGTGGCCAGCCGCAGGTCTACCAAAGGTGTGTTCCTTCTTCGGATCAAACCCGGGGAACACGGCTTGGAGCCGTCGGTACAGCTCCTTTACGGACTTGTCCCGCTCTGCCCTGTCCGCCACGGGGTCGACGTTGGTGTCTCCAGCCTCGGCACCGATGGGCTGTGCTCTGAGCTTCAGAGTGAGGTTGAGGGGAGGCGCGCTCAGGTACGTGGGACAAGGAGGCGCCTTGACCTCTGGTTTGCGGTCTGCCAAAGCAGCCATGTACGTAAGATTCGCCCGTAACCGTATCATGCATCTGGAAAGACCACAGAGTCAGCGCGCCAGTCGTACCAGGAACTCATCTTTTACCTACTGAGCATAGTCCTGCTGAAACAAGGTGTCCTCCTCGGCTAGTTTCTTATCGGCGGGGCTTCCGCCTGACGCAGCCTTTTCCTTTTTCAGCTCCTGCCGCGTGGTTTGTATTTGTATCGATTCGTACAACAGCTCGTGGTTGATGTCCAGCAGAAGCGCAAATCGCTCCTTTTCGCGAGACTCGGCTGCCGGGCTCATTGGCGTCGCGGGCGCCGGCAAGCTCACCCCGCTGCCATGATTGGCAGAGAATGTCGGCGTCTGAGGCGTTGCCACCCCGACCGAAGGCTGCTGGGCGTTGCTTGGCGTCTGATTCTGGGACGGAGGCTGTGGCGTCTGGAATTGGGCCTGCTGGCCGGCCATGGCATTATTCGGGGTGCCTTGTTGGGCGCTAGGGGTCCTCTGAGGAGTCGAGGCCTGATTCATGGCCTGGCCTTGCTGTGCTTGAGCCTGTGCTTGCGCCTGCGCCTGGGCCTGAGCCTGGGCCTGAGCTTGCGCCTGGGCCTGAGCCTGGGCCTGTGCTTGCGCCTGTGCTTGCGCCTGCGCCTGCGCCTGCATACGCTGCATCATCTGTGCCTGCTGCTGCGCCGGCATACCACCTTGGCTCATGGGGAAGCCTTGCATGCCCTGGGCCATCATGTAGTTGTTCTGCGCAAAGTTCTGCGGGTTAACGCCTTGTGGCATCATCTGGCCGTACTGGCCTCCAGGGAACTGCTGAGGGTAGCCGGACACTGGAGAGGTGATGGGTCAGCGAGGTACACACCGGGGTTGAGAATGCATCGTTTGCGGGTCTATGGTCCTAAGGAAGTAGTGCAACCATCTCCCAGCACCTCGGGAACGGTGCGGACAGGCGTTGCAGGGGATCGGGGTTGGTCAACTCACTTTGTCCATTGGCGCCCATATTGGGCATTCCGGGGTTCTGCATCATTCCCGCAGGCATTCCCTGCATCATTTGCGGGTTCGCGCCCGGATTGAAACCGCCTTGGGGAGCCATGGCAAATTGCTGCTGCTGGTTGTACATCATCTGCTGACCAGGCTGGCCTCCTGGTTGCTGGCCCGGCTGCTGCTGTGGTTGCTGCTGCTGTTGCTGCTGCTGCTGCTGCTGTTGCGGCGGCGCGGCGGCATTGAAAGGCTGATTGCCAAAGCCATAGTTGCCTGAGTACATGATGGCTGGCAAAGCGCGTTTCACAGGGTCGAGGATCAGACGCGGGTGTGATCGAGTGGGCGGCGAGACGACGGGGACCGGACGAGAAACCTCGAAGTGGCCAAGACCGGAGCCTCGGTGGAAGGGGTCGGGCGCTGCGGGAGCGCACGGCAATGAAGGAGCACCTTGTCACGGGCAAGGACGCCGTGGTTTGCTGTCCGGTATTGAGGGCACGCTCTTGCAGCCCCGAGATGGCGTCTCTGGTCGGAGCGGCAGGTCAAGTGCCCAGTTCACCCAACGACGCGCGGCGGCGGCGAGCGCTCCGCCCGGCGAGGCAGACAATGGTCGGGAGGGACAGCCGAAGGCAAAGCTCACGACTGACTGTGACGCCTCTCGAGCAATCTGCCGCTGTTGCGCGCGCTCCAAGCGACGGCTGCTGGCTGGCGCGACTGGAGGAGACGAAGGTGTCTTTGGTCGGTCGGAATCGCCGTCGCGGTTCGGCACAGCTCACGGCAGCTGGTCGATGGGTCTGCGATCCGTCTCGGCCGGCGATCGCTGGGTCTGAGCCGTCAATGGCGTCTCGGCGATGGCTGCAAAGTGCGTGCGCGCGCTCCGAGTTGGTGCGAGGTGCGCATTCAAAGGGATGGACGGAAGTGCAGCCTCGAGCGCCGGGACAGCATTTTAGTTTGGCCGCGGCGGGTGCTAAGCGGGGCTGGCTGGTGGCTGGCAGGGGTCGTTGTACAAGAGGTAACCTTACTCGTACAAGATGCGGATGGAAGCGCTGGCTGGGCCTCGATGCAAGCCGCTGGCATCTGGCCAGGCGAAGCGTGCAGCACGGAGATGTCAACCTGCATTTGCGATAAAGCCCCATGCAGTCGCATTTAGGATGATTCACGTTAAGCTTTGCTGAGAAACGGCCCGCCATAGGCACGTCGGACAAGATCCACTCGCATATCATACCGGTCCTTAACCTTAGGTCGCCCACATCCCTTTCCTTATCCAGCTGTATGGCTGCTCCTTTGACGAGGGCCAATGGTTTGGGGTCGGCGTGTGCAGGAACTGGCAATACTCATAACTCCGGCATTCTCCACGGGGCCTGTGCATCTTCATGGGGAGCCAAGAGGGCGGCTCAAGGAGCAGGATGTCGTCAGCTGGCCCCCGCAACTCGAACGAGGCATTGGGCAAACTCGTACTGAAAAGTCAAAGGCCAAGGTGCCATTCAAAGCCGAAGCGTGTGACCAGCAATTGCCATTCAAGGACACCTATATTTGGCAGCGACGAGTACGGAGTATGCGGCCTGCAGTCATCGGTTAGCCGCCGTGTCTCACGTAACCCGTTGCACGAAGCGAGCCCGGCGTCGGCGTGGACACGGCAGAAGCCATTGGCAAATCATCGCAAGCCGGCAACGTTACCCCGTACTCTCCCGCTCCCCGACGACAACGAGGGCCAGCCGTGGCGCGTGGGATACGGTGTTTGCAGACTCTCAATTGCAGCGCGAGTGACTCCCCCCACCTCCGTCCTCGGCGGCGGGACTCGATCCATATCTTATCGTACATCCCACCTCACCTTTTCGCACCGCACCTCCAACCTAGTCTTGACTCCTCTCGCACCCATCAGCGTCATCGAACGTTCACTGCGACGCCGACCTCGCCCGCCATGGCGCCCTTCAACCTCGAGACCTGCGCGCGGCCCAACATCTTGGCTCTGCAGCCCTACCGCTGCGCGCGAGAGTAAGCCAGATGCCCCATCCCTCTCCATCTGAACACCGCTCTTGACACTCTCTGCTAGCGACTACAAGGACGACGGCACAAACATCCTGCTCGACGCCAACGAAAACGCCTACGGCCCGTCGCTCGCCTCGGCCGATGTCGACAGCACCCGCCGCGCCGTGGGCGGCCTGGATCCCCTCGGCCTGCACCGCTACCCAGACCCCCACCAGCGCGACCTCAAGCAGCTGCTCTGCGACCTGCGCAACACCCACGCCCACACGGAGCGCACGCTGACGCCCGACAATCTCTTCGTCGGCGTCGGCAGCGACGAGGCCATCGATGCCCTGCTGCGCTGCTTCTGCGTCCCCGGCCGCGACCGCATCCTCACCTGCCCGCCCACCTACGGCATGTACTCGGTGGCCGCCCAGGTCAACGACGTCGCCATCGTCAGAGTCCCCCTGCTGCCCGCCCCCGATTTTGCCCTCGACGTCACCGGCGTGAGCGCCGCTCTCGACAATGAGAGCAACAACATCAAGATCGTCTATCTTTGCTCTCCCGGCAACCCCACGGGCTCGCTGCTTGCCAAGGCCGACGTCCAGAAGATCCTTGCCCACCCGACGTGGAACGGCATCGTCGTCCTCGACGAGGCGTACATTGACTTTGCCCCCGAGGATGCCTCGCTCGCCGAACTCGTGGCCGAGTACCCCAACCTCGTTGTCATGCAAACCCTGTCCAAGGCCTTTGGCATGGCCGGCATCCGCCTCGGCGCCGCTTTCTCGTCCGAGCCCGTTGCCCGCCTGCTCAACTCCCTGAAGGCACCGTACAACATCTCTAGCCCCACCAGCGCGCTCGCAGCCAGCGCCCTGCGCGACCAAGGACTCGGCATCATGCGCGAAAACCGAGCGCGCATCGTCGCCCAGCGCGAGCGACTGCTGCGCGAGTTGCCCCTCATCGAGGGCGTCGGAAGGCTGCGCGGCGGCACGGAGAGCAACTTCCTGCTGTTTGAGATGCTCGACGCGCAGGGCCGGCCCGACAACGCCATCGCTCTGGCCGTGTACCAGCAGCTGGCCGAGTTACAGGGAGTTGTGGTGCGCTTCAGGGGCAAAGAGCACGGCTGCCTCGGCTGCCTGCGCATCACGGTCGGCACGGAAGACGAGGTTACAAGATTCCTGGCGGCGCTCCGCACACAGCTAGCCAATGCCAGGGGAGCGGGATCCGTCGACGGCCCGGAAGAAGAAATGAGGGAGAATGCAGCGAACAGCGTCATCTCATAGACAAGTGTCGAAAGTAGATTGGACATGACTTGGGGTTTTGGGACTCGGATTGGCGAGGCTCAAATTGGTATGGTGTTGGACACACTGCGCATGACGCTACGGGTGATGTGAAAATGATTCTCACCGCATACAGACGCCATCATACAGCGGGGTTCAGATACAGCGTCTGGGATTTACAAGGAGTATTACCGAGACAGAAAGAATGATACTTCAAACGAAGACGTCTTTCCCACCGAGCGATGGAGACTCATCTTGCTTATATAGCTAGCTCTTGCTTTTCGAAATCACTCGAAATGTGATTTCGGACATAAATAAGATAGTTGGACTGCATACAGTACTTGGTACGGTCTCGATGGCTGTTGTCACTTCTTGCTCAATGATCATAGTCAATTTGCCATGAAAACAGCTCCAGCGCAGCAGAGTCTCTACTAGTAGCCTCTTGGCCATACTAGGTATTATCAGGTAGCGTTCAATGCCCTCTGTTTCGTAGAAGAGCGATATATCGAGCTCCAGCGTTCCTCTAACAGTGTTTGTTAAGCTTGAAAGATATCTATCACACGGCTGTCTCCCGAACGCCGGCCCTGAAGAGAGGGCCTCCAGATATTGCTGGCAGACGCTGGAGGACCCGACTCAAATTCGTCGGATTGCAAGTATCTCCGAATGTCACAACCAATTCATGAGGGACCGCCCCGAGCAAACGAGTCTCGATGTTGGTAAAGGTTTAAAGATCTGGTAGAATGACGGCCTGGGCCTATGGAAAACAATGGCTTTGAATGATCAGTTAATCTTTGGCCCTCTGTTGTTCAGTAATTCACAGAGGAGGAATGGTGTTTGTCCTCCTTCAGATGCTTAGCCCCAGGAGCAGACAACCTATGTGACCATGCGGCGAATGAGACGCTGAGCCAAACAGAGGCGGTATCTAGGCAAAGGTCACGAGTTCGCCGATGCCTTAGCAAACGCATTCCTCGTACCCTGTGCAGGCAAACACATGCCCCGCTACCAGACCGACATTTATCTACCACGGCCATCATGCGACTAGATCTACAACCAACTGCCTCTCTTCGGCGGAAAACAAAGTGTCGTATAAGCGACTTCGTCTCTGGGGCTGTCGCTTAAGGAGCCCGTGCCAGGTGAGCTTCGTGCCGCCGTCAGATTTGACGGCAACCTTCTTACAGATGTGTTCGTGCTCGGCGAAGTGTTCCGGCGAACACATGTGGACTGTGGCCCCTTTTTACTTGAAGGGAAATATTAAGCTTCGTCAAGAAGGCCAGTTGTTTGGGCCGGGCAATCAGGCTGCTCTCCCTCCTCGTTCCTTGAAGGGACATACTGGCTCCTGTAACGAGGGCAAGTTGTTTGCACGCGTGCGGCAATCAGCTACGCCCCGATGCGGAATCACCAACAGGAGTTTGTTGTATTCAGGGAGATTCATGTGCGAAAGTTGCACCGGGCTGCCTATGTATATATAAAGAACGGCGACGAAGCCTGAGTTGGTGCTGGTCTCCGTCGTGCATCAGTTCAGGTCCTTATTTCAAGCTCAGTTGACACAGCTGCTATCAAAAGCGAAATACCATCCCGTCGCCGAGCTATCAAGTCTCTTTGAAATACAATGGCACGTGCAGTCTTATTACAGATGTCCAACAGATGTCCAATCCCAGAAAGCTATCTCTGCTAAACGGGCACTTACAGGAACAGCCAACTTCTACGAGGTGCGGCAGTTGCAAAAATGGGTTCGTAATAGCGGCCGAGATATCCGACGAAGTTTACGCCCGCCTATCTACCGAGTTTAAAACGGATTATAAACTGGCCAGGGCGGGATGCTGCGGAAGTAGCCAATGTCAGAAATGTCGGGGCCAAGGAAGTTACTATGTTAAGGCATGTTACTGCAATATGTAAGCGACGAGGGGATGGGCAGAAGGGCCACCACCCGAGGTCGTGGGCCAGGTCAAGGGCACGAGCACGGCGCGAGATGTGGCCAGTACTTATTCCTATTTAAATTAAATTTAAGACCAAAGAAATCCGGACGCTGTGCTTGCACACCACTGTGAAACGATGTGTGAATATAGATTGAGGTATTTTTGAAAGACAAAGGAAGCTGATCCCTGGGCACGTATCCGTGCTTCATATGACCCCTCAAAGCACGGACAGATACTGTCCAGAAATATTACAGCCGTTGTTGTCAAATCTCCCCCAAATTAGCGCTATGTACTCCGTACAGTACTGTACAATACCGAAACGGGTGTGGGTTTTGTTTGCCTTGATGGACGGGCCGTGCGGCGATCATGCTTTTCGTCGTCAGGCAGCTAGCTTCGACTCCGACTAGAGATGCGCCCTCATCATTTCCAACCTGAGTGGCCAACTCCTCTATCCTAGCCCTATTTTGAAGACTCGTCATTGATTAAATTGCAATGGAATGCTTTTTCAAATTGCTATCCAAGTCTAAGTGTCGATCCACAACATCATTGCCTTTCTAGTGACCATTATTCCCAACGCCTCCCCGAGTCATATATAGTCGTGTCGTATCATCAGTTGTATCTACCCTCTAATGGCATATGTGCATAAGAGATGACGGTAAAGAAGTTGCGCTATCCAAGCGTTCACTTTGTGTTTGTTCGCCCAATCAAGCGAGGCCCCAGGCCGCCAGTGCGGTGACAAGGCCGACCAGCATTGGCACCATGCTCTGGCTGCCCAGGTGCGCCGCTGCATCAGACTCCTTGGTCTCCTTGGGCGTCTCCTCGCGCTTGCTCGTCGTCGCTGAATTTAAATTGTACGTGTCGATCGGCTTCCAGTTGGTGTCTGTGACGCGCTTGATGTCCTTGCCGTCCAGCGGCGGTTCCGCCTCGTGAATGAGCAGGCCCTGGATGGTCTCCAGGGCGCACATCTGCGGGCCCAGGCCAGGCTTGTCGTCGTAGGTGCCCGTGTTCCACTTCATGCCGCACTGGTGGCCGTCCTTGCCGCCCGTGCAACTGGCAGCGGCAGCCTTTGCCGACGGTATGAGAAAGCTCTCAATCTTGTCGCGCATGGCAGGCAGCATCACCGACGTCTGCCACATAAAGCGGGAGAGGTAGCCCTTGAAAGTGATCATGTCGTAGTTGCATTTATCGATTGCCTCGCAGGCCGCCTCGGTCATGACATTCTTGAACTTTCCGTCGTTGGAGAAGAACCAGCCAGCGCCGTCAAGGAGGTTGTCGGCTCGATCGGCCCATTCCTTCTTGCCGGTGTAGTTGGCCAGGACCGCACTGCCATACATGTAGATGCCGCTGGTGTAGGTAAAGGACATCTTGTTGACCTTCTTGCATTGCGTCTTGATGTCGACGCCGTCGTAGACGTGGTGGTACACGGGGTCGATGAGCTCGACGGCGGTGGTCCAGTCCCAGATCTTCTGCGCCCAGTCGAGATAGGTCTGGTTTCCGGTGGCGCGGGCCAGTCGCGCGGCAAGCTGGAACATACCGCCGTTGCTGATGGAATTCTTGTAGTTCATGCCGTTGGGATTCTCGGGATAGATCTGCCAGCGAAGGCCGCCGTTGCAGTTGTCGGTGTCCCAGCGGCTGGCGAGCGAGTCGAATACGCGGCGGGAGATGTCAAGCCACGAGGGGATGTCGGTCTTGGGCTGCGGGAAGTTGCGCTCAGCCGCGGACATGACCGCGGATCCCCAAAAGAAGAGATCGTCATTGCCTTCCTCCAGCTGATGCTCCTTGGGCACGTAGTCGAAATTGGGGGAGAGGTTGGGAGGCGCCAGCAGAGCCTGGAGGATGACATCGTTGTAGCTGGGGTCCTTGGTGTAGTGATAGTAGTCCAGCATGGCACCCCAGAGGGCGCCGGCCACCCACCAGTAGTACGGCTTGGGGACGTTGCCGACGTCCTGGCGGAATGTTAGCAGGAGCTTGAGTACTGAACCTCGTGGACACGTACTATGGCGTTTGCGCTGGTGTTGCCTCCATAATAGGTCATGGCGTCGTGGGCAATTGTAGCCGCAACATTTCGGACCGAGTCTGTTCACTCGTCAGCGCAATGCTCCGTCCGGCAAAGAGCCGATGAGCCCTTACCGCTGTTTTCGGCGTCGAGGTCTTTTGGGGCGATGATGCCACTCAACGCCGCTGCGGCGTGGACACTCTTGACGAACTTCATGATGAACTGGAGGTTCACGCCTCACGACTGCAGCTCAGGCGGTAAACACAAGAAGTGCCGCAAACAGTACGCGGTCGATTTGTCGCAGACAATACTCGAGATATGCAAGTGGGCGTAGCACAACAGGTCTGTTGCTGCAGCCCTACGGAGTAGACGAAGGGAGCAACAGACGGCACAGAGGCGACGGGGGGACCAGAGTACAAATAGGAAGAGAGGTGAAATGAAGAGGAGAGACTTGGGAGGCTCCAAAGACAAAAGTAAATTGCGAATAAGGATGAGGGTGAAGAAAAAAACGACAAAGACGAGAGGCTGGAATGAATACGAGCTGAGGCCGCGACTCTCTCGAAGAATAGACGTTCAGGAACGGGGTACAAGTCACGTCTGAGTCGGGGGCTTAGCCGCAATGGGGCCTCGGGGGCCAGGCAAGGGCCTACCCTTTTCTCTTTATGGCTCACAGGATGCGGCCAACGCGCCGTAGTCGATTCATGCATTCAGGCTACCGGTACGGAGTACGGAGTCCTCGTATACGAGCGCGACTCGCTGCACGGACCGGAGCCGTCAGCAGCCCGCTCGGCACCTGAACAACCACCTTCGGGATAGGGTTTCCTTGGGCGATACCTGCCCCCCTCCGCCAGCATCTAAGTTACCCTCTGAGCGGCAGGGTTGCCTTTGCGGGGGAAGATTGACAGCCGTCGTTTCGTGACCGGCCAAGCTTTGCCCATCTCTGGACGATCGCCCCTGGCCCTCGGCTCGCCTAGGGCTTAGCTCAGGAGCAGCCCAGGATGCCACATGCAGCGCAACACAGGCCAGCAGAGCCCCCAGATATTAGCTTTGTTTCGAGTTTGCGCGCGCCAAAGCCTGCCTGACTTTTCCGTGGCCAGATGCAGCGAGGCAGCGGGAGCCAGTCAGGCCACGCCGGCGGGACGCGCCGTCCGACCCTGGCTGTGCCCACTAGCGCGGCCTGCGTCAGTGGCAGCCATCGACAGGGGAAGAGGCGCTTGACTTTTGCTGGCGCGCTGGGAACGGCGACTCATTGGGTGGTCCAGTGGTCCGTCGGCTGCCTGCCCCTAAAGCGCTCGCCCTGGCTCGGCGGATTGGCCAACACTGATGACAGCCTTGACAGCCTCCTCAGTGGGCTCAGCGGGCTTGGTTGTAGTGGGGGCGGCCGAGCCTCAGAAAAAACGTGAAACATGAAACACGAGACGGGACGCCGATCCGAGACTAGACAGGCTGGCTATGCAGTCTGTTCCTTCGTCTCTTCTCGTGTCATCGCCAAGGGACGAAAGCAGGGAGGGAATGGGCATCAAAGTCGTCAACTGGAACTGGCCGAGACATACGCGAACGCGATGGCGAGATTCTCGTGTTGTCGCGCCTGTGGCTGGCCATTCCTCCCCTGGCGGCGTGGACCCTGAATGCCAACGCGGAGCCATAAAAAGACTCGGCCCTTACTCGTACTCGCAAAACACGACGTCGACAGCGCAAGCATCGCGTGTCTGCACACCGTCTCTGCCCACTCCCATCGGCACCCAGCCCAACCGACCGAGCATCCACCACCCGACCCCGTACGAATGTTTGGTCTTGCCCCACCGCGCTCGTTGGACCGAATCCTTGCATCCCGCTTGTTCACAGTCGCCGAATGCGTTCTCCGTACTCAGTAGGCAGCTCGCCCATACAAAGTTACTCTACTTGTCTACGTAGGTAGGCACACTCTTCGCGCCGCTCCAAAGGCCGCGTCGACCGCCCAGACTCGAATAAGTCAGTCCCACGCCCGGACCAGCAGTTAACTTGGAACCCTAATCGTGGTGGTCAACCCTCTCCAATCGCATCCCATGGTTTCTGCTATGGCATCTAGGGCATCGCTTCACCGACAACCCCCTGGTCATTTCCCCGCAACGCGGATGGGATCGAAACTCAAAAGGCCCACGGATCTGTCGCTCCCCACCACGGTTCCGTCGCGGCTAGGGGTGACAGTGCCAGCTGGCTCTTGCTTGCCCCTTACTCTTATTCGTAGCCATCGCGCTTGTCTGGCTGGTCTGAGATACGTGTACTCCGTAGACATGCAGCAGCTGTAGCGCTAGTTGTATCCGTAGATTAAAAGCACGCGGTCAACCCTACACTCCCCTCCCCGCATTCTCCAACTTCCCGAGGAAGACGACAGTACGGAGTAGTCGCATGTGCAAATGCGCCGCTGCTCGTATTCGCAGGAGGATGCCAATCCAGCTCCCAGCCCCAACCGCCCCAACCGTCATTCTCATAATTGCATTGCAATTGCACGTACGGGTACTCACATCAGACGATCGCTCCTGTCGGTTGGTGGAGATGATCCTTCTTCTCATTGCAAATTGAAGACAATGGGCTTGATGCCTTGTCCTCCAGCCCGGAAAAGAAATGCAGCCTTTCCATGCTCTACGTCAAGAGCCAACCGCGATTTCCTGCCTGTCTCCTTGTTCGTCCGTACTCCGGTGCCTCAAACGTCAACGCCATCAAAAAATCTCGCCGAAACCTTGAGCCAGTTCGGGGCACCAACGCCTATGCAACGCTCACGAAAAAAGCCCACAAGCCATAAGATGCATGCTGTGTCCACCCAACCCGAAAATCCACCGACACAAATGGCCGTCTCATTTGGTCCAGCGGGGTCGACCACAACATGGCGCCTCTCCTTGAACAGGGGTATATCCAACTGCATATCCAAATGGTTTCTCTCAACTCTTGAGTTCCCTCGCGTCGTCGCCGGAGGAAATCATAAGACGATCCTCGCTGCTATTAGTGACGCAACTGTCGCCATGATGGCTAACACTCTATCAGCTCGCATACCGGCCGCCCCTCCTGTGGCCGTCGTTGAAGGGTAGTACAGAGCCGAGGATGCTACCACCGGGGCGGCAATGTCTGTTCCAGTGACATCGAAGCCATTATCCGTCGCCTTGGGCTTATCGGCTAGCGTGAGCGTGCCCCATTCAACGGCGGAACCAGACAGCGTCGACGTCCACGAAACTTCCGTTGGACCGGTGTTTTGCCCGTTTGTGTAGCCCGAGGCGTAGCTCGAGTAGCCAGAGCACGTAGCGGCCGTCGTGCCGTCCAGCTTGCATTCTAGATCAGCAATGCTGCAGGCACAGCTTCGTCAGCACTTTCGTCCCACCACATACGCAGCCGCAGCATGACCGTCGTGCGGACGTACTATGTAGATGTCCATGTTCCGTGGAACTTGAGCGTCGATGGTCCCTCGACAACCACAAACGGAAACTCTAGTGACAGGTCGCAGGTCGGGGGTTGCGTCGGACAGAATATGGTGTACGTCGTCTCGCTGGCCGCCTTGTTCTGCTCCATCCGGTTAGCGACTGGGGCCCCATCAAGGCGATGATAGGGACGACAAACTTTCGACAAGATGCTGCCCTGCACAATAGACCATTGGTCCTTTTCGTAGTATGGAAGAAAGATGGGAGCTGTCGTGACGGTGGGAGTCGGGGCCGTCGGCGAGGACGCGTAGCCGCTGGCAGGGCCGAGAACACACAGTGCCAGCAGCGCCGCGACAAGAGCCGGCGGGAGTCGTAGGCTGAATCGGGCCATGCTAGCGGCGTCGGTGCTGCATCGGTGCGCCAGGCGAATCAAAGCAGCGTCAGCAGTCGGCACGGCCTTGGAGGCCCAAGGAAGCTTCTCGTGGAGGATCGCAAGCCGGAATGCTGTGCAGAGGGAGAAGAGAATTGCGCGAGCGCTGCACAGCCGTGGAGGAGCGGCTATAGCTGGCAAGAAATGCTTCTCCATCACCTGTCTGAGGTCTTGGCGGGTGTGTCGAGTCGAGCCTAGCGTCTTGCGCCGCCGAAATGGGGGCTTGGCAGCAGATCCAATGCCATCAGCCCGATTTGACTTGTTCAGGCCAATTCGCCGCCAGGTGCGGCTGTCGGCCTTCTTTCCCGAGGAGAGACGGCAGTAGCGGCGAGAGTACGGACTATTAAAGCGAGCATTTCAATAGCCGGCGCGGGGATCCGACAGGGGATATGCCTACGAGTCGGCGCCAGCGCAAGAGTCAGCAGCAAGGCGCTGGTCGACGCGACTCTGCCAAGTCGTGAGCAGCGCGAAGGGCGGGCAGAGCCGCAACTGCAAGGCTTGGGTGTGAAGCCTGGGCGCAGTCGGCAAGAGCGGCTCTGCAGGCGGGCTGCCGAGAGACTCGCGCCGCGGTGCTTGAGGCGCGCCAAACACTGGCCTCGAAACTGCTGGGCAGACGCTGGCGAGCCCTGCGGGACAGGAGGAAGGGCCAGGCCAGTCTTGCCAGTTTCACCGCTGGATGGCCGGCACTTGCGTGGCGCGGCGTGCCAAGACCCGGTCGCAGCAGGTGCTGCTCCAGAACTGGTGCCAAGACCCAGCGCCAAGCCCATTGTCCACGCCAAGAAGAGGCTGACGGAGTGAGCACGGCAGCGCCCCAGCGCCCTTGCCTGTGACGGCGACCGAGCGACGACCGAGTTGCGAGCGTCCAGGAAGGCACGGGGGTCTGAGGCTGCCGGGTTCCGCAGTCCGGATGTCCCTCGCTCCTTCGCGTCCGAATCTACGGTACGGAGTACTTGTCATCGCACGGAGACGACACTTGCCACGATATCAGACGCTGCGCAATGACAATCCGGCTCGTACCGAGCGCGCTTGACTTGTACGACAGTCTTAAGCCAATGAGCCGCACCGTCGTCGTCGGTAGCCACCTCACTTCGTTGACGATCGTCGCCCGGAGTCGGGGTGATGGCCGCTCGCCTTGCGTGCTCCAGCCCCAAGTTCGTTGATTAGTACTCCGTACGGGGGGGCGGCGGGCCACGGCACTCAGCCAAAGCCTCCAGTCCCGGCCGCACGGGGTGCCTGAGCCGAAATTGAGCTGGTCCTGGGATGCTCCTTTGTTTTTCTTCAGCACAGAAAAATCATGAGGCCGTGCGAACAACGTCAATGCGCATCCATTTTACACTGCAGACTGCCGTCGCCCTCCTCTATCCCACCTCCACAAGATACATCTCTTAGCATCCGGGACATCTCATAGTGCCAGTCATGCTACGGACGTACGGACTAGGCACTACGTACAGTCCAGAGAGTTAGTGCTTACACGTCTACTCCGTACTTGTACAGGCAGTGAGTGTTTCACCTTGGATCATTGTAGATGCGAGATTGTCCACCACCTCCAGGGGTTCCATCTAGCCTGGTAGCTACTGAAACTACGAGAAGCGTTTCCCAAGCTTCTGACACTCTTTTCATACGCTTTCCTTCATCTCATCAGCCGCACGATAGTCGCTCGTTCTCCCGGCCGTCATGTACCGCTCTCTCGCTCTGCTCGCCGCCATGGCCGGCGCCGCTTCGGCCGCCGACAGCACCACCACGGTCTCGCTTCTCCTGCCCATGGCCGATCCCCAGCCGCTTGTCGGCTCCGTAGTCAAGGCCGAATCCACGATCACGACGTTTGCTATCTCCTGTGCTCCCAACACCCCCGCCGAGAGCTGCGGCCTACCAGGCGTCCAGACCATCTTGCAGGGTCCCTCTACTTGGTCCATGTCCATATCCGCCAGCGAAGGTGGCACGTTGTGAGTGGAATTTCGCTGCCAGGAGGACCGTCATTGCCTTTGCTGACTCGAGGGCCCGAACATAGCACTCAGGATGTCAACTGCAAGCTCGAGCCTGCAAAGAACATTGCCACTTGCAACCTTGTCGAGTCGCAGGTTAGCGGCAAGACCAATGCCCAGTCCAGTAGCCAAAGCGTCCTCAAGGGCTACTCAACTTTGATGCTTCCCGTCACCATCACTGCAGGTGTCGATAAGCTATCCGCGGCACCCGGCGCAACGGCCACCGGCTCCGGGACCAACGCTGTGCCCACCGCCTCGGCCACCGGTACCGACAAAGGAGGTTCGGCCGCTTCGGCATCCGCTTCGGCGTCCGATACCGCTTCCGCTTCGGCGTCCGCTTCGACCTCTACCAAGTCGGGGAATGCTGCAGCGGCCAAGATCACTCAGAACGCGCTTCTGGCTGGCGTTGCCGCCGTCGTTGGCGGCGCCATTGTGGTGTAGAAGCATGGCATTTTGCATAGACACATGATATTGACCCAGCATTCGCTTAGGGATGACTGACACGGCGCACACTGTAAAGTACAATTAATGGATCATGGGAATCTCTGAAGCAAGGTAATCAATAACGGGAAGTCTGAAGAGAATAAACGCTGTACGGGTTTTGACTCTGTCCAAGGTCTGCATAAGTCGCGCTCAAGATGTAATCTCATCTCATGAACGCCTCAGCTTAAACATGATTGCTCTTATGCCCGCAGAGCCTCATGGTCTCGGCAGCATCAGCATTCTTCAACTCACGTCCTCCCTCTCACCTCACGCTGACTGAGTGCTCGCTGCCACGGCTTGTTTCCCGTTTGCTCTCAGCTGCCTATCGTGGACGCTGGCTACGTGTGCAACACCCTTGTAGGGCGTGGCCTCTATCCTCGTCTACGTCATTGTCTTTATGCACCTACGGCCGACGCGACGGGGTGCATTGAGAACAACAGACGAGTGGATAAAGACCATGTCGGCATGTCGGGAAGCGTCTTATCCCGACTAGCTCGCTGCGGCAGAGCTGCACAGTTGAGATGGTGGTCAATTCTGGTCGAAACATTGTCGCTCTTCTCTAGCTAAAGACTAATGGCTCTTTGCTCTTCTTTGCGCAGTTCCCCGCATGGGATATGCGCAGAGGCTTGGGTTGGGTACGTTAAACACGAAAGCCGCAGGGCGGCGGGCGCTGGAAATTTGTCCGTGGTATGATGCATGAATCGTAAGTCGTGTCGGAATATGCCATGCTAGTGAATCCGTCCTGCTTCATGTCGCGAGAAGCTAGAACTCACCGCGGTCCTCCCGCCCGTCCTGCCAGCTCGTGCAGTTGACACACCGTAGGCACTGTGTCCACCTGTTAACTTCAAGCTTCTCAGATTTGGCAGGGACACTGACCTTTTCATTAATGCTCTTGCGACAGTACTTGCACTTCTTGGTGTATTTGATGATGGGGTCATGCGAGACCAGTGTGTACACATGAGCGAGTCCATAGAGCGCAAAGCCGACCATGAAGAAGGAGACAACCTGGTAGATGAAGGACCTGCTCCGTTGTCTCGTCAGCAGCCGTTCCTGAAAAGTTGCTGCGACAGTACCGGGGAGCCTACCCGTACGCCATGACCACGGCCCCATCCTCCTGCGCCTGGTGCAGCGTGTTGTACCCCGTCGTGGCGTTGTAGTTGGTCCCGTAACGCAGCACGGCAAACTTCTCCTCGATGTTCTTGTTGAGAGGAAAGAGAACAGCCAGTGGGGGCATGAGGATGGCGCTGACAAAAGACTTGACGAGGTCAGTGAAGATGTTGGCGAGGCTGAAAATGTCCGTCAGCTATGCACCCGCGCGCCAGCTGTCTGGGTAGCAAGGCGCACATCAAGCCAAACGCAATCTGGAGGATGTGGCCCTGAAAGGCGAAGTCGACGAAGCCGTCAAGGAAGCGCTTCATCTTGCGCTGGCTGCGACCGAGGAGCGACGACGTCTCGCTGGGGCCGGCGGCGGCGCCATCGTAGTCGCCAGGCATCGTGCTCTGGCTATGCAAGCTGCTGTGCGTCCTGATGCTGACGCTCACGACGCAGCTGAAGTGTGTGTGCCCGGGGAGAAGACAGCATTGAAATCTTGGGGGACTCCTGGTTTCAAGTGTTCACGGTCTGCACGGCCCGGGCAGTGACCTATCACGAGCGAGACTGTGTACGAACTTGGCAAGGTGCTCCGGGCGTCGGCTGCAGCACGCGTACCATGATCAGCGCTAGTGACGTACATGGCTGCGGTGGGATCCGTCAAGCCGTGAAGGAGGGGGCGCATCTGGGGAACCTTGGGGAGTCGACTTCTCAGAACCTGGAAATTGTCGAAACGTGCTTTGTATGGCATATATCAGTGAGCTTTGAATAGGTAGATCGAAGAATGGAATGGTCTATTAAGTCAGGCATGTCGGATGCCGCTGAGCTTGTCAACCTGCCACTTTTTGGCGGCCGACAGCTGCTACGCATTACTCCATCCATCCATCAACATCTCCTCGTGGTAGCCGCAGCTGTGAAAGACAATAAGCCCAAACTCCGCGCGACAAAATAAGACGTAGCTCGCGATGAGAGCGGGCGAGGGGCTTAGTAGGCCTCCTTGGCGCCACGCCCCATCTCAGCCCTCTTCTTGCGCCGCATGATCAGGAATTGCGCCAGCCAAAAGACGGCAACGGCCATCATGAAGCCCGTCGCGATCCAGCTAAGAACGTAGAATTTGGTGCCGCGCTCGGCCGAGATACCCACCTTGGCCCCCTTGTCGTTGATCTGATCCACGCCTTTGGAGCCGGCAACGCTGACGATGATGCTCCCGATGATGCACGCCAGACCGCCGAGCGAGCCCACGATGAGGTTCAGCAGCAGCAGCCCCGTCTTCCCCGGCAGCAGGAAGGCGCCGAGATTCAGGAACATGGACAGGCCGCTGAATCCCATGGCGAGGACGTACATGATGAAGAGACCTAAAAGGGCGTCGTTGAGCACGTCAAGCTTGTCTTGGATGCTGTCTGGCCAGTTTATGTCGGCGAGGTTGAGTTTCAATGGCCCAACCTTGAGCTCGTGGTCGAGGAGGTCGGTAAGGTTCAGACGGTCTGGAAGAGTCGTCAGTCAGAAGCTAGCCCACACAGATTCAGTGTATGGAGAGGAGCTTACGGGACAGAGACGAGCTCGTGCAGTTGGTTACATTGAGCGACGGGCTCGGGGCGGTCGCGTTGGGGCTCCAGTTTCCTTCGCACGAGTCCATGATGTGCAGCGAGTACCACTGAGAGATGCCGAGCTTGCTGGCCAGCTTGTCGGCGGCGCCGCTCTTGAGGTCGTCGAGTTTGTCCTTGGCGTCACCCTTTGCATCGTCCCACCAGTTTTTGATGTCGCCCAGGAGGCCATCCTTGCCACCGCCGCCCTTGCCATTGTCTTTGCCGTCGTCTTTGGCCTTGTCTAGAATGTTGCGCCCAATCATGGACGTATTGAGCTGCGAGAGCGCATTGTCAGCAGACTGGGGGAATACGTCCAAGAACAGTGCTACTTACCCTGACGACGGCATAGTCCTCCATGAAGCCCGGCGTGCGGCCCGAGAAGAGGACCAGCGACGTCAGAACAAAGCTGACGAGAGCGAGGACGAGGGGGACGAAGACGAAGAATCTGGCTATTGGAGCCATGGCGTCTGTTGCGTCTACTGTCGATATTGCCGCTCGATTGCAGTATTAACCAGTTCTTGTCGTTTAAGCTCTCACGTTAGATGACGGAGGAGAGAAAGCAATGCAATAGCTGAGGATGAGCAAGACGAGAAAGTATGAGGAGGCGCTCAGAAGGGCCGGTACACGCAGACAAAGGGACAGACACTCTTGATTCACCATCACGTCGGACCCTGCATACTAATTAATAGCTTCCGTCTCAATCGGTTTGCCCTGTCTCCGTCTATGATGTAACGTCCGGGGTACCTACTCAACGGGGGACAAGTGAATGGAACGGATGTGTCGACCACAAACAAACCCTGCCGTGTCCAACGGCGGCTCGCTTGGCTGCGAGGTCGCTCTGGGCCAGTCGACCAGCCATGGGAGGACACAAAGACAAAGCCCAAGAAGCAAGCGGCGCTTGCGTCACCGGCAGACGGTGGTAGGTGGTCGGACGGCCATTGTCGAGGCGGAAGCGCTGGCGATGCGCCGGCGCAGTGAATAGCGGTCTAAAACCGGTTCTCGCTGGGGGCGACCGTGGTTGAAGTGGGGCCGTCCAGGAGCTTTTACAGTGGAGTGGCGTTTCGCGGTGGGAGGCTGCCAGCCACTCGAGACCCTGAGGACGCGCTGCGCTGGGACGCCGACTTTGCAATGGCCCGAGATGCATCCAATGCAACTCGGGGTCGGGGCCCATGGCGTGCGGCAGCTCCACTGCGCTGTTGTCTCTTTGCTCGTACTCGTACTGATAAAGAAGCCAGAGATTTGATCGTGTTCGATCTTGGCAATTTCTGCCAGCGCATCTGTCTCCTGTGATGGTACTGATCTTGGGAGTGGCTGGTGAGTGGAGAGAGGCCCGCGGCTAGCCCCGTCGGCGACGATCTTCGAGTACGAAAGACAAGCGCCGACAGACAAAAAGGACGGGATCACGCACGCACGCACGCACCTTTCACCGCCGTGCCGTCAGCTCAGGTCACGTCGCGCCTGACTCACTGGGGATGTTGCAGATCTCTCGCGCTCGTACAAAGCGCAACCCATGGCCCGTCGATGCGACGTGAGAACAGTCGACGTGACCGCTAGTGGGCAAAAGAGACTCGCTCGAGCTGAAAGGAAATGGGCGCAAGTTGAGCGGTCTGCGACGGCTGCCATCATGCGATGTGTACGCGCCGCTTTCGAGAGAACAGGTGCTTCGTACGAGTAGATTATGCATTTCGTGGGTCGGCAACTGCGGAGCAACAAAGCCGGGAACTCGTACGGTGACGGCGGTGGTGATGCCGACCGCCAGCCGCGAGAACCGCCGACGGCGGACGGCGGCGCTGGCTGAAGGCTCCTCCCAAGGTTCTGCTCTTGAGGGCGCCCTTTGCTCATTCCGCATCGTGCGCATCGTGCGCATCGTGCTATGATGCGTCTTGGAGTCGCGAGAATGAACGGTAAGCAGCTTCATTACCTGGTTATGCGCACAGCTACCCTGCAGCAACAACAATCAATACATGCAGGCAGCCTGGTGAATCGGATCATTGAACGGCTGCCGATGACGTCGCCGCAGCCGCTGCAGCCCCCCCGCGCGCGCCACATGCCAGCGCCCACGTGAAGGGCTCCAGGGGGCGTTTCAGCCCGCCGGCGCCATCCCTCCCCCACACGCGCGTTGCAGCTGAGCATTGCAACGGACAAGCCTCCTCCGCCAGCCTCCTCTGCCGCCACCATCACCACCAACACCACCGCAGACGAGGAATAAACACTCGTCTTTTCAGTGCCGACGGGGAAAAAAGTCCGAAAGGGAAGCCCAGCCACGCCGCCGCCGGCCTTCTCTATTCAGCCCGCCGCGCCCAGGGGCTTCCCGAAGACAGAGTCGCGTGTTGTTGTCTCCCCTTTCACCCCTCGCGACAAAGGACCTGCGAACAATGACCATGAGCCTGCCATCCTCGTTGCGCCGCTCTGCTGACTCGACTCCCCGTTGACGCGATCGACCATCCGAAGAACGGAAGCGCAGACAAAGGATGCGATAAGCTGCCGCCTCGTCCTATCCAGCCATCGGCACCGGGTCCCTCGTTTTGCCATCTCCGATACTCATACGTTACGCGCCTTGCGCAAAGACATCATGTCCTCCCTCGAGGCCAAGATTGTCGTCCTCGGCGCCCAGGGCGTCGGCAAGACCTCCCTCGTCATGCGCTACTGCAAAGGCGCCTTCAACCCTTCCCAGATCACCTCCACCGTTGGCGCCAGCTTCATGACCAAGCGCGTCGTAGATACCGACTCTGACACCGTCGTTCGCCTCCAGATATGGGACACAGGTTGGTCGTGCCCGGTCGTCGTCCCGTCTCACTGAAATTGCACCTGCTAACTCGGACCCCTCAGCTGGCCAGGAACGCTTCCGTTCCATATCACGCCTCTACTACCGCGGAGCCAATGCCTGCATCCTCTGCTACAGTATCACTGACGCCCAGTCCTTCGTCGACATGGGCGTCTGGCTGACCGAGCTGCGCCGTAACCTCCCTGGCGACGTGGTGCTCCACGTCGTCGGCACAAAGGCCGACATCGTCGCCCGCGACCCCTCGGCCCGCCAGGTCCCCTTCGAGCGTTGCATCGCCTACGTCGCCGAGAACCTGGCCCCGGGCCTCGGCAGCACGCCGCCGCCCACGGCCGCGCCCATCAACATGCCCTCGGTCAACACCGGCGCCATCGAGCCGCGGAGCCCGAGCTCCAAGCGCAGTTCGGGCTTCTGGGCCCAGGAGGTGGGTTGGGACGCGTGTCACGAGATCAGCGCCGAGAGCGGCGAGGGCGTCGAGGAGGTGTTCCGCGTTGTAGCCCGCAAGCTTGTCGAGCAGAACCGCAAGCTGCAGCAGGCCATGTTGACGGCCACGGCGATGCCCGGAACCCCGGGTTATGAGAATGGCATGGATGGCGGCTACTTCGAGGGCGCCAACCTGAGAGGTAGCTTCCGCGTGGGGCGCGACCGTAGGAGCTGGTTGTTTTCGCCCGCCTTCTCGCCCGCCGTGACGATAGAGCGCGCCGCCGGCCAGCAGGACCAGCAGACGCAGGCAGATGGCTTGCCACCTAGTGAGCGGCGAAAGTGCTGCTAGGCCGCCTTTACTGAGGCTTTACATTGCATGAACTGGCATGCGCTGGTTTTATTCGGGTGGACTGTGACGGTGTTTGTCGGTCAGGCCCGGCGCAGTGAGATACCCTGGTGGACTGGCGTTTCTCATCTTCTTCTGCCGAGTACGATTTCCTTCTATTATTGGAACCCCCCCCCCCC
>JALHCF010000073.1:30038-182915 GCA_024341135.1 Tolypocladium album
ATGCATTGGATGGATGGGTTGAGTCTGCTGCATCGTGACGGGGGCGAACATGGGGATGCATCTCTGCATTTTCTGCGCGTACATTGCTTGTTTTTGCGCCACATGATACACCGACGACACTTTCTCTCACGAGACATATTTCTGCGTTCCATGACTTTTCGATGAGATTCATTGCTGGCTATCTAGTCTAGTCTATGCGAGCCAAGCACATTTGTCTTTTGCTGTTCTAGAGTAGGAGCGCGTAGATGGTCGACTTAGATACCTTTCATAAAGAACACGTCTATGCCGGTCCTGGCTTTCCCTTCTTCGAGTCCAAGTCATTGTCCACTGTCGGCGGCGCAGGAATTTCAACACCCAAGATGCGATGCTCCAAACCAATATACCCATCGCTCACCACGATAACATCCACCTTCCGGGGATGGGCGACCGACGGCTCGGGCAGCTTAATCACCGTCCTCGCAGACGGCGTGCCCCCCTGGCCAAGCTGCTTGCCTCCCGCAGCGGGCCACCCGACTCGCTTAACGGCAATGACCTCGTCCCGCTGCACGTCTGCAACGATGACAAACCAGCCTTCTGTCTGGGGCTTGGGGAACTTAGGTGCAAAGATGCGCGCGTTGCGGTCGACGAGTGGGTTGAGTCGCTTGAGCGCCACCGTAAGGGAGAGAGAAGTCGTGTTACTGACGGACACTGCTATATTTGGCAGAATGGATACGGCACGCGCGAAGCGAGACTGTTGGTTGGCTGAGACGCCGAGTTTCGATGCAAGCTGGTTGACCTGCTGTGGCTTGGAGCCGCTGATTTTCGCGAGAGGCGTTTCGTCCTTGGTGGATTCGGGTTCCACGCCTGGAAGGATGGATGCCGGGGGATCGGTTGGCCAGCGGGCACACTTGATACACTGCATGAGCTTCATCATCTGCAGACAGCTCGATAGATGGCCCAGCTCTGTGAGGATATCGATAGATGCCTGCATGATACGAATCGCCTGGTCCAGCACACTCGTCTGATCGCCGACGTAATCCGTTATGGGCAGATCGATACGCGACATGTGAGCTTGGAGCAGCAGGAACGACTTGACGTGGGGATCCCACATGGGCAGGCCGAACGAGTGCCCGGGGAATGGCAGGTTGGACGACAAGGTGTCGTTGACGAGGTCCTCATTGTGCCGCACCGGCAGCTCATCGTACTCGGTTGCGCGGCACATCCAAGACAGGACGTCAAGGAACGATGCTTGGGCTTTGGCGTGTCGTACAATATGTCGGACGGTCAGGTGCGAGAGGTAGTAGTAGCTCATGATCTTGCCGAGAGGTGTAGAGTCCACATCGCCGTTGGGAAAGACCTCGACACACTTAGACGTGGCCAGCTCGTCGAGAGACTTATTCACCATCTCCACCATGTACTCGTTGGCCATCTGCTGCGCTGCAATGGTGCTGTGCTCTTCTGCGGAAAGCTCCAGCCCGTAATACGAGGGGTTCTTGTGAAGCCTTCGGAAGAAGAACGTCCACGTCAGGTAGTCCAAGGCATCCTGCTTCGTGAGGATGGTCTCCGCCGAGACCTCGGCGCCAAGATGGTTGTCGAGAACGGTGTGCAGAGAGGACTCGACGGGAAAACCCGTGTGCAGGAAGTGCTTGTAAAAGTCCTTCTTCGAGTCTTGCGTGAAGATGCGGGCGACGCCTGAGTTGTCAAACTGCGGGCGGCCCGCACGGCCGAGCATTTGAAGCACATCTGTGAGGTCCATGTCCTTGTATCCTTCCATCTTGGCATCGTAGAACTGGGTACCCTTGACTACGACTAGGTGAGCCGGCAAATTGACACCCCAGGCGAGCGTGCTCGTAGCGACGAGAATCTGGATTTTGTTGTTCAAAAACAGCTCCTCAGCCAGTTGACGATCGGATTCAACGAGACCGGCATGGTGAAGGCCGATTCCGAAATTGATGGCCTCCTTGAGTGCATCGTCCTTTACCCTGGCCAGGTTGAGCTGCAAGTCATCCTCGTCCATCCGCAAGAAGCGACGTGGGTTGTCCTCCATGCCGCAAAAGTTGATGAGATCCTTGGCCGTGAGGCGAGTTTGTCGACGGGATGCGACAAAGACAATTACCGGCTTGTCTGGGCTGTGATTTTTAATGGCCAGGAAGGTTGGTCGATTCATGGACTGCATCAATGGACAGAAGCCCCTGACTTCCGGAAAACCATCAATGTACAGCTCAAGTGGTACAGGACGGACAGAGTGCTTGAAGTTGAACAGTCCTTCCTTGACCCCCAGCCAATTGCCGAGATCCGACGCGTTGGCACAGGCAGTCGACATGCCGAGCAACCGAACCGCGTTGTTGGTGGATGATGCGATGTAGTTCATTCGAGACACGATGATTTCCAAGATCGGACCACGATCTCCGGCCAAGAGATGAATCTCATCAATAATGACGAGGCTGACCTGTCTAACATAGCCTCTTGTTTGCCACGAACGCGAAATACCGTCCCACTTCTCCGGAGTAGTGATGATGATGTCTGCGTCTTGGATGGTCCGCGTGTCCGGGGTGTTGTCACCGGTCAGCTCGACCAACTTGAGTCCCAGGGGTCGCGCAAGGCGAACACCCCAGTCCTTGACTCGTTCGCGGACAAGGGCCTTCATCGGGGCGATGTAAACCACCTTCGACTTGGGCCGTTCACGGAAAGCCCACCACATGGCAAGCTCCGCCGCCACCGTCTTTCCACTGCCCGTCGGTGATCCAAGCAAGACGTTCGCTGCCGTGTGATATAGAGTGTGGAAGATCTGCGTCTGCATAGGATTGAAGAATTGGAAGCGCTGAGCATAGATCTCTTCAAGTCCAGGATTCTTCAGTGCCGAAATAGGCAACGGCTGCAAGTTGAGTAACTCCGTATAGACGCTTTCAGTATCCGGTCGGATGAGATGCTGGAAAGACACTGGCGTCACGGTTTCGGCTCCAAGCCATCTATCCGACACCGCCCGAACGTAAATCTGGGTAGGCAGAGGGTCAGAAAGAGGTATGGTAAAGTTCAGTTCGTGGTCGTCGTGAAGCTTCTTCCTGTTAAGAATGAAGAACTCGTGATGATATATCTCGGACGTGTCCGAGTTCTCGACCCAGATGTAGAATGATTCCGAGGTGCCATGAATCTGGTCTCTCCATGTGAAATCGGGGATAACATAAAGCTTGATGCGCAATACGTCCCGATTCAGAGGCGCAATTTCGACCTCGACATGAACGGTGGGGAAATGATTTAATATCTTCGCGATGTTCTTTCCAGCACTGTGGTTATGTACCAGGCTTCCGATCTCGGCCGGTTCCATTTCCTTCATAGCTTCTATCGTCAAATTTTCCTTGGCGTCCAGCTGGTTGAGGACAGGCTTAGTCAGGTCAAATTGATGAAGAGGGTGTTGGAACGGCCAAATTCTCTTCTCAATAGACTTGGACAAGGTCAGGAGAACGAGGCACTGGTGGCCCCATCTGCGGTTCAGTGCCAGCATAAACAGTGCTCTGCAAATTCGACCGGACTGCTGTGCGACGTAGTTCATGTCATTGGACAGCGCAAAGTCCTCTGGCTGTTGTCGAGAGATGTATGATTGCAGGAGAATGTTGGTCTTAGCCTGCGGGGTGTCGATGCCCCCAAACACATCGCAAGGAATCACCTCGTTCTTGAGATGCGTCAGCTCCTTGGCTTCCGTGTCGCGTGATTGTACATTGTCAAATTCTCCGCTCATGCTGATCATCTTCAGAATATCTGCTTCAGTGGCGTGAGCCTGCATCATTGCATTGAACACTTGGATGCTCGTATGACGAATATAGTACTGGCTGGCGATGCGTCCAATGTCTTTACTGCGCAGCTCTTCCGTTCGCTCGTTGAAGATGATCATCTGACATTGCTGTAGCGTTCGTGCAGCCTGGGTTGCCAGTTGCCGGCGTCTTTGCACGAGTGTTGGGTCATCGCGTATCTCTGCCCATTCAATGCCGTACGACGTCGGACTCCGCTGCATGCGGACGAAAAGATAGGAGTAGCCGATCCACTGTACCGCGTCTTGGATGGACGTGACAGTTCCCAACGCAATCTCCGCGTTGAGGTTGTCAACAAGCTTGGATGAGAACTTTGACTCGATCGGAAGCTGCTCGGTGATGGCGGTCAAGTAGTGATGCAGCTTGTCTTGCGTAGTGCAGATCATGCCGATACCAGTGTCCTCAAACTGGGGGCGTCCAGCACGACCGAAAATCTGCAGGACATCCAGGATTCCGAGGTCGACAAATTTACCGTCCTGTGCGCTGTAAACCTGCGTTCCCTTGATCACTACTGCAGCGGCAGGCAAGTTGACACCCCAGGCAAGCGTGGCCGTGCAGCAGAGGACCTTGAGGACACCCTCGCCGAAGAGTCGCTCCATGAGGTTTCTGTCCGCTCTGGCCATTCCAGCATGATGAATGCCTATTCCTTTCGAGAGTAGATCGCGAATTTCCTTCGAACGAGACGACTTCATGTCTCGAGAAGCTTGCTCAAATCTCGGATGGCCACTGGGATCGAACAGGTCTGAGCACATCTGCTCCATGGCCTTCTGGTGAAGCATTCTGGCGCTGACCATGGTGTCTTTCCGCGAATGCACAAAGACCATGACTTGATGGTCTCGCTCAAGCATCTCCTTTACCTTGTCAAAGGCAACATTGTCCAGGTTCTCTTTCGACTGCTTAGACCCTGCCTTCCCTTTGACGCCGATGAAGTGTTGCTCCAGGGGCACAGGGCGGAACGAAGCATCGAAGTAGAAGAGGCCAGCGTATCTATTGACCTTCAAAAAGTCGGCCACATCGACGTAGTTGGGGAGTGTCGCACTCAGACCGATAATGCGAATGAGCGATTGGGTGCTTTCGACTTGTCGTTCAGTTCGGGCGACCAAAGACTCGAGCACGGCGCCACGCTCGTCGTGGAGCATGTGAACTTCGTCGATGATGAGCAGGCGGACCTTTTGGACAAGCTCCGTGTCCCCGGTACCCTTCCTTGTCACAACGTCCCACTTCTCCGGGGTAGTAACGATGATCTGGGTCTGGACGATCTCTGATTTTGTCAGCTGCATATCTCCTGTGTACTCGCGGCACTTAATGCCGAGCCACGCTAGTCGCTTGCCAAGCTTCTCAGTCACTTCAGCTGCCAAAGCCTTCATGGGAGCCACGTAGACGATCTTGAAGTCGTCAATGTTGACGGCAAATTCGGTTGCCGACGTGTCCTCCATGGGGTTGGGAAAGACGTGCTGCCCAATGGTGTGCAGAATCGTGAGCATGGCAGCATCGGTTTTACCCTAGGAGATGTGAGCTCAAGAAGACGAGAAGCAGAATGGATGTTGCACTAACCGCACCGGTAGGGGCGCAGATGAGCATGTTCTCATTTGACTTGTAGCCGACCGGGAAGACAAGACTCTGCATCCGATTCAAAGTCTTGTAGCCTTTGAAAGTATTTCGGCAGAGGCCATCAAGTTCGGATATATTGACGAGCCTCTCGCCCGGGCCAAGAGTCCCCTTGCGGCCAGCCGGTACGGAATACTCCTCGTACTTGTCGAATTGGAGTCGCTCGCTTCCCACGGGCAGACCATACTTCTTTCCAGTGGAGCTCAATGTGTTGCCAGCGCTGTACGCTTTGTAAACATGGGGGTATTGCGGCTCCTTTGAGAAGCTGGGCGCCAGGGTAGCAGTCTTGTGCTCGAGGTCCTGACGACGGAGGGCTTCCTCACGCTGGGACTTTGTCAATAGTCGCCCTGAGGGCTGGGACTGTTGATGTTTGGCGGAACAGGCCGCCACCACTTCGGCCCTGTTCGCGAGAATCTCAATGATGAAATCCAAGTCATCAAAGCCGACCAAATCGGTTAGATGAGCTTGCAATTCTTCGTCTGGTCGTCCAGAGGTGAGCACTCCCATGACTTGAGTCTGAAAGACGTCGGGAGCAAGGCTGTTTTTTGCCGCTACTTCGGAGCACCTGGCCCCGAACCAATCCGCATCATAGCCTGAAGCAGAAGCGTGGTTGGGAGCATCGGCCTCGATGAAGTCGCTGCTGTAGTCGTCCTCCCCGTCGTCGGAGATGAAGTCCCAGACGTCTTGATGGTTGTCCCCTGAAGAGAAGCCTTCAAAATCGTCGCCGTCGTCGTCGTCGTCCCTGTTGGCACCGGTCTCTTTCGACGTCTGCGGAAGGTTAAGGGTCGCTAGCGCGGCTCTCATGGCCGCAAACTGCTCCCTCCACTGCTCTTCGGCAGCTTGCAAGTCGCTTGAGGCCATTTCTAGGTGCTCTGCAGGTCCAGTGGATGGAAACAAGAGTCAGGCTGCAAAGTGTGCGCTGAGCGTGGACTGCTATCGGCAGCCACTTCTTTGCGGTGTTGGGGGATGATGAGTACAGCGCCCGCAGCGCAGTGATGCTGGTGATACCCACTGTCAAGGCCGTTAGTCATCCAGTTGTGGTGTGGAGGCAGCGACGAGGAGTCACACCGACCTGTTTCGCCCACCTCCCCATCGCGCAACCCCAGAAGCCCTATAGCTATGGGTCCCATTGGCCGAGATGCTGTGGCCCGCAGCACGTCCTCGAGTTGTCCCTTCACCGCGTTTGATGCTGGGCGTGGCCGTCGCGCCCCGGCGATGCCGTACAGTGGCCCAGTGCCGATCCGGGCGGGCGCCGCCAGTTACGAATTCGGCAGTCGGAGAATTCGCCGTTGCGTCCACAAAGCCTTGGTTGCCAATTGCACCCCTTGAATTATCAAGCTTCTGATGCTGGCGCCTGGAATGAGCATGCTAAAGCCGTATATTATCCACTCTTTGATGCGGTTCTACGTAGTACAGGCTACTTCCAATCTCGTCTCTCCAACAGCAGACAATGGCACCTTTGCAGCCCGCGGCCGGGCTCCTCGCCGATCGTGCCACCCGATGATGGACAGAGGCTGGCATGCGGACTCAAGGCTAGGATCCGACCTTTTCTCGCGCCTGGCGTCTCTTCCCAGCCTCGACCTCCCGGTGGATGGCTTCTGTCTGCTCCGCGTTGGGCTCGGAAGCGTCGTCCATGATCTGCGCCTCCTTGATCCGCTTGTTCTGCAGCGTCTTCGCCTGATGGAATCGTGCGGGCTGCCGAATCGAGCATTTTGTAAAATTTGGCGCCTGGCGTCTTGTCCATGATTGCAGAGTGAGGCAGTGATTGGTGTGCTTGCTGTCGGCTGGCACTCCCTCCACACCGGACTTCTTCCCAGGGCCTAGGTTCCATGAGCCACTGAGCTTGAGCCTTAATTATACGCAGCCACTCGGACGACGGGCGAGGGGCTCGTGCTTGAGCGTCATCACGTACCGCGTACCGAGCCGCCGTCGAGGGGCCGGAGTCGGATGTCGCGGGTAGCCCGGGTAGCCCGGAACGGCCGCGGCCATGACGTGTGATTGGGTGGCCATTGCAACAACAGGTCCGTGGATGGATTATTAGGCTCTGAATTCCAGCTTCCCGGACTTCGGACGGGAGAGGCTCGTTTGGCCCTTTGCATACCCTTGCCATCTTCGAATCAGATCCGTCTTTCCCGTTGCGGGCCTTGCGGGCTCCCGTGAGTCTACGGACGGCCAGCCATGGCCACCGACACTCACACGCACGCTGGTCCGAGCATCCCTAGACGGAAGCGGGTGACGATAGCCTGCGACAGCTGCCGCCTGAGGAAGACCAAAGTAGGTGTCACCATGACCCAGAGTCGGGACTGCTTCGTCTCCGGGATTAACCTGGCCGGCAGTGCGACACCCGGCGACCTGTGTGTGGACGATGCGCTGGCTATGGCTTTCGCTGCTCGTGGAGCCACTCTCGATCACACTCACATTCGCTTTCACACTCACCTGATGACCTGCCTCCCAAAGATGCAGAGCTTGTCGCCGATCACGACGCCCGCAAGCTTGTCAATAGGTACCGACGCAGTGTCAAGTCCGTCTGCTCAGCGCTGCCGGACGCAGACCGTGCCCAAGTCGCAGAGCTGCTGGCTAGAATCCAGGACCACGTAGATGCTGCCCTGCAACCGCGCGACGGCAGGTCTGTGACGACGGCTCGGGACGCGAGCAACGGGGAGGATGCCGAAGGCCTCAAGCCGTCGACCCCCTCGAGCACCCACGGTCCGAGGTACCTCGGCGAGGTGAGCGACATCCACTTCTTCAACCTCGCCAAGCGGACGTTCCAGCTGCACGCCGTTCATGCGCAGCCGGATCAGGTCGACGAGAGCGTCGACAGCTATGACCAAGAAACCGGGTCGTCGTCACCGTCGCCGTCGCCATGCCCATCCAGGGACGAGGTGCTGGACATGCCAGATCACGAGCAGGGGGAGAAGTACCTTACTGCCTATTTTGAGACCATCCACATTGCCTATCCATTCGTCCCAAAGTCATCGTTTATGCATCACTATCATCGCATGTTCGACGATGATTCGGACCTGAGGCGGGATTCCGCGTGGCTTGCTCAGCTTTGTAAATCACCCTTGGGTTCGCCCGCCTTCGTCTTGATGATGGCTGCTAACCATGTCTAGATGCCGTGCTGGCTATTGGGTCTTACTACAAGTCCTTTACGGCTGAGTCGACTCGGACAAAGCTTCCGCATCAGACATACTTCCAGAGATCTGTCCGTCTGTCGGAGCTCAACGGACCCCAGCGTTCCATAACCCACGTGTCAACGCTGTTGACGCATTGCTTTTACTTACTGGCGGTATCGCGGACCGATGCGTGCTGGACAGTCCTAGGTGTTGCCATTCGTCTCGGCCAGAGCATTGGCTTGCACACCGAGGCCGGAGCATCAGCCACCGCCGAGACTAGGAGGAGACTCTGGTACTCGCTGTATGTTCTCGACCGCTTAGTTGCGCTGCAGTTGGGCAGACCTCCTGCAATTAGTGATGAGGACTGCTTCACGTCAATGCCTTCCCGGACCAGCGACGACGAGCACGACTGGGACAGCGGAGACTTACCACTGACTGCGCCCGGCGAGCCGTCCGTCGGAGACTACTTCCTCTGCCTTATCCGCTTTTCGTCTATCGTTGGACGCGTCCTCCGGGAGATTTACGACCCTCGGCAGGACATTGCAGCCAAATTAATCAGAACCAAGTCGTGTGACGAGATGCTGCTTGCATGGAGGCAAGGCCTTCCGAGAGTTCTTCGCTTTGATATCGGCCACGCCTTTGAGAAGTCGGTGCCGTTCAGGAGGCAGGTGAGTTACTGGACAAAGGCCACGCGGGCTCACCAGGCGGAGCCGGGACTGACGCGATGTATAAATGCAGAGAAACATGCTAGCCATCAAATTCCACCATCTGAGGGCCCTAATGCACAGGCCTTATTTAAGGTTGACCCTTCTCAGAGGCTCGGCGACCGATGCCTCGCCCTATCAGCAATACCAACTGCAAGAGCACGAGGAGATATGCATCTCCGAAGCGCAGAGTACAGCACGCCTGCTGCATAACGTGGCAGACGAGGCGGATCTGGTCCACGAGTTTCCATACTGGCAGATGATTTCCTGCCTCGTATGCGCGGGCTCTATCCTGATTGTCGCCAGTGCAAGTATGAAGCTAGGTGATAACCGTGGCAGCAGCAGCAGCTTCGGATGCGATGCGCTGGAGCACGATGCCGAGATATGCCTCAAGGCGTTTGAAGCGTTGAGTTGCAACTCGGACGGCGCGAGCATGGCCAGGGACATGCTGCGGCGGCTTCGATCGCAACTACCGGGGACCCAGGCCATGAATGCCACGGACGTTACTTCGATCCCCCGCCTGCTGATGGATGGCCCAGCCGCTCTCCCGCATCACTATCCTCCGACCAGCGGGGTGTCTCCGCCGCTTGGGTCGTCTTTTCCCGAGCATCTGGCCAGCGGTCTGGGCGAAGGGAGCGACCCGTTGCAAGTTGAGGACATGCCTTTCATGCTGCACCCGCATCAGTATTCTCACCAATCCAACGTGTGGCCGCTGGAGATATCGGATTCTATGATGTGGACCACACAGTTCTTCGATAGATTCCATGGGCCGTCGGAGAGTGAGGCGTCCGGTGATGTCAGCTAGCCATGCGCCTCGAGAGCGGCCCACTCCGCACAATCAGCTTCCATTGAGATCCCGGAACTTACGGCACCTACATTCGTTCCAGACGTCGTTTACTAGGTACATAATACGGTAATCACGCGGCCGGGCTACAAGGGGTTCTCGTCGTCAGCGTGGCGTTGCTTGTGCCGGATGTGGCGGGCCGGCCGGGGCCGGGAGTCGGGATTCGGGAGCGGCGCACCCCGGGGAGGGACGCAAAGACAACTTGTAGAGTTAAGTGCCATCTGGCTCTGGTGTAGTTCAATGAACCGTATAGAAAAGAGATGGTGCGTTATCGAGCCTTACATTGCGCTTGAGCTGGTTAAGCGGTCTCATCTCAGAAGCCTCTCAACCCTCAATGAAGCTTATCATTTCATTGGACGAAGATGCTGGAAGGCGGACTTTTACATCTCTCGACATTGTCACGGGCAGCGTATATCTCAAAGTCCGTGAGAGCATCGCCATGTCCCACATATTTGTTTCTATTCAGGGTGAGCCTAAATGCCGGGCAAAATATTGCACAGCTTCAGGAAGCGCTTTAACAGTGATGAACTGGGCACAGGAATATTGCAAATAGCCCCATGCTACGACAGTGTTACAGGGTTCGTCGGTCCGCAGCCCAGCCGCCACCAGAAGGTACACCCGTCTTTGCTGATTTGCGCTTCGATAACTTTAGATATATAGCTCTGACTTGGCCACAGGTGTTTGAGACGACCCAGACAGTGTTTCCTCACTTTCCTTCGCAGCATTCCCCTGTCCGTTACACTCTCGGGAAGGGGTTGCACCAGTTTCGCTTCGGCATCAACTTTCCCCTTTTGACCAGCTGCCTCAACCTCGGCGAGTTGTCCGCCAGAAACTTGGCTGATGAGGATGAGACTCCGCCGCTGCCGTGGTTACAAGCCAGACAAGCGTGGTCTGACAGGGGTAGGTCGCGTCTGATTTACCAAGTCAAGGCAACGGTCACCAAGTGCGGCTTCCTACACCGGAACACTTGCGAATATTTAGCCCTCAACTTTGTCAACATTTACTCGCCGACACTAGTCACCTCGTGTGACATCTTCTCCAGGAAGGTCTCCCAGTTCGTATCATGCAGCCTGACAGACGTGGACAGTGACGCTGCTGAGCTGGAAGGCTGCCTTCCTCTTTACAGACCAGCCATTGTCGTAGAAGCCATCCTTGGTGGCAGTGGCAACCTGTACCGAGGAGATCTTTTGCCTCTGCGTGTGTTAGTGTCACTGCCGAGAGCGAATCTCAATCAGCTGAGCATCTGCCTCCGACGTTTCCAGCTTTCTCTTCACCAAGTCGCCTCATCGAGAACGGAGGACTGCCAGCAAAGCAAGACCATCTCCGACTTCACCATCCAGGACATTCGTGCAGACTTGCCGGCGGACCCAGATTGCGCACACGAGACTGTTGAACTTGACTCATCCCTGTGGCGCACTTGTCGAGTCCCTTCAGAAGTGTCCAAATTTGCGCCGAGTGGGCTACCCCATGCGCACTGGCTACAGATTCGTGCCCAGTTCTCGTCGGAAATCCTGCGGAGCGATTTGGTGAGTCTAGCGTACCATCCACTTTACAACGTATTGTGCGGGACTGTGCTGACCTCTCGTTCTCACCTCCAGTTCGCTACGCTGTTGATACCCATCATAATCGAGGATGAGCTTGGCCCTCCTCGATATGAACTTGCTGATAGTGATGTCAGGTTTGTAGGGGAGAGGGTTGCCGCACCAAGATAGCGAGGCGCTCCGTATAATTGGGGATACTTGTCTTTGGGTGTTCAGCAATCATTTTTGACTTTGATGAATCCAGTGCCATCCCTAGCAATAAAACGGACCTAATGCTTGTTGGCCTCTAGGCGAAGCTCAGGTCAACGCTCTTATCAACGTCGCGCTAGGGCACTGACTCATAGGTAATGGCCCTTGATGGCTAGAACGCAGCGTACGATGATATGGGAGTAATCTGAAGATGCCTAAACTCCAGAAGCACATTCAGGGGGTATTCTTTCAAGCATACATGGTAAGAGACAATAAAGAGCAAAACACTCTGAAGACTACTTTTCATCGACGAACATCTTGTCTTCTGCCTTACGACTTAGACATGCTCCTCAACGCGGAAAGGTCGTTGAATGATGATCCTGCGTAGGGACATGGTATTCTTTGTGCCTTCAGATCAGCCTCAATATCCAGCAGCCGATTATATTTGGCAACCCTCTCGCCCCGAGCTGGCGAGCCAGACTTCAAGTGCCCTGTTCGGAGCCCAACGGCAATGTCAGCAATAAAGTCATCCGTTGTCTCTCCAGAGCGATGGGAGACGAAGACATTCCAGCCCAGTTCGCCGCATAACTTGGAACTGTGGCATTGGGTTAGGGGTCAACAAGCGCCGCCATCTCGAATTTTGCGGTGGGTAGCTGGGACTTACGCATTTATTGCCTCACTGACTGTACCTATCTGATTGATCTTTAGTAGCATCGAATTGCACGCAACCTTTTCTTCTGCCAAGCGGACTCGTTGCACGTTTGTAGTCAGGAGGTCGTCGCCGACCAACTCAGCTGGCCACGATTTGTTGAACTCGGTCCAGGACTCCCAGTCATCTTCGGCAAACGGGTCTTCCAGAAGCACGATAGGATACTTGGATAACAGGTGGTGATAGATATGCTGCATTTCTTTTCGAGAAACCTTGTTGGACGTTTTGGATTTCAGCCCCAGGTCGTAGGAGCCGTCGGAGTAAAACTCGGAAGCTGCAGGGTCGATTCCAAACTTGATTCGGCCCGTGTAGCCGGCCACTTCCGTGGCCTTGACCAATAAATCAAGGGCTTGCTCTGGCCGATCCAGCGGAGGAGCGAAACCACCTTCATCTCCAAGCCCCGATGCTTGTGTACCACGGTTAGCCTAGTACTAGCTGTAGTAATGTGGAGAGGGGCGTTGAACCATACCCGAGGGACCGAATTCACGGTCAATCACCTTTTTGAGCTGATGGTACGTCTCGGCTCCCATGCGAATAGCTTCCTCCATGGAGTTAGCGCCCACGGGGGCAATCATGAACTCCTGGAATGCCATTGTGTTTCCGGAATGGACGCCGCCGTTGAGCACGTTGAAGAAGGGTACTGGCATGACTTGATTGCCGGTGAGGCCCGCTTCTCTCTGAAGAAAGGTGTACAACGAGACATTCTGGGGATCAGCAGTCAGACAAGGGGTGCATCAATATGAGTTCGTGAATGGGAGATGCTTGCAGTAGCTGCGGCGCCAGCCCTCGCGCATGCCATGCTGACACCGAGAATTGCGTTTGCACCAAGCTGGGACTTGTTCGGCGTTCCGTCAAGGGACCACAGGAAGGCATCTATTTGCTGAAGTTGGGTCGCCGGGTTCAATCTCTTCGCAATCAATGCCGGGCCGATGACATCGGTCACATTCTTGACAGCCCTCTCAACGCCCTTGCCGCCGTAGACATTTTTATCATTATCACGAAGCTCAAAGGCCTCGTGCTGGCCAGTAGACGCCCCTGATGGTACAATTGCTCGAAAAGTGCCTTCAAGTCCAAATTAGTTACATGTTGTGCTTTCGAGGGAACCAGCATAGCTACCCTTGGCAGTCGTGACGTCGACTTGAACCGTGGGGTTTCCTCGTGAGTCCAACCGCTGCGCAGCGCGTATATTCTCAATCATTTTGCACTTTGATTTTGATGTGAGGGGTACCACAGTTTGGGTAGGATGTCGCCTGTTGAGTACATGATTTTATATGCTTGCCTGTGACATGACATCACAAACTTTAATTGGTGGCTCCAAGGCGACAATGACGTGCGTGGTTAATGAATTTGCAGCAGAGAGAATCGTCTGCAAAATGCTCACATTGGTGTCAGTAGATCAGTTCATGATATCTCGGATAGCTCGGGTAGGCCGGAAGACAGCTAGGCGGCCCGGGCCGGGTCTGGTCAAACCCACGTACGGTGGTGATTATCTCGCAGATGGAACAATTAGGAAATAATCTCACAACACGGGCGACAATCTGAAACCTAATAACTTAATTCAGCCGCTTTGTGACTACCAGCGTACGCAAATCTTAACAGACCCAAGAACCCCCCCTCCCCCGGCCCTCCGCGGAGTGCAAAAGTTCGACTCGCCATACGCCGCCTGCTTCGAGTCACTAGACCGATCATTAATGCGAGCTGCAAAACTTGGGGCACGAGGGTGATGGCACGGGTTCTTGAGCAGCTGGTTCGACCATGCCTGCTTCGGCGACGAGCATGGCTCACCCAATAACTCCAACTGGAACGAGGTAGTCTCCATTCTCCAGTATAGAACCTTCATGAAGAGTCCCGATATCGTCATCATAGCTTAGGAGAGGGTTCCTGGCCGCAAAATGGGGGGTTCGAAGAGGCCAGGGTCAGAAGCTGCCGTACATACATGTAGAGATGGCTCACGGGGGCTCACGGGGGCTCACGGAGGTTTCGCCATCTGCCACTTTATCTTGTTCTACATCTTTGAGACGTTTGCAAGGCTATGAGATCAAGACTCACCATGGCCTTAGGAACTCTCGTCGTATACACAGTGCTGTGCCTCGAGTATTGCAATTCCGATGATTCGTTGAGAAGGCGCCCGGCCTTTTGGTCATCTACTCACGAAGAGAAATGTAGCGAGATTATGCTCTTCTTGCATGGTTTCCCTCCGGTAATCTCCTCAAGGTTGGAGTCCATATTACTGTTCTCCCTCAGGCTCTGCGTGGCATGTACCTCTCCAGGCGAATGTGCTTGACCGCATATAGAAATGGGCGCCGAACATACGAGACGGAGGCTAGGCTCTGTCTGCTTCTCCAGGGTATCAAACCGGGGCTCTGTGGCCGTTTGACGGCGAGCAGTATCGGGGTTCATTATATATATGGCCTGCCACGACCAGCTGCATGTGTCTGTGGAGCAGCTTGGGTAGCCAACTCTTGCTGTCGCCATAGTGGCCTCAGAGAATTGGAAACCTGCCTGGGGAAGCCAGCGTGCTGTATATTCTTCAGAGGTTCAATACACGCGATCTACTCGAGGTGATCAGGGTACTTCATCGTGATTACGGCTGCTTCGACGAACAAGAGAACAAGAGGGTTAAGGGCGTTCATTTGACCTACCAGGGATTAATGTTGGGTTTCTGCCAGATGCTTCCATACATTGTTCACCTTGAGAATGCGCAAGAGTTAGACTGCGTGAAGTGCAAGGGAGCCTTTCAGTGGAGCCAAAGCCGTGGGGCATGTGACAGTGTGCCTACGAGCAGCTGACGGAGCCTCCACCTCGCTATGGCCTCGGGCTCGATGGGGCGCCAGGCGTCGCTCTACTCGTACTCCGTAGCGTACGAGTGAACCTCCCGAGTTCCCAACACTTCAACATCACTCCCAACTCCGATACGCGCTCCCCTCTCCCTCTCCCTCTCCGACGCCCACGCAGCGCCAACCAGCGACACCGCACGTTCGAAGCGCATCCCAACGCTGGACCGAACCGAACCACCACCATGAAGCTGCACTACATTGGCGTAAGGCGACGGACCCGCCCCCTTCAGCGTCCCCTCGCTCCCCGCCGCGAGTTCGTCACTGACGCAGAGCCCGCCCGCATAGATCATTCGCAACGAGGGCAAGCCCGCGCACGAGGTCTGCGCTGAAAAGGAGCTGAGCGCGTACTCGCGCTTCACCCGCAACAAGTCCGTCGTCCCGCGCCCGCGCGAACCACCCCCGATGGCGACCACGGCGTGCTGACCGCCCCGATCGCAGCTATGGCGAGTTCATGACCCTGTTCGCAAAGACGGTTGCCGAGCGCACCAAGCCCGGCCAACGGCAGGATGTCGAGGAGCAAGGTGCGGCTTGACACCCCTCGAAGATATGGACTGGAACGCTTGCTCACGGCACAAAAGACTATACGTTCCACGCCTACGGTCGCACCGAGGGCGTGTGCGGCATCATCATCTCCGATCACCAATACCCCGCCCTTGTCGCCCACCAGCTTCTCAGCAAATGCGTCGACGAGTTTCTCTCCAAGCACCCGCGCTCCGAGTGGGCCTCTGGGCAGGTCCAGATCGCCATGCCCGAGCTCAAGGACTACCTCGCCAAGTACCAAGACCCTCAGCAAGCCGACAGCATCATGAAGATCCAGAAGGAACTCGACGAGACCAAGATTGTCCTGCACAAGACCATCGAGAGTGTGCTGCAGCGAGGCGAGAAGATCGACGACCTGGTGGCAAAGAGCGACGGGCTGAGCTCTCAGAGCAAGATGTTCTACCGTGCGTCATCCCTCTGTTCCCCCCGCCGCGGCGAGTCGCTTGACCGAAACCCGGCATGTACTGACCGTGATACGCAGAGCAAGCCAAGAAGCAAAATTCCTGCTGTGTATTGATGTAGTCGGGGGGTTCTTTGGCTTGGCGTTTGACGTGGGGTGGTTTCCGCATAAGAAGGGGGGATGTTGGTATGGGGATTGGCTATGACGGCCGGCGCATCACGCATACACTCATACAACAAGTATCATCATTCATTCTGCATCCATCGTTCGCTCTTCATGAACTTCAGAGGGAAAGATAATGGTTATCGCGGGACAGGAGGCGGCTGGTCGCGTCCTCTCACGGAAGCATTCTTCACTGGGGAACACTATATAGTAATGGTATACATACGAACCAGGGGATATCTGAGGGTCTTCCCGGTCACTCTTCCATTCTTCGTATTTACATTTTCGTTCCTCTTGTCCTGCACCTAATGGGCGTTGAGGTGGCCTGTCCAGCGGGTCTAATGAAAGCGGTAAAGAAAAGTCGTGGAGGCGTGTCTCATTATCGCAGATCCAGATCATGCGACAAAATCGTCTCAAGCTGCTGTCGCGCCCCGCGCTAGGCAGCTGAAGAGTTGACGCATCGAGACGGCTGCCGCGCCTCTTCAATGCATTCGTCTCGTGTCGAGGATTGCCGCGCAATTTCGTCATGCGCTCTCGAGGATCACACGCTCGCTTTTGCGGTGCATGGCTTTTGGAGAAGTAGAGTCCTGCCTGGGGTCGACCAGCCTCGGCGTTGAGCTCTTCGTCTCGCTGATTTTCCTGTTCTCCAGCGCGCGCCTCTGCAGCGGGCCCAGCATCGCTCGCTGCTGCCGCGAAACGCTGATCTGTCTCGCGATGGAGACCTCCACGGGATCTGTCGGCATCTCCTCCAGGTTTTCCGAGAGATTGCCCACACTGCCCATTGCAACAGGGGAATTGGGAAGAGAACGCTCAGCATCTTTTGAGGTGCGCGAGCGAGGCGCTGACTCCGCAAGTGGTGGATGTGTCGAATTCCATGTTGAACCTGAAAGCTTGTCTGACTTGCTATGCGTCTGGAATCTCGCGTCTTCGGCCATGAATGGCGATCGTTCCTCTGCCATTTTGGGACTACTCTTTTGTTTGACTGATAACTGTCGATGGAATTTGGATATCAGCTGCGGCCTTTCCGTTGGCGTCGTAGTTGTAGTGGCTGCCGCTTCGTCTTGGCTGATTTCGGGACGCGTCGATTCGGCAATGTGCCTGGCTCCTGGTCGCTCTCGAAGCATCTCCGGGCCTTCGAAGCTCGACTTCGACGGTGAATGCAGCATGGCCGGAGATGTGTTGGACCTCATGCGCGGAGACAGCCGACGAGCGCCGCCCCTGTCAGGAGTTGCCAGTTGCATTGGTGATATTTTCGAGTCCCAGATCGGTGGAACTCCCGGTGACGGTCTTCCCTTTTCCGACTTCTGCAAATCGGAATCCCCTTCTTTGATAGCTTTTAATCTGTCCTGCGTCGCTTGCCTTCGTGCCAGGAGAGAAGAAGCGCTGCGATTCTGAAGCAGGTGACCGAACATGATGCTGTATCGTTCCATTTTAATGTCTGGTATTTCAACGTCCAAGAAGGCCTCGCCGAGAGGCGACTCGGACGATGATTGAGAGGCCCCCAGAGTATTTCCTCTTTGCCGAGAAGATGTTGCTTCGTTGTCCTTGGCTGGTGGGACGGGGACGATCGTTTTCCGCGGGATTGACATCTGGGCATTCGCGCGCATGCCCATCGTGGGCGCCGTGTGCGACCTGCTAACGGGCTTAAATCTAGGAGACGCGGTCTCGCCCTTTGCTTCTTGGAGCTCACTGTCCAAAGTCGCGCGAGGCGCGACCGCACTTGACATGGTCCTAGAAAGACCGGTCGGCGAGGTAACGCTCGTCGGTTGACCCTGGCCGGCATCGGGCCCCTTCCCTCTCTTGGACTTTGATCTCGCGAATATCCCCCATTTCCGAGGCTTGGGTTTCGATGAATCCTCGTTGTTGGGGCTTTGGGAATCAGACGTGTCCGCAGTCACAGTCGTCATGAATTGGGGTCGCCAGGCCGTCATGGTATTGCCGGGTGATTGCGTTGGACTTCCCAAGGCCATGCCAATGGCGATTATTCCGGTTTCTGGAGGTTCACTCGGCGACAAGCTCGGGATGGCCTGCTTGTCCACCGGCGAAATAGACAAACTCAATTGTGACGCAGACGCCTCGGCTCGGATGGGCCTGTGGTAGGACCTGAAGTTCCTTTGTGGTTCGACAATCGAGGGCAGTCTTCGGGGTACTGCCATCGAATTTGGGTTCCGAAATCCCGGGCTGCTGTCGAGGTCTCCTACGGGGTCTATACGTTGACCCTCGGCCGTGGGCGAAGCAAACCTCGAGCGCAACGCCATGGGGCTTGTCGATGCGTTATATGGAGCCTCTGCAGCAACGCCCGCGGTAGAAGGGGACCCAGCGTGATCCAAGGGCATTCTTGAAGCGCGACGGTGGTATGTGCCGTCCCTGGGGGCCAGTCTGGATTACATGTACTGACTCACGACATCATGAAGAACAAGCCTGTCTTATTAAGAGAGCGTTGTCCGGGCGGCACTTATCCGCGCGAGCGCCTCCACCCGGCAAGCACACCAGAGGGCGGCATGCTAAGGTATCTAAGGATTAGTTCGGGTGCCACTTTGCCCGAGGGGTGAAGGCCATCTGCTCCGTACTCACGCAGTCGTCGCCCAGGGGTCTGCGAGAAATTGCTAGGGATGGAGAGAGGGCCGCTGTGTAACCAGCAACTCTGCTGGTCGACCAGTTTCGGGTGTATGAAGGGACGGGTGCGGAGAGCAGGACGCAAGCCGCCGCTCGCGCATGGCGCGGAAGGGGTCATGAGAAGCCCGGCTACTCGTACGTCCAGCCATGAAGGGAACCCCAGACTCGGGTCCGAAATTTGACCTAGCGGCCCTTGAAAGGCTTCCTGTTTTGGAGGCACGGAGGCCAATGCCATGCCTGGTTGAGCTTGCGATGCGGTACTGGGACGGAGTTCTCATTCTCGTCAACAAGGCTTGGCAGTAGTGTACGCCACCATTCCCCAGGATGAATCGGGCATGATTTGACATGCGCTGCTTGACGACTTGTTTGAGGTTGATGGGACGGACATCCCGACTGCTGGCATCTGATCGCCAACCTAGCCGGCGGGCTTGGGGAAGGACCCCAGTTCAAGGGGCACGCGTGGGCCTTGGTGGTTTCGGGAACCTGGACTGGGTGGTGGTGTAAGCTGGGACGGCCCCTTGGATCGGCTCGAGGGGCCGAACAAACGAGCTTGACCGGAGACGCTTGCTCGGTGCAAGTCATGCGACTCAATAGGCGCGCATGAGCTCGCTGGGAGGACCTTGTTGTGATGGCCTTGGGTCTGGCGAGATGCACCTAAATTGAGGCATCCATCCTGGCACGCGCGACATTCGAGAAGGCGCCGAAGAAGCCCCTACGGGAGCCCCTGAAGGCTGGTACCGAATGCAAGGTGCCTTGATCGGCTGAGGGACATTAGCAACAGGCTTCAGAGCGGGCGGAAGGGCCCCCGCAGCTCGTGGTGGTTTTCGCCCCGTGAATGGTCGCCTCCTGATGCGCCGCTGGGTCGCTGAAACAGGCTGGACGTCGACGGTCAACGCTAGAGGGGACGAAGCCACAGTGTCTCAGCCGTCGCTCTGCGCAAAACACGCGCGGCCTGATCGTGACTTGCGTGAGTGCTGCAATTGAAGCCCTGTGTCTCGGGCTAGAGCGTTTCGGGCCTGTCAGCTACGATCCGTTTCGAAAGCTGCCCTCGCAACCTCGATAGACGCGACGACGCCCAAGAATGCGCTTCCTGCGAGGAGCCATGTCGTCTGCTGCCGCCCGCTTATTCCTCATTCACATATAGCCTTGGCTTCTTGGACCGGGCCGAAACGAAGCTACCTCCACAGCCGCCGTCAAGCACTTGATGGCTGCACTGAGGGAAGGCGAGCAGGTGGTCCGACGGCTCCGTGATTATCTCTCATGCTATATGGTCGCAGCTATTGCAGCAGGGCAACCTTAAATTCGTCTGGCACGCAGTCCTGACTCCAGTCCAGCCCTGCGCGGCCAACCGGTTCTGCCCTCGAGACTCTGTTCGAAATGGCCTATTCGTAGGCCGCTTCTGAACAGCAAGCGCGCAAGCGGGCCCAACGCCTCGCGACGGCACTTGTCGGGTATACACATGCAAGACTGCCGAGTTGGCGCTCCTTTGGGCCTCATGCCCTGAAAGCAAAGCCAGGAGTGCGTTGGATGGGATGGATGCCGTCGTTTTGGACGTTTTTACACAGACTGTGGGTACCGCCGTCCATCCCGTCACGTCACGACGGACCGCTTGATGTGGATGCGCCAAGTTCTACGTTCGGAGAAGGAGTCGATGACGGCACGTGTACAACGCAACAGTAGAAGGCAGCGATGCCAGCTCGAAGCAAGAGATATATCTAACTGTCACAGTCTTGCGGAGTAAGGTGCGTTACCTGAGGTCAGCGCTCGTACAAGTCGGAAGCACTAAACCCGACGCTACGTACGCACAGGCTCGAGGGACTGGGCAGCATTGCGTTGAACCCGCGCCAAATGGCGTGGTCATGCAGCCTTGAGGCTTCGTCGCAAAGTCGCAGCCTGGAGAACCTCAATCGCAGCGGAATCAGCGCCAGGCATCCCCAGGGTGAAGGACACCCAACAGGCCTGCCTGCAACGGCGGGTGTCGTCATCGTCACCGCAGAGCGTTTGCGGCACGGGAGCGCTAAAACGAGCTGTAAAAAGAACAGCCCGCCCAGACCACCCACCTGACGGGACCGCGGGAGCTTCGAGCTCCGTCAGCGGCTGCCTTCAGCAGTCAGCCGTGGTAGCCATGGTGGCCATGGTGGGGTGAAAGTACCCCTCCCTTCAAAAGCTGCGGCGGGGAACATCTGCTCGGGCCAATGGCCGGGTGCGCCGTTGACGGGACATCCATAACAAATTCGGAGACCTGCTTCACAGAGGGGCAGCGGCGCGCTCGACTGATTTCAACAACTCCATCCCACAAACTCTCGAGCTCCCAATCTCTTCGTCGCTGCCAGAGCACTACGGCCTCAGCTGCGACGTCGTCTCCTCTGACCTAGACCTCCCCGTATCTTCTACTTTTTCCTTGGGCTTGAGCTCCGCAACCATGTCGTGGCAAGGTTCGTCCACTGCCGTCCAGTCAACCCCTCCTGACGCAAAACGCGAGAGAGATAGCTGACCGCCCTCGCCCGCAGCTTATATCGACACCAGGTAAATCGCACCTTGGCTCCTTTACGAGCGCCGCCCTTGCGTTGGCCGAGGGCAGGAAATACTGACAGACGGCAAAACAGCCTGGTTGGCACCGGCCGCGTGGACAAGGCCGCCATTATCAGCGCCGCGGGTGACAGCGTCTGGGCTACCTCGGCCGACTTTCAGGTATTTGCTTGGCATCCGCACCCTCAGCCATCACGGTACGGCAGAAGCTAACGAAGAGGCATCAAAGCTCAAGCCGGAGGAGATGAAGGCCATCTCCGCCATCGTCGGAGGCGACGAGGCTGCCAAGGACAAGGCCTTTGCCGACGGCCTCTACATCGGGGGCGATCGATACGTCATGGCTCGCGCCGAGGACCGGAGTATCTACGCGCGATCGGTACGTGCATGACCCGCACAATTCAGGGTCGGGGTGAAGTTCATGCTAATGCGTGGCGCGTATCAACAGGGCCGTCTCGGCGTTGCTGTTGCCAAGACCAAGCAGGCCATCGTCGTCGGCCACCACAACGATGCCCAGGCTGCTGGCAACGCTACCGCTACCGTTGAGACTCTGGCCGACTACCTCATCGGCCAAGGATACTAGATGGAGATGGGGAGTAAGATGCAGTGATAAAGACATTTCTGAGGATGTGGATATTCTGGCGTGCTGTGGATGCGCAGCTGGCGCACTCAACAGTCCTGCCGAGGACGAGGTAGATTGTGGGTGAAGCGAAGGCGTGAAGATCTGGACCATAAGCGCTTGTGTCGAGGAATGAAAATAATACTGCTCGGCCATCATGGAGGCATTCAACGTGCTCTGTTTGACTTGCCGCAAATAAGCAGTCCAGGTGCCCCTTCGTGTGGTTCATCCTTATGGGGATCTAGTGAGTGCCCTAGCCTCTGACTCAATTTGAGTCCTTGGAACCAGCCTATCAGGACGGTATGTAGTGTTGTACAATAGATCTGTTGTCCGCCATCCTTACGACGTCCTCGTTTGCGCCGCAGCAGTACCTCGGCAGCGTGAGCTCCTGAGGATTCATGATCTTCCCTTGTCTTCATCTTGCGATCTTCCTTCCACAGGTCCGGCCAGCTCAAGCAGCCGATGTCGAAATGCGCGACTCGTCGTGCTCTCTCGGTGTCAGCCTCATACGGGCAGCTCGGCGTTTCTGCGTCCCAGCCCGATCCTGTCCACCAGGAGGCCGATGTACGGTCCCACGACTGGCAGGCCCCGCGCAAATCCAGCAATTGTGCCCAAAAAGTCGCCAAACAGGACAAATATGCCATACAACTCGACGAAGAAGCCGATGAAGGTCCACCGTATCAGGATCAGCGCCAAGCCGGCGAAGAACGCTGCTGTGCCTTTGACTTTTTGCTTCCGTGCGAAGAAGAGGAGCGTCTTTTGCGGTCCGATGATGATCGTGAGGCCGATGAGGAAAAGAATCTGATGTGAACGCGTTGTCAGTTGGACGATTTTTGTTCGGCCGATGTCAAGGGTTGGGGAGGAAGCCGCTTACGTTTCCCATCGCAAGCCTGTACGAATACGTGTTAGCAACTACGTATCAATATTATCGAAAGGTAGAGCAGCACATACATGGCGCGATCAAAGAAGAGCATCACTCCTCCGACGAGGAACAGACCTCCTGTGCAAGAGGCAAATCGGTCAGCGGTCTGCGCCGCAATGCGCCGAAGCTCCCACAGGGCGCATACCTACCGCCAGAGCAGAAAACCACCCCAATCTCTAATAGTCATGTTAGCCTCCATCGCACCAAAGAGAAGCTGGATTGTCGCTTGCGTCGCGCTGTGCGCCAGATGGTGATCGCCTGAAGGAAGGGAAGAGCTACGTACTCTGGGTGTCCGAGAGCCACATCGACATCTTGGCGGTGTTTGTTCTTGACTGTCCTTGTGAATAATTCGAGGTGTTGAGGATCGCCCGAAGGGTGCTGCGATGGGTTTTCGCGTAAAGGAGCTCTGTGGCGAGACTATCACGAGAAGTTGGGATCTTGGAAGCTGTCTGTCGACAATACGAGGACACTTTGGCATTCAGGGTCGCTGGTTCAGTTGATAGGAATTCCCGTGGTTCGCGCGTTCCGGGTGTAGCGCCAGTGCCGCTCTAAGAAGCCTGTTGGTCAGGTGATTGCGTAGCTTGCAACGGTTTCTCTCAAATTGCAACAAAAGCCACCAGGCTGTCACCACTTTTCGATACGTGCTCCGGACCACGACGTTACCGATTTCAACAGTAAACTTATCACGAAGTAGTACCGGCCACATCACTACGGCATATCAGCCGAGATTGGACAGCTAGCCAATTTTGGGGCGGGAAAAACAAGTAGCGGCAAGGCGAGACGCTATATCCATGCCTTCTCACTGGACAGGCGTGCATCGGTTCGAACCAGAGAAACTACCTTAGCTAAAAGAATAGCCAAATCACGAGCTCGCTACTCCTTAGACAAGGTCCAAATCAAAGCTGAAGGATCGGGTTGCAAAGACGCATCCGTCAAAGGCGATTACGGTATCCGTATATCTCAGAGACATGGCTTAACAGGACAGATACGCAAGCGCAAAGGTGAATTATCTGGCCCTTAATTCCCGTTTAGATTTTCACTTTCAACAAATCTTGGGACCAAGACGCCAGCTAATTATCCTTCGAACTTCGTGTACATACAATAATTGCTCGTGCAACTGGTTCAAGCACACCTACGGAGTAAAAGCGGCGTGAGCTCCCTGTGCTTCTAGGGATTGGTTGACAGGGGTACAAACGCCCCACTACGGGCTTGTGTACGGAGAGCTGGAAGCAAATTTCAAAGCTCTCCTTCGATCCCACATCTTGAACGCTACATCTCAGAACCCGTCCTTTGCCGTCATGCCTGTGCGCGCTTCTGAAGACGCTCCAACGGCACATACCGGCTATGGCACGCTTTCTAGACTCACAAGGCTCGTATCAACGGATATGTAAGTGCAAGTGCACTGCGCAATGCCGGCAAGCGAGGAGCATACCAAGAGCAGCAATCCTCTACGTGGGAGCTTTGGTGCTCGTTCAGGCTCCAAAGTCAGGTGTCTAATGCATGGGCGTGAGCTTGGAGGCTGTTGATACAAGTGACAAGCTTGTGACTGAAGCAAATCGCTGTTATATTGTGGTCATACAACTATTCTACATGCCTCGACGGCCGAAGCACTTTGCTTTGGCAACTGAGAGTCGTCTTCCATACGTTCTCGGTATATGTCGACCTGGCAGAGAAAAAACCACCCAGATCACGATTAAGCCGGAGCGCCAACTGCCATCCCTCTGCCGAAAGGCTCAGGGTGCATAGTCGGGGCTTGACTTTGTTGGTCGGACACTCTTCCCGCGCGACGTGCCTTTTCCGTATCAGCCACCGTGCCGGCATATGAAGTCGATACTCGTCTCGCAGCTTGTCGATGCTTCTCCTCAGTACCCGTTCCTGTGACCGCCGTTGCGGCTGGCCATGTTCCCACGCTCACTTCAAGACGGTGTGCGCGCTGCGTGCCTCGAGGAACAGCTCAGCCGACGTCTGCGGTAGCGTTCGTATCAACCCAAAGACCTCTTTATTGTGATAGCGCATCCGCGTCTTGGGGTCGAGGTATGGCGCGGGGAGGCCCGTGACGTCGCAATAGCGCTTCGAGTGTGCCAGCGAGGGCGCCGATTCGATGTTGGTGTACGTAGCGCTCGGGGCTGTGGCGGCGCCGCCGACTTGCTTCAGGCTCTTCTCCAGCACGAGCTTCGATAGGTTTCGCGTCGCCTGGGCTAGGTTCGGGGGGTTGCTGTTATCGTTGGAGCTCATCGCGGGCGTTGAAGTGCCGCTGGTGGAGAGGCCATCGTCGTCTGGCGTCGCGCCGCCGCTGGCATCCTGGGGCGTTGCCAGCGCGGACGCTTCCCTCCTAGAAGCGTCGCCCATGATGGCTTTGAGGTTCTTGTTGCGGCGCTGGTTGGGCCGCCAGTTGGGGTTGCGGAAGTTCTTGTGGATGGCGTGGATGTCGAGCTGCTCGATGAGTTGCTGGTGCGCAATCTGCGCCTCTGTCGGGGCGGCCATGTTGCCGAACTGCGCTGCGCAATACAGTGAGGCAGTCCTTGTGTCAAATTGGGGGGTTATTTGCGTCGCAAAGCAGGTGGTGAAGTTTGGGTTTCTCTGCTTGCTGAGGAAGGCTGAAGATGGTGACGCCGACCCAGGATTCGGCCGCGCCTCACCGTGCTTACAGTGATGCTGCCACTGTCCAGCGACGGCTCAACTCCAAGGCGGCGCCACACGCGTCCCCTCGTAGGTACCTCAAGCAGCCAACACTCAAGTCCAGTTTTGCTCCGCGTCGGCGCGCAGAACAAGTCAATATGGTCAGGCTCTGTCGAAAAAGAAACCCTCATTGTCGATTATAGTTCACTGATCATTGAGCAGGAGAGCCCGCACGAGCATCAGCAGAACCTCCTGCTGTCCCGCATCATCACCAACGTGGTACGGCGTGACGCGCATGGTCATGGACGCAAATGGACGTCAACTAATGATATGCAGGAAAAACTCAATGAAGCTGTGGTAGTGATGAACAAGAGCCTTCAGGTGAGTCGTCCGCATCACTGCCTTCGCAGTGCGCGTTGCCATCTAACGACGTGCTGAAGGACATCAACATCCAAAACATGAACGTCGAGCTGGTTGCCCAAATGTTCAAGAACTACCAGTCCAACGTGTTGTTCCACCTCGAAGGTACGCCCTGGCCTCACATATTTGCTTATCCCTTTCCTGACCTCGTCAAATCAGCAACCGGTAATCTGAAGCCGCCGTCATAACGGTGCGTTGTCGTGGGAAGCGTATTTGTGGAATACCTTATGTATTGGTAGAATATGCATTGCGAGATTTCCATGGAGATAGAACGTGTAATGAAGTTATGAAGTACTGAAATAGATCACCGCAATCATGTCTTCCATTTTCTTGTACTCCATTTCAATCGTGTGCCCATTGTCCTTGAACACCCAGACGCGTACATGAACTCCTAGACGCAGCGCATCGCAACGCTGCGAGTAAATTAGCGGCAACCCGTCCCACGGCTGCAGGGGCCCAGCGCATCGATGGACCCACCCCAGGGCCTCTCCCGTCATCAGCTTCGCAGCCTCGCATTGGGCTGGTGTCTTCTTTGCCGTTCGAAGGTCGACGCCCACCAAACACGCCGCCAAAGCGAGCTCTGGACGAATCGGGCGCCGCGCGTTCGCCATCCCGATACACTGCCCGCGCCATTGCTGACCTCGTCCTCAACATGAACGCCTGATTCCTCTCGCGACAAATCCCACTCGCGATTCCAGCTATGGCTCCCTCGGCCGTCGAGGATGGGCCGCACCCGCCGGTGACGGACAAGACCTACCCGCCCGCCAACATCTTTCCCGTCAAGGAGACGCGGTTCGAGAAATACATTGCTCCTCAGGGCGATGGGCGCAAGAGAGCACACGAGCAGCAGGGCAGCGCTGCCATCGTGATTGACAATGGTTCGTGATTTCGGCGCAGCATCCCTCGTCCGTAGCTAACCTCGTGCGCCAGGGTCGTCCTCTGTCCGAGCCGGCTGGTCGTTCGAGTCGGCTCCACGCTTTAGCATGCCTCCGATCATGTCCAAGTACCGCGACCGAAAGCTAGGCAAGACCTTTTCCTTCGCCGGGTACGACTGCTACGCCGACACAAATGCCAAAGGGCACATCCGCAACGCCTTCGAAGCCGGCACCGGCATCGTCAGCAACTGGGACGTTACCGAGCATGTCCTGGACTACATATTCCTGAAGCTCGGCATGAATGACGCGAGCGGAGCCATTGATGCTCCCGTCGTCATGACAGAAGCCGTGGCCAACTTGCCCTATTCTAGGAAATGTGAGCACCACTGCAGCACGTTGTCTGTCTATCCCTCCTCGGCTAACGATATGCCGATAGCAATGACAGAGATCATTTTCGAATGCTATGGCGCACCGTCTTTGGCGTATGGCATCGACTCCCTCTTCTCCTACAGGCACAATCAGGGCAACACCGGCCTGGTCGTCTCCTCATCCTACACTTCGACTCACGTAATACCTGTTTACAACTCGAAAGCCATGCTTGCCCAAGCCATACGACTGAACTGGGGTGGCTACCACGGCGCAGAATACCTCCTCAAGCTGATTCGATTAAAGTACCCTGCCTTCGCGGGCAAGCTCAACTTATCACAGGCCGAGCACATGGTCAAGGATCACTGCTACGTCTCCAAAGATTACGATGACGAAGTTCGGAGCTATCTCGACTGGACGGGCCTCGAGGATCGAGACGTCGTTATCCAGTACCCGTACACCGAGGAAGTCGTCGTCCAAAAGACGGAAGAGGAGCTCGCGCGGATAGCAGAGCGGAAAAAGGAGAGCGGCCGGAGGCTGCAAGAACAGGCTGCCAAGATGCGCCTGGAGAAGCTCATCAAAAAGGAGCAAGACCTTGAGTACTACAAGAATCTCCAGAGCCGGCTTGCAGACGAGACCAAGAAGGAGACGCGGCGTCAGCTCGACAGCCATGATATCAAGGACGAGGCCCAGCTGGAGAAGATCATCAAGGAGCTGGAAAAGTCGATCAAGAAGGCACGCACAAAGGACGTGGGTGGGGACCCTGAGGAGGAGCAGGAGCAGCCCGATTTCAGCCTTTTGGACATCCCAGACGACCAGTTGGACGAAGCTCAGCTGAAGCAGAAGCGGCTGCAGCGGTTGATGAAGTCCAACCACGAAGCTCGTGCCCGAGCCAAGGCTGAGAAGGAGGCGGAGAAGGCACGCATCGCCGAGGAGGAGCGCCTGGATAATGAGCGTCGCGAGAACGACCTGGAAGGCTGGCTGGATGACAAGCGACAGGCGCGCTTGGAGACGCTCCAGAAGATCAAGGAGCGCGACCGCCTCAAGGCAGACCTGGGCAACCGCAAGTCGCTCGCCTCGCAGATTCGCATGAAGAGCATCGCCAACCTCGCCTCGGACACGCCGACCAAGAAACGCCGGAGGGGCGGCGACGACGACACCTTCGGCGCCAACGACGACGACTGGGGCGTTTACCGGCAGATTGCCGTCGGCGAGAACAGCGACGACGAGCAGGAGGAAGAGGACCTCGCGTCCAACCTCAAGCAGCTCGAGCAGGACCTCCTCAAGTACGACGCCGAGTTCGACTACGAGCAGACTCAGGAGGCCCAGTCCGACTGGTCCAAGTCCCTCCTGCACGCCTTCACCCGCGGACCGCGCCCCTTCAACCCCGCCTCCCAGGCCGAGCTCAGCCAGATCCACCTCAACGTCGAGCGCATCCGCGTGCCCGAGATTGTCTTCCGCCCCTCGATCGCCGGCGTCGACCAGGCCGGCATCGTCGAGATCGCCGGCGACGTGCTCAACCAGCGCCTCGCCGGCGTGCCCAACCGCGACGACTTCCTGCGCGACATCTTCCTCACCGGCGGCAACACCCTGTTCCGCAACTTCGACGACCGCGTCCGCGACGGCCTGCGCGCGCTGCTGCCCGCCGACGCGCCCCTCGTCGTCCGCCACGCCGGCGATGCGTGCCTCGACGCGTGGAAGGGCGCCGCCGGGTGGGCCGGCTCACCGGCCTGGAAGCAGGCGAGGATCTCCAAGGAGGAGTACCAGGAAAAGGGTCCGGATTATATCAAGGTAAGCGCCCGCCCCTCCGCTTCTCCCAGCCGGCTCGAGCCCAATGATGCTGACACGCTTCTTTTCAGGAACACGACATGGGCAATTCATATGCTTGATTTGGTTGGGAATCAGGGAGTCTGTGGAGAAGGTCGTTTTCATGTATGGGATATCGGTAGTAATGCCTCGTCTGCGCTCGTTTCTTCGTGCCAAATAGAACCATGTTTCAGCATATCTTGCGGCAGCATCAGTCACGTTTGCTGTGCAGCGGCAGATCAACTCGTGTCCCAGGGCTCGATTCAACTACCAAATAGGTGCTGATAACACATCCTCTACATATATCATCAGGTCGACCTTACCCCTTCTGATTGCGCGTTGAATCGACACATCCCTCATTTCGTGCCATCGTCCCCACCGCTGTCTTCGTCGAAGATGTCTCGCAGCTGCCTTGAACTTCCTCCCTGCGCAAAGATATAGCAAAACCGGAACGCCTGCAGTAATCACCTCGTCGGGCAGCCCTGCTGGATAATCACAAGTGCCGTCAACGCCGCTAAAATGAGAGCCCGAGGGTCGCAGTCAGACGGTCCTACATCTGGGTGGATCCTGGCTCTGTTTTGAGTTCTGGGTCTGTCTTGAGCTGTCTATTGATCTCCTCGGCCGATCGAGTGTCTTCCTCGCCGCCCTCGGCATACGGCGACTGGCTCTCGGCCATCTGCTCCTGGGCGGCAAGTCCCGCCACAGCTTGGGCGACGGCTTCGAGAGGTGTCCCCGCGCCAGGGTTGCTGGCTGCTTGCTCCAGGCCGCCGGTTGCAGGCGGAGGCGGGGGCGGCGGAGCGGCGGGCTGAGAGAGGTTGATGTTTGGCGGTGGCTGAGGGAACTCGCCCTGGACATCAAGCAGTCTTGACTGCAGGTGGATGACATACTCCCTGAGCGCGTAGTTTTCCGACTGCATGGCCTTGAAGGTCTGTTCCATGTCGTTGTACTCGCGCACCTGCTGCTCGAGCTTCTTGATGTAGCCTTCCTTGCGCTGTCGGAATGCTCTCTGTAACAGCACGGGTCAGCGTCGGGATGACATGGCCGGGAGATGGTCGGACAGAGTCAGGATGCCGCAAGCCCGTCTTACCTGCGCTGCTCGGTTCTGCGCCGCACGTTTAGACTGTGACAGCTCCCTTTTCGCCTTTCGGCCATCGGGCGAGCCGTCCAGGTCCATTTCCAGGGATGAAGCCGCCGGCGCGGGGGCCAGGGGAGCGCTCGGGGCAGGAGCCGGGGCCGGGCCAGGGCTATGGCCGGAGGGGGGGGCCATGGGCATCATGTCGGGGGTTGGTGCGCCGCGGCTGGGAGGGCCGCGGAGGTCGGGATGGATGTGCGCCTCGGCCTCCGTCTTAGAGGCTATAGCGCGAGCTGCGTCGTGTGAAGCGGCGGCCAGGTGGTCGTATCCATTCGCGGGACGCGACGAAGGCGAGTGGGACGAAGCGGCCCTCGTGTCGCGCGAGCCCGGGGCGGACGAGGGATCAGCGTCGTGGTTCTGCAAGAGCTCAAGCTGTGCGCGCAAGTGCTGCTCTGTTTAGACGTAGGATGTCAGTGACGTCGTGGTCTCGGGCGGCAATTGCAGCGGACGTGGTGCAAAGGGGCAATGACGCGGGAAGAGCGACGGCAAAGGTCGCGGCGACAGGCGTACATGAATGCGCGCGCCAAACAACGGCGAGACGACCTCCGGAAGGGTCGCGCAGATAGTAAGCGGCGTCAACCGTGTAAACGAAGCCGTAGGCGATGGCGATGCACCTGCAACGGCAGGTTGGGGCAGAGAGGCGGGATGATGGGAGGCTCAATGCACAGCGACGCGACGTGCGACTAGCAAGCTCGCATCGGATGCTCACGCCAGCCTCAGAGACAAAAGAAGACGAATCGTATCTACTGACCTTGGTTGCTGGCGCCCGTCGACTGCATTGCTCGAGATTTCTGACTCAGCATCGAGATGCGGAACGAGGATGACTACGCAAGAATCGAGGCTGCTGACGTGAAGAAATGGAGGGACGATGAACGCGGGACGCCCAGGGTCGACACTTGTTTGTGACTCGCTGCGCGGCAGCGTGGGGCGGGGGCGCACGTCGGAGACCCGGAATGGCGATTATGTAATACTCGGAGGAACCCAACACCAGCCAGCGCGGGCAACGCACCCAAGGCCAGGGCACGCGGCCTGCCTCTTGCCGGTTCGGGCAGCTTGGTGGCTGGGCGTGACTCGGAGGGCGACCGTGTTGCGGAGATGGGAGGGTGTCGAGCGTCGATAATTAGGCGATGGCTTGGTTCCGCGCGTCGCTCCAGAGCACGCCGTCCAGGAGCAACTGTTGCGCGCCGGGCAGGTGCCTCGTTTCCCGTTGTCGAGCCCCTTCGTCACGCTCGACGGGGGACACGCTCCACCAGGATGTTAGCGACAGGCTTCGTCTCTCAGTAATCGGAGATGACTTCGTCTTCCCGAAACTCGGCTTGTCAGCGACGCGACGCCTTGACAGGGAGGCTGGATGGAGGCTGGATGGAGGCGAGCAGGGGCAACGGGGCGGGTGGAGGCGGGGCCTGGGGCTGCGACTGCTCCCGAACCTCGACGTGAGTGCCAGTTTGCACCTACCTAGGAAAGATGCCTTAGCTATGCCCTTGAATGCCGCATATAGAGAAGGTGGTAGTATTCCGTACAAGCCCCTGCGATATTGCCAGCTGGCTCAATTAAGGTACCCATCATCTTGCCAACGTACCTGCGAGCTTAGACGAAACCTAACCACGGGTCGCCTGTCGCGCTTACAAGCGGTATCATATGCTCCATCGGCCGTGGCGCATATTATGTGATACGGCATGATACGACGCGCGTGCATTTCTATTGTCTGCTGGCGTCCCGCCTCTGCTGGCTATCGTGCCTGCCGATAGCCGGCGGCCGACGGTGACCCATCTGAGACGCACGCTCAGAATGGAGGATCCAGAGACTCGGGACGATTGTAATATTCCCCCTTGCACGGGTACTCACTGCTCTACGCACGTATTCGCACGCTGCCAACCCTATCTCGTACTCGTACTTTGCCGTCCCAAAGGCGAGCATGTTGAGGGTCTGCCTAGTCTAGGGTAGCAAGTCAACGCTTGGCCAACATGCTGGTGCTTCAGGGCGAACACCAGCTGTCAGGGGGGCTGATACTTGATGATGGTCAATAAGTGGCCGTCATAAGAGAACTTTCATCTGAAACACAAGCGAGAATGGCGCATCTGGCGAATGGGGAGTTGTCTCAATGGCTATCTGATCGAAGAGCACGAACAAGTAGACATGATTCGAGGGGCCTGCTGTCCGGCCCTGAGTGTCGCGTCCTTGGGCAAAACCCAAACTGCGCAACCATTAATAATAAAACAGTCGCGATATCTCCTTGTCGACAAGGAGCGGGAAAGACTTGTCTAATCAAGCAACTTGAGTGTATGTGGCTACAGTGACCGAAGCACTCATAGCAGCCAATGTGTACGTTGCATGTGGGGCATCGGACGGGAGATCTCTCAGCACCTACCATTTACAGAGTACGTACACTGTCCCAAGCTTTAAGGCTCACATCTCCTCCGTCTCGAGTGGTCCAACGACATCCCACCATGTCCCGTCTGCTGCCGAGACTCCATCGCCCACCTCCGTTCTCAGCCTCGCGACTCATCCCGGCGTCAAGGCGCTACATCTCAGCCATGCGGCCGCGCTTCTCCTCCGGTACCGATGAGGCTACCGCCACGCCAGCGCTGACACCACTGCTCTCAACATCCGGAGGCCGTTGGACGTTGGCGTCCGAGGGTCAGGCGCTCGAGCGAAACTTCAAGTTCAAGACATTTGCAAAGACCTGGGTAACTCATACCAGCCCGCGTTTGGAGGCACTGCAGACCAAGATTTCTCATGCGTTGCGCAGGACTTTATGACTTCCGTGTCGCTGTTGTGTAAAGTCAAAAACCACCACCCGGAGTGGTCGAATGTGCGCTTCCCCCCTACCCGTGCTTTCAGTGCGCGTGTTTCCAGCCTGACGCTCAGCAGGTGTACAACACGACGTTTATTCGCTGGACGACGCATAACCCGCAGGGTCTGTCCGAGAAGGACATTAGCATGGCAGCCGCCTGCGACGCCATGGCCAAGGACTTTGGAGAGCTGGAACCTGAGCCGGCCAGCTGCGCGATCCGGGATCTCGCTGACAATGTGGCGACTGCTGCGGGGGACTGCTGTACCCCGAAAAAGTGAGCTTGGTCGAATCGCATGCACGAGAATGACGGCCTCTGGTACGCCACGGCTTCTAAGACTAAGGTACTTTGGAACGAGTGGTCTGAGTTGTATTATAAGTAGTCGTCTAAGCCTCTCCTAGGTGTGTTCCAACATATATACAGAAAGGATGAATTGTCGTACTCAGTTCGCACTTCCCAAACGCCATGCGAATACCACCGCTGCCCTCGAGGCCGGCATGACTGTCATATTTGACCATTAATCTATTTCTTTTTGGTGACCTCTCACCCGTCCCCCCTTCGATCGAGATGGCGGCCGTTTCAGTGCGTCGCAGCGGCACCGAGGTCCCGTGGGAGCTCATTGCTGCTTCTTGGCATCTCTGATGGCCTGGAGCTTCTTCTCGCGTCTGCGCTTGTGGGCCTCGGCACCGGCCTCGGTGTCCAGGCAGTAGTCCCACCAGCGGAAGCTAGAGGCGTAGTTGCCGATGAACTTCTCGTGGTGCAAGTCGTGGTGCTCGGCACCGGCCCAGACGGGGAGGAAGTGGCGCAAGCTCCAGGGGAAGTCGTAACCGCTGTGGGCGTCGATGGCCTGGAAGAGACGGAGGATGATCCACGTGTACATGGTGATGAGGTGGAAGTCGCCCGTGATCGTGAGCAGGACGATGGGGGAGCCCACGACACCCAGGCCGAGCAGCATGGTCTCAATCGGCGACGCGTACTCGGCGGCGAGGCCGAAGGGAGCCGAGTAGAGGTGGTGCATCTTGTGGATGGCCTTGTAGAGGGGTCCGTAGTGCAGGGTTCGGTGGAACCAGTAGTGCCAGGCGTCCTCCATGATGAAGACGATGGAGATCTGGATGAACATCTTGAGCAGAGAAGGGAACGGGACGCCGTATTCCATGCCGAAGTAGGTCGCGATGGGGTGGAAGAACCAGATCTGGGGCAGCTCGGCGGTGAAGTGGCTGACGAGGACGAGGGCGGCGCAGTCCCACTGCTCCTTGAGCGTGGGCATCTTCTGCTTCTGGATCTTGTACTTGTGGAAGTAAGGGATCTTATCCATGATCATGTACGGGATGCAGCGGCCGAAGTAGACGAGCTCGTGCAGGACGAAGCTCATGAGACCGGTCGCGAGGGTGTCGTTGCCCATCCAGAGGTAGTAGGCCTGCAAGCTCTGGTTAGCGTCTCGGATATTTCGCTGAGCGCGCGCGCGCGCCGGAGATGCAGGGTGGGAGACGTACGGCCCAGAGGCGCTCGAGGTAGTTGAGGTGAACATTGTACTTGGTCACCTCCTCGAAGACAGTGAAGTAGTCGTGAGTCTGGTTGCCCAGATGCATTGCGGTCGCGTTGCTGTGGTTGTTCGCGTCAGTGCCACGACAAGGGGCGGCCATTCGGCGGTACTCACACCATGTCCATGACGGCAGCACGTTGCGGTCTGCAACTGGAAGAATGGCGAAGAGAAGGACGCGAGAGACCACCAGAGAAGAAGGAAAAAAAGAAAGAAGACGAGCAACCAAACCTAGGCGGCGGGAAGATGGAATGGATGATTTAGGGGACTCGGGGTGGGGGAGAGGGAGATTTTATCGGGCTTCGTTGAGTCGCGCCTAGGCTTTTCGCCTCCGCCCAGTCAGGAGATGGGGAAAGCGTTCGGTCCGGCGTGCAGGTACCTAGCACCTCACTGTGCCCTGCAGCGCCCTAGCATCCCCTAGCGCTGGCCGCGCTGGCGCAACCCCCTGGCCGAAGCCTCTGCCGCGGTGAGATTCGCTAAGGTACCGGGCGCTTCAGTGAGAGGCAGTGTGGTGGAGCATGGGCCGGCCAGTGGCAGCAGTCGCCGGAAATGAGCCCACCCGCCGAACCGGCTTCCCGGTCTTCCGGGCTCGACACATCAGCCACTGCTGGCACCAACATCGACTGATCGCCGCGATGGGCGCGGGAGGCCAGCGGGCGCTGTGGCTCGCGGACTGTGGCGAGTGCTCCACAGCCACACTGGTCTCTGGCGCTGCTCGTACTCGTATCTGGTCCTCAGGCCTTGTTCAGCGGTCGCCCGCTCAGGCCAGCGGCCTTTTCGGCAGTCGCCCACCGCGGCTGGCGCCGCCCTCGCCTGATGATCTCATCGGCCAATGAATTGGCAGGCGGTTCGCCGTGCCAGGGCAACCGCGGGTTGGAAAAGCAGGACTCGCCGCTGGCTTCTGATAATTACCTCATCGGTGGCACATCGTCCACTTCGCATGGCTTCCCCTCTTGCTCTGCCTCCGAGTCCTCGTCGCAGCACGTTCTGATGCCATCCTTGCCGTGCTTGTGCCCCTCCGAATCCCCGAACCCGAACACGAGTCCTTCAGCAGGAGTGGCCCCGCCAAGCGTTAGATTATCTGCGGCGCGCATCGCTGGTTGCCAACCAACTGTCCACCGCATCGGCTCCTCCAACATCCGACTCTCCACGCGTGGTGTGATGAGCCCGGCTTGCCCAGCTGCGCGCTCCTGTCTCTCGGTCCCGCCCCCCACAAAACCCGTTGGCTCGTACAGATCGATGCCGATTGAGGCTCTGAACCTCGGCGCTAGCCCGGGCTCACGGACGAGGACGGCCGCATCCCGCTATTTCGCCTGAGCCGTCACTGGACATCATACCATGTCTCTTGTATCCGAGTAAGCATTGCTCCCACACTTCGCCCGTTACCCTGCTTGCCGCTGTCTCTCGGCTCGACCTCTGCCGCAACTGCTGACCGCCCGCTTCCTACAGCCAGGTGCGTCGCCTGGATGCCTACCTCGACCGCCTCCCAGTCCTGTCCGAGGGTTCGTCCGACGATGGAGCTTCCGACGTCGAGGAGCACGGCTTTGCCGCAGCCGGCGCCTTTGCTGCCCCGCGATTAGACCATCTTCTCCGCATCGTGCAATCCCTGAGCACGACGTCCTCGCAGCCGTTGCTCTCGGCACACCGTGTCCGCGCTCTCCTCGTCCAATCCGGCATACCGACGGCGAGGCACCGTGTGGAGGGTGATGGAGCTGCGAGGGCTGCGTACGTCGACGGCAAGAGCGCCTATGAGAACGAGATTGAGTGGCTTCTGGTCACCAAGGCGACGGTCCAAGTCTACGGCGTCATTCTGAACGCACTCCTGGACCGCATTATACCGCTGAGCGACGACATATGGTACTGGTCCGAGGTTCTCAACTCATACACCTACAGCAGCCTCTACACCGTGCAGACATCCCCTTTGCGATTATGGGCATGGACGCAGGACGTGTACGAGGCAAGCAGGATGCGGATGCGTTCCGTCTCTATGCGGCACGCCCCAGCCGAGCTTGTCGACTCTACAGCCACAGGTGTGTCGCAGCAATGGAGGCAGTTTTACGGAATTGTGCGTGACAGCATCCGGGAACGCTCCTTTGCGAACATTCAGCGCAAAGTGCTGTCCCCCGTGGCCCTTTGCAGGGCCGAGGCGCGACGGAAGCAAGCGCAGCTCAAGAAATTGAGAGAAATCACCGCCAGCGGCCTCGGCGTGCTGGTGGACGAGGGCCTCCAGCTTGGTCATGAGGACGATAAAGTCGAAGTGCATGACCACCAAGACCTCAAAGGCGTTGTGGAGCGGAGCGTTGCGTTGATGGACGTGGTCCTCAAGGAGGTGTGCACTTTGGATGTGAGCACCGACGACTTTGAAGATAAGGTCTTTGCTGGCGTCGAGGAGGACCCTGAGCTGTCGGTTCATCTGGAGGACAGCGTTACCCCGGATCGCCCTGCCGTCCTGGCCCGCCGTCTACTGCGCATCATCGACAGGACCCTGCCGGAGCACTTCAATGCCATGAAATCCCTGGCGCAAGCCAACGGACGACCGCGTCGTCTTGTCCGGTACTGGTTGCCCACCCTCGTGGGCGTTCTCTCCTCCACCACGGTACTACGGATCCTGGTCAACCGCAAAGCCGACATTGTCAACTGGATCACCGACTTAGGCGCTACCGTACGGGACTTTTGGCTCAACTGGGTTGTGGAACCCACGGCAAAGGTGATCAAGACGATCCGCCACGACGAGACGAGTGAGATTGCAATCATGAGCAGAGACAGCCTGAAAGCCGACCGCGAGAGCCTGGAGCGGATGGTGGTGGAGTTTGCGGTCGACAAGCCGCACTTTGCCGTTGACGGCACATCAATCTCGGATGCTCAGATCGCCGAGATAAGGAGCAAAGTCGCCGAAGGCGATGTGACGCCTGTTCTGCGTGCGTATGAAAAGGATCTGAAGAGTCCGTTTGTTGGCGCGGTTCGCGGTGACCTTGTCCGGTCCCTCCTCATCCAGGTGCAGAAAACAAAGGTCGACCTGGAAGTGGCCATGACCGGCATCGACTCGCTTCTCAAGAGCCAGGAGCTGGTGTTTGGCTTCGTGGGGCTTACGCCAGGAGTGTTGGTTTCAATCGGCATCCTTCAATACTTGCGCAGCATTTTCGGAGGCCGCAGTGGGCAGCGTCAAAGCAGAAAAGCCGGACGAGTGATTCGCATCCTCCGCAACGTCGACCGCATTCTTTCCGAAGCAAGACCCGCGCAGAACAACGTCCTATCCTACAAAGACCACGGTCTGTTGCTCTGCGAGGTGCACGTCCTGCGGAGCCTCGCGGGCAAACTCATGCCTCGAGACGTCAGGAAGGAGTTCTTGGAGGACCTCGATGACTTGGCCAACATGAAAGGGATACAAGTTCAGGCGAGGGCACTGGAACGGATCCGTTGGGCGTATGCGAGGTGGCTCAAGTGAGCTGAGCGTCGGAAGCGAATCCACCATGTACAATAAAGCTCGCGCCGAATATTCGCTCCGAGCACTCATACAGTTTGGAACAGAATAGAACCGTAAAATAGGCGCGTCATGTGCCGCCGCTTTCTGGCGAATTTCCCATGACCCTTCCATGAGATGCCAACGTCTCTTACCCAAGGTGGTGTTACAGAGGCAGATAAGACATGGGGCACGGCGATCCCCGCGTGAGAACCTCAACGGCCATCCTGCAAGCTGAGACACTTTAATGCTCGGCTACTGTACGGAGTACGATGTAGTTCTTCCCATGTCCCGATACATGAAGTGACATGAGGCCCGTTTCGCGATACGGGCTTGACAACAATTCAACAACGCAAGACGCATACGCAAGCTCTCACAAGAGCGATAAAGACTTGTTTGCTATACCGATGCCTTAACGACATGCACTTGAAACTGTTTTATGTACGAAAACTCCAATCCGTAATGCATCAGCTAACTTTTGTCACGCGCTCGAAGAAGCGTCCTACACCTTCTTGTCGCAGCCTCCCGCCTCTTCCTTTCCGCGCAAGTCCTTGAGACACGGCGCGAAGAACATTTCGCCGGTGTATACAAGGTGCACCGTCCTGGTGGCGACCATGAACCAGAGAAGGAGGACAGAGAGCGAGATTACCTGGGGAGAGCTCGCGGTCAGCAGCATTCACGGGGGGCGGGGATCGGTGCTTGAAAGGGAAGGCCTACCATGGTTGCAATCTTGAAGAAGTCGCTGTCGAGGTTGGCAGCCAGCATGCTCGTGCAGGTCGCCCACACGCCGAGCGGGAACGTAAACCCCCACCAGCCCATGTTGAAGGGGAAGCTCTGCGTCGTGGCGAGGCTGATGAGGGCAAACGACACCCAGACGAGCGCGAAACCCCACATGACCAGGCCGAGGAAGACGCCGAGCACGTACAGCACCTCGGCACCGCGGGTCGGGTCCAGCGGCGCGGCGCGGAAGATGCTCGTCTCGGGCAGCACCTTCAAGGCGACCTTGCCGAGCTGCTGGATGCCGAAGCCGCCCTGGCCGAGCGGGCCGACGGGCAGGAAGACGGACACGATGACCTCGCGCGGCGGCAGCGAGTGCACCGTCAGGCGGTGGAAGTAGAGCGCGAGGACGCACCCGGACAGCGTCTCGCCGATGCCCCAGAGGGTGTAGGAGACGACGAGCGTCGTGAAGGCGTGGCCATGGTTCGGGAGCGCCTCGGCCACGATGCCCCCCGAGGCCGCGGCGACGACGGTCGGCACGATGGGCAGCAGCAGCGCGGCAGTGGTGTTCTGCAGGCCGGGCTTGTGGCGGTGCATGACGACGAAGGGCATACTAATGCACGTGGCCATCGAGAGCAGCACGTCGATCCACCAGAAGGCCCAGGCGAGGTAGACGAGCCAGTCGCCCCATTGCTTGCAGCTGAAAATCATCATGTTGATGATGGCTGCGCGGTTGTTAGCCCCGTTCCCTCGTCGCCCACGGAAATCAAGCCGTCCACCTACTTGCGAAGCCCATGGGGAAGCACCCCAGGAACAGCGACTGGCCGGGGTGCGAGATCATGGCCCACCAGATCTCCGGGTACAGCGTGTACCGCAGCGCCGACAGGACGGTAAATGTGGCGAAGAGGCCGACATTGGCGGCGAAGAAGACGTAGGAGATGTACTGCAGCCACTGGGCGTTGTAGGGCAGGTTGTGCAGCAGGATGGACACGATGCCCGTGCCCATGTTGACGGCATACCAGCTGCACGGCGTCAGACGCGACACACACACAAGGCATGCTGGGATTCCAGAGGAGCGCGAGGGGGGAAAACTCACGAGGGCGTAAAGTTGCGCACGATGCGCCGCCAGCCGACCTCCTCCTTGCTCTTTTGCCGGCTGCACGGCGTGGAGGCCGCGCCGGCGGGCTCCTCCGGCGCCGGCCCGGCGGACACGCTCGGCCGCGAGTCCTCGGGGGTGGTTGTGACGGTCATGGTGCAGGCGTTGCGTTTGAGGACGCGAGCACGGCAGACACAGTGTAGCACTACCTTGCGTTTGTGAGACTTGGAGAAACGAACGAGGTCGACGATTGTGGTCAGTGCGAGTCGACGCCGGGTGGAGTATCGGGGAAGGGCCGGCCTTCGGCGTCGGGTCAGGTCAGCGCGGCAGTCATACTCGTACTTGTAGATGGTTGTGGTCGGTGCTTCCGATGACAGCTGCAGCTCAAAAGGACACGGTTCTTGGCCCCTTCAATGATGCCAACATGCACCGAGTACTGGCAAGGCAACGAACTCTAAGTTAATCCTCCCTACGGCCCCTCATGCTTGGGTTTTCGTCGGACTGGCCAAAAGAGGTCCCTGCCGCGCATCGTGAGCTGCTGCAAGGATACTCGCATGACCTGCACCACAGCCGATCCGGGGCAACGAACGGCACTCGGGGTGCGACCAGCCGGCGAGCCGGCGAGCTCATCCGGCGCGGTGGCCGACTCCCGGCGGCCCCAGAAGTTTTAGCTTTTTTTTCGTCGGGCGCTCCGGTCTCGCACCGTACGGGCACGTCACAAAGGCCACGCATCATTACAGTGTCCCACTCCGTTCGGCATCGCATCGTCATTGACGGAAGTGCCATGAATTAATTACCAAACATGGTGCAGTAGTACTACTTCGTAGAGTTTGTAGCTAGTAACCTTCCGTAACTGTACATTTCAGCACGCACGCCGCGCCATCGTGCTGCAGAGCGCTGGCCTGAGCTGCTGCGTTTCGGGCTCGCGAGATCCACTTTTGCACAGCCCCTGGCCAACCACGGCGCGAGAAACCCTCGCACTTGGTTCCGCTTTGTCGACACGAACTCATCCGATGGAAGCCATTGGCAGCGCCGGCGAAAATGTTTGTGGCAGCCCCACCGTCCGACGCCGGCAATACTATCCACCGGTGCTGCCATGGGTTCAGGTGACCGCGGCGGCGCAGCGAAGGGGACATCGTCAGTCCCCGCAACGATAAGGAGTCGGTGTGCTGTCCACTTGTGTCTCGGGATCCCATCCATCAATCACCAAGCGCCTTCCATCAACCAAGCAGCATAGCATCCATCATACCCTGAACCAAGAGCATCCATCATGGCCGTCGGTGTCGCCTCCAACCCCCTCTCCTTGGGCGTCAAGAACGTCGTCGGCAGCGTGCCGTCCGACCGCTTCGAAGAGCTGGTCCTGGCGTTGAAGGAGGCCCTTGGTCCCTCGTCGGGGCTGACGTCCGACGATGTCGACGTCGGCTTTCTGACCCGATTGATGGTCGAGTACGATAGCAACCCGGCGGAGTGGTCCAAGTACGCCTTTGGCGATAGCAGCCGAGGTTACACTAGAAACCTCGTCGACGAAGGCAACGGCAAGAGCAACTTGGTAAGTCGTCGGCCTTGATCCGGACCTCCGTCGCATGGTAACCACAGCTGACCACGCATCGTAGCTGGTGCTTGTATGGTCTCCCGGCAAGGGCAGCCCGATCCACGACCACGGCAACGCCCACTGCCTGATGAAGATCCTGCGCGGTAATCTGACTGAGACCCGCTACGCCTTTCCAGAAGGCGAGGCATCCGAAGGACCAATGAAGGTCATCTCGGAGAAGACGTATAAGGAAGACGCCGTGGCATACATGGCCGACGAGCTCGGCCTGCACCGCGTGTCAAACAAAGGCAGCGACTTCGCCGTCTCCCTGCACCGTAAGTGCCTTGCCTCTCACAAGACACTCGTCTCCGTGCTGACCTGCAACTTTGCAGTATACACTCCCCCCAACGTAGCCAAGGAGGGCTGTCACATCTTCGACGAGAAGACGGGCAAGCGTAGCAGGGTGCCAGGGTGCCACTACTACTCAGCATACGGTCGTCTGCTGAAGCAGTAGGCAGTCGTTGCAGTGCGGTGCTAGCGTTGAAGAGCGATCTTGTTCGGTTCCGGTTTGGCGAATTGTTTTCTCATGTAGCGTTTCCTTTTCTCTCCCCTCTCGGCCAGCTCGAGTCTGGCCATCCCGTTGGCGGCCTGCCGGGGAAGCGGTGGAGCCCAGCCATGGCAGGTTGTCGACAAGATGAGCGACACTTTTCGTCAGCAATGATATGACAATAAGGGTAGTAAATGAAAGCCCCAAGCTCAAAGAAAGCATCCAGGAGCCCGAGACGAGTGTGGAGTGAAGTTGAAATAGAAAAGACGGCAGGAGAGCCGTCGTCGTTCCTTAAGCCCTCGCCTCTAGGAGGGCTCATCGATGGCGTGATTGACGCTAGTCCCAAAGCGCAGCGCACAGACCCACAGCAGAGTTGTGCGGTCACGTGAGGGCGCGTCTGCGCCGTGGCCCTTGCGAATGCCGCTAACTCCTATCGTATGCAGTTGGCTCGAGCCATCCCAAACACGCTAAGCTTCGCGCGTTCCACCAAGCATCCGATCAGGGTCACGGCACTTGAATTCATCCATTTGCGACTTGTGAAATTGAAGCAGATTTGGCGGCTGCTCATTTCCGTCATTTCCTGCACTAGCTTCCTTCGTTGGAGCACAATGCGCGAATTCGTACCGGCAGCACGAAGCTGGTCACGATGCCACGCGCAGCCGCAAAGCGAGGCATTGACGTTATCGATCTCACTGGAGATGATGGCCAGCGGGGGCCCCAGCCCAAGCGACCCGCGCTCGCGGAGAGCCATCCATCGCAATTGAACTCGGCTGTACCCGCTCCCCCGAACAATGCCAGCAGCTCCCCTTCACAAACGTCGCAGCCCGGCACGCAGGAGCCAGAATATCTCGATCTGACCCAAGATGACGATGGACCACCGACAGAGCTTTATGGGACCTTTGGTGTGGCTGACCCACTGACTAATGCTTGACAACCTCTGGACGAAAGCTAACGTCACATAGACGGGAAAGTCGTCGGAGTTCGGTATTATTCGGGATATGCTTCTCCCGGAGAGGTTGTCTTGTGCCGCCGAGAACCTCAGAACCAGGCATGTCGGCAAGCTGGGCGGCATTGAGAGCGAGGCTTGGCTAATCGTGATTAGTACGATGCAAACGCAATCCGAGTCGACAACGTCATGTATCAGCAAATTGGGCACTTGCCTCGAAAAGTGGCAGAGAAGATTGCCCCCTACATGGTACATACCGTCAGATCTCCATGTCGCGACCACACGACTAACGATGCCGCAGGATTCTGGTGACATAAAGCTGGAGGCCGAGCTCACCGGAGAGAAGGGCATATTCGACTGCCCTATCCGATTGTTCTTCTTCGGACCTAGCGACCCGACTGAGCGTGATCGAATTGAGAAAGCCCTCAAAGCCGACAAGCTCGTCAAAGCTACCCAGTTGAAGCAGACAAAGAAGGAGGCCGAGGCTCTACGTATAGCCACGGGCCTGAAGGGTGGCGGTACGACAAATGGTGTCGGCGGCGAGCCTGATCTTCCAGGCAAGGGCGAGCTAACACTCGAAGATCTTATGAAGAAGAGTGACGTTTCTCACGTTCGCAATGGAGGGGATGCTATCAAGACTCTCGCAATTAGCGAGGACGATTTGGCCAAAATGCCCTTCGCTGACCAACCTGCACAACTGAAGGCCACTCTCTTGCCGTATCAGCTTCAGGTTAGTCCAATTACAGGGATGTGTCAGTTCTGGGCTCTATTAACAGCATTCCAGGGCCTGGCGTGGATGGCATTGAAGGAGAATCCCAAACTTCCAGAGAAGGACGCCAAGGAACTTGTCCAGCTGTGGAAGCACACTGGCCAGGGAATGTATTGGAACCTCGCCTCTGGATTCGTCAGCAAGAGCCCGCCAAAGCTCTGCTCTGGAGGCATTCTTGCAGACGACATGGGGCTCGGAAAGACGCTGCAGATCATCAGCTTGATCCTCGCTGGTGGTCCTGGATCAACCCTCATCGTTGCTCCAGTCAGTGTCATGAGCAACTGGAAACAGCAGATTGAGAGACACGTCAAGGCGGATCAAGCACCGAGCGTCTTCATCTACCATGGTGACAAGAAGGCGACGGCTAAGGACCTGATGCGATACGACGTCGTCATCACAAGCTACGGAAGGCTCGCCAGAGAACGTGATCCCAAGGTCCAGCGTGTTCTCTTGAATAAATCCTCAGAATGGCGACGAGTAGTCCTCGACGAGGGCCACACCATTCGAAACGCAAAGACGAAGGTTGCCATGGCCGCTTGCGAAATCAATGCGAAATCCCGCTGGGTCCTCACGGGAACGCCTATGTATGTGCTGCCTTTGGGGATATCTTAGCTCCAGACTGACGAATCTCAGTGTCAATTCCGTCAAGGACTTGCACTCGCTAGTAAAGTTCTTGCAGCTTACAGGAGGTATTGAGCAGCCCGAAATCTTCCACACGAATGTCACGCGCAAATTGGCCACTGGGGATCGCACTGGCGAGGTAGTCGTGCAAGCCCTCGTGCAAGATATTTGCCTCCGGCGGAAGAAGGACATGAAGTTTGTGGACCTCAAACTGCCCGAAAAGAAGGAGTTCCTACATCGCATTGCCTTTCATCCGTCGGAGAAGCGCAAGTATGATGCGTTGCTGTATGTCCCCCCATTGACCCAGTTCCAAGAAGATGGCCGCATGCTGATCATGTGCTAGGTCCGAGGCTCGTGGGGCCTTGGAGGACTTCCAGTCCAAATCTTCGGCTGGCCAAAAGGGCCGTTTCCAGAACATTTTGGAACGCTTGCTTCGACTCAGACAGACGTACGTATGAGAAGACTCGTTGAAACCACAGTCACTAACTTGATACAGCTGCAATCACTGGACGCTGTGCAAAGAGCGCATCGATGACCTGATGAAGCTCCTTGAAGACGAAGAAGTCGTCACGTTTACCGACAAGAATCGGGCCTTGCTGCAAGAAGCTCTCAGGCTTTATACGGAGAGTCAAGAAGACTGTGCCATCTGCTTCGAAGTACCGACCGCGCCGGTCATCACGAACTGCAAGCATGTGTTCTGCCACGCTTGCATCGCCAAGGCTATCCAGATCCAGCACAAATGCCCCATGTGTCGCAACGCTCTTACGGAGGACAGTCTTCTCGAGCCAGCACCTGAGGGCATATCCGACGACAACTTTGACACAGACACACAGAGCTCTAAGACAGAGGCGATGCTCCAGATCGTCAAGGCCACCATTAAAAAGCCCGACTCGAAGGTCATCGTATTTTCGCAGTGGACTTCCTTCTTGAACATTGTCCAGAACCAGCTGAAACGCGCCGACATCAAGTTCTGCAGAATCGATGGCAGCATGAACACGGACAAGCGGGACCGTGCAATTGATGCGCTGGACAATGACTCAGACACGCGCGTCATGCTGGCCAGTCTGGCTGTATGCAGCGTCGGTCTCAACCTCGTCTCTGCCGATACGGTGATTCTCTCTGATAGCTGTAAGTTGCCATCCCTGGTCGTGCCGTGCCGTCGCTGACTTTAACAGGGTGGGCACCAGCAGTCGAAGATCAAGCTATTGATCGAGTTCATCGTCTGGGGCAAACGCGCGAGACAACCATTTGGCGTCTCGTCGTAGAAAATACCGTAGAGGAGCGCGTGCTGGACATCCAGTCAGAGAAGCGCGAGCTGGTCGGAAAGGCATTCCAGGAAAAAGACAAGAAAGGACAGAAGATCAAGACTACGCGGGTGGCAGACATCAAAAAGCTGCTCTCTTGAGTCTGGAAGAAGACTCTGGCGCGACTTAGTTTTCACTTTCAGGCGAGGCGTTATGGCAAGGCAGACGAGATATAGAGCTGCTGCTGATGCGCTCCTCAAGGACCTACCTAGATAGATAGGTACCCTTGGTAATCACGGGGTTTACTGTGTGTATGCAAAGAGATGCTCATCGGATGAGATATTGCTTGCGCTGGAGACTGCACATCTATAGACGTGCTCGGAAGTGATGAATACATGAGCAAGGCCGCCTTGCCAACAATGGCGACATGGTCTTGGACAAATGGGGACGCTTGGATTGATAACGGCGGGCCGTGGCGGGCTAGGCCATACACCCTGGTGTACCCCACGCTAAAATGTGTACGTAGAGGGACCATGAAAATCGCCTTTGCTACCCGGCACCGTCAACTTCTTCTGTCCAGGCTCCTCTCACGCGCGCCGTCCTGTGTAGGAACATCGCCGCCTGCATAGTCAACATGGAAGCATCTCGGTGGCTGTCTGGTCTTGCACCTGGCAGCGCCGTCGCAGGTATGCTCATCGTCCTTGTCACCGTGTCGCATCCTGACCATGCTAGACCTGCTCGAGCTGTGGCATGTCCACCGCACGCCTCTTATTCTATGCGCATTCGCAATCCTCGTCTCGATCCGAGTCTACTTGCACCGATACGAAGAGAAGGAAAAATTAGTTGCGTTGCCAAAGAAATACAATGCAAATGCGCCAACTACCACGTCAGCGCAAACGTCGCCGAGCCCGCCGGCCGAGAAGACTGCTCTGAAGTCGAACGGGCCGCGCCGCATCAAAGGAGGCATCGCGAGGAAGCCCTCGCGGGAAGAAAAAGAAGAAGTTGACCTGACGAGGCCGGTAAAGGTCTTGGTCTTCTTCTCTTCCGTAACGACCAAGACGGACACCATCGCCCGCGACTACATGAACAAATTGGAAGCGGCCACGGGGCAACTCGCTCGAGACACGAAGCGCGAATTTCTCAAGCCAGAGCTGCACGACTTGTCGGAGATCGATTTCGAAGATTTCTTCGTCTCGCCGCCAAAGTCCACGGACAACGCCGTCTTCTTCTATCTTTTCCTCGTCCCAAGCTACAACATTGACACGATCAACGACACCCTCCTGCAACACATGGAGGAGACCCACCACGACTTTAGAATCGACACCGAATCCCTCGCGCCTCTACTGGGATACTCTGTTTTCGGATTTGGCGACAGAGAGGGCTGGCCGAACGAAGCAGAGGGCTTCTGCTTCCAGGCCAAGGAGCTGGACAAGTGGATGTCGAAGCTGACGGGCCGCAAGCGAGCCTATCCCATCGGAATGGGCGACATGAAGAGCGACCACGCCGAAAGATTCGAGGAGTGGGCGACTGGTGTCCATGAAATCATTGGCCAAGCCGCCTTGACGGGGACCCTGGGTGAGGGTGTTCGCGGCAGCGGAGACGCTTTTGAGAGCGACCAAGAAGACGTCGCGGATGAAGACGACGGCGAAGTGCTGTTCGACGATGACGAAAACGACGAGGCACCCAGAGCGCTGGAAGACCTCGAGGACCTGGGCAAAATGATCCGCACGTCTGACAACGATGGCAACAAGACACGACAGAAGGCGCCACTCGCTGTCGACTATACCACGTACGGCTCTTCGAAGAAGACGAAGGCTCAGCCTCAGGCCCCAGTAGTGAAGGAGATGGTGGCCAAAAATTCTCCCACCTACGCCGCGCTCACGAAGCAAGGCTATGCGATCGTCGGATCTCACTCCGGCGTCAAGATATGCCGATGGACCAAGTCTGCGCTCCGTGGCCGAGGTAGCTGCTACAAGTACTCATTGTACGGAATCAACTCGCATCAGTGCATGGAAACGACGCCGTCGCTCTCCTGCTCCAACAAGTGTGTTTTTTGCTGGCGGCACGGCACCAACCCGGTCGGAACTACCTGGCGCTGGGTTGTTGACCCCCCTGAGATGATATTCCAGGGCGTCAAGGAGGGCCACTACAAGAAGATCAAGATGATGCGAGGAGTCCCGGGCGTCCGAGCCGAGAGATATGCCGAGGCACTGCGAATTCGCCACTGCGCGTTGTCGCTCGTGGGAGAGCCCATCTTCTACCCTCACATCAACGAGTTCCTTGCCATGCTGCATGCGGAACGAATCTCGTCGTTCCTCGTCTGCAACGCGCAGCATCCTGACCAGCTCGCTGCCCTGAAAGCCGTGACGCAGTTGTACGTGTCCATCGACGCGTCAAATAGAGAGTCGCTGCGCAAGATCGACAGGCCACTCCACCGAGACTTCTGGGAAAGGTTCCAACGGTGTCTGGACATCTTGCGAGAGAAGCGCTTCCGGCACCGTACCGTCTTCCGCCTGACGCTGGTCAAGGGCTTCAATGTCGAGGACGAGGCCGAGGGATATGCCCAGCTGGTGGAGCGGGGCTTGCCCTGCTTCGTCGAGGTCAAGGGCGTGACATACTGCGGCACGGCCACCTCATCCAACGCCGGCCTGACCATGTCCAACGTCCCGTTCTACTGGGAGGTGTGCGAGTTTGTCAAGGCTCTGGAAAGGCGTCTCCACGCCAAGGGGCTCAAGTACGGCATTGCGGCCGAACACGCCCACAGCTGCTGCATCCTGCTGGCAAGCGAACGGTTCAACGTCGATGGGAAGTGGCACACGCACATCGACTACAAGAGGTTCTTTGAGCTCCTCGAGGAGAGGGGCCCAGACGGCGACTGGACGCCGGAGGACTACATGGGGGAGCCGACGCCCGAGTGGGCACTATGGGGCAACGGGGGCTTCGACCCGCGGGATGACAGAGTGGACAGGAAGGGGCGGAAGATTGAAAATGTTGTCGTACGTGAGCAGCCACCCGGCGAGGTCTGGTAAACTGCTTGAGCAATCTATTCGTTCAATCCCGAAAGGGCCCATGAGAACTTCCCAGTCGTGAGAGACGAGACACAAGGGCTCGAGCGTGAATTTTGATGTTATTGCGGAAACGCTACCATCGTTGCCGTTCCTAAGCCCCACCCACGGCGGTATGATCCTACCGCATAACTGTTTACACGAAGCTCTATCCGAAGTTTGAAGAGCGACAATATAGTACATAAGAAGGCCGTCCGAGCCACCTACGAATGTTGAACCCCGGAGTGGTAGTCAAGCTGGCTTTGTCGAGTTGAGTGTCCGGGGCCCCCTTTCCTTTTTGGAATTTTCACGGCATCAGTGCAGAGAGGGAATTCAACTTGCACTGACGCTTGTTGCATGTTTAGTCGAGGCCGACGTTGGGGATGTCGCCGAGGTTGATACCAGGCGAGCGGGTGCGGATGTCTAGGGAGGAGTCGTATGCGATCATTTCGGCCAGGATGTCTAATATGGGCTGGCAGGTGTGTTAGCAAGTCGGCTGGGCGGCCTCAAGCTGGGATGGGGCGCTCACCTTGGGCACGGTGCTGTCGTAGATCTTGATGAGATCGCCAGGGGCGGGGTACACCTTCAGGCCCTTGTAGAAGGCAAGGGCAGACTCGACAGCTTTTGAAGCTGTTGAGGGTATTAGCATCGCTGCGACTTCGGAGCTACGGAAAGGGGGGAGGGATCCATACGATCAGAGCTCAGCATCTCGCCGGACATGACCTGCTCGTTGAAGTAGGCCTCGCGCTCCTCCACGCCCGTGGGGAAGCCCTCTTCCTTGGCCTCGTCGACCCTGTGCTTGATGGCGTCCCGTTGGCGCCGCGTCGACTCCTCGGCCTCCTCCTTCTCGGCGCGGGCCTGGCGGCGCTCGTTTCTCCTCAGGGTGCGGCGGAAGTCAGCGTGCGAGCGTCGGCGGTAGTCGAAGAAGACGGCATATCCTGCACGGCGCGGAAGAGAAGATGCATTAGCGACGCTGTACGGGAGGCCTGCGGCTGCAGGGCGATGGGGGAGGATGGACCCAGGGAGGGAGGCCATCGCACGTACCAACCACGGCGGCCGCGACGGTTGCGACGGAGGCCGTCACGATTGTCGATGTCTGCACCATGATGACGGTCCTGGGCGAGCCAAAGAATCGTAGAATGTGTTCGCCGGGAGAACGAGGTCTCAGGGTGATGCGGTGCTGAGCAGGGATGGCAGAGGGACGTCGATGTCCGGGCGGCGTTGCAATGTACGACGGCGTTGAGAGCTGCAAGCTTGCTACAGGAGCCGACCGATTTTTTTGACGACATCAGGCTGGCACGGGCGCGCTGGAGCACGGAACATCGATTCCGCGACTGCCGGCAGAATGTCGGGCGAACCGGGAGCTTCAGCTGCTCCGCTTCGCGCCAGCTCAGCTGTGCCCCTGTGACTGACGAAACACTACGAGTACAGCCACTTCATCGCGCCTGGGGTGCCGCGCAACGCCATCGAATTGATGCCGTGAGGTGCCTTGGAACAGCATAACTTAGCACTGCTGCGACACAGACCCGGCTCGTCTGCGCGCACCGTGCCCCGGCAACATGTCTGAAGAGCGCAGCAAGATATCGCTGCGGAGCGGGCCCAAGCGAAAGGGCCGCCCGACGATTAGTGCGCCGCGGCAGATCTCGAGTCCCATCCCGCAGGGCGACTCCCTCAAGGGCGGGCCCATTGAGCCGGTTCCCAGACCTCGCCTGCGGGCGGCGCCGACGGCAGGTGGGAAGGTGAGCATCCTGAGCATCCCCCTCGCGGCGTCGCCGTGAAGCTGGATGGCCCCCGCGACTAACAGCCCCTCAGACGTCGGACCTCGTGAAGCAACGGTACTCGACGCGGTTCAACAACCTGCCCGCCGACTTTGATTCCTTCGCCCCTCCGGTTCCCGCTGTGCCTGCTCTCCAATATGAGCCAAAAGACCGTCGACCTCCTCCGTCCCGCGCGGGTGCTGCGCCTGTCGTCGACATCAAGGCCCTCCGAGACCCCAACCTCGTCCCTGACCAATTCGTCTCAGCTGTGCTGGGCGACGCCACGGAAGACCAAATCCACGAGTTCGAAGAGGCGTTGCGGAAACTCAAAGGCCGCGCGGCCACGGACCTGCAGCAGAATGTCCTGCAGAACCGGACGCAGTTCATCAAGATCAGCAAGGAGGCCGAGAAGCTCAAGGGCGAGATGAGAGCGCTTCGAAACCTCATGACGGAATTGAAGACGAACACCACGGCGCTGCGAGCGGCTTCGATGAAGGATGACGAGCCGGCCGCCATCCCCGGACGTGCCGGCTTGAGCAAGCGAGACAAACGGAGCTCTGTCGCAGATAGGAGCGCGCTCTGGAACTCGCAGATGCAAGCCTTGTACAAGAACGTCGAGGGTTCGCAGAAGTTCTTGCCCAATGCCGCCGGACGACACGTCGTTCAGAACGCCGGACCCTGGGTCGAGCTGGACAACGCGACATACAAGTCCCGGCGGGCGATGCAGATCTTCCTGCTGAACGACCACCTCCTCATCGCGTCTCGTAAGAAGCGGAAGGCCGACGCGCCGAATGCGGACGCGCAAGGACCTATGATCAAGCTCGTAGCGGATCGTTGCTGGTCCCTGCTGGACATTGAAGTTGTCGACATACCGGGCACGGGCGATTCCTCGAGCGGCAGGAACAAGCTCGCCGACGCGATCATGGTGCGGGGCGGAGGCCAGGAATCCTTCATATACCGTACAGAGAAGCCCGAGGCTTCCGAGAAGAAGACGCTGCTGCTCAATGTTCGAAAGGCGGTGGAGGAGCTACGGAAGGGTCTGCAGTCGGAGATGGAGGCCAACAACAAGGCTCGAGAGACCATCAACTACTTTGCGTCGCGGGATCCGGGTTTGCTGCAGAAGACGGAGCTGCTGGAAACGCTATCCGACATCAAGGACATGCACATCGAGGTGGATGGCAAGCAGCAGAATCTACGATGGGTCGAGAGCCAGATGGACGAGCTGGACATTGACATCGCCCTGCAGCGGGTCGAGACTTCAGTGGCGCGGGTGGAGAAGCTCAAGGCCCTCGCCAGGGGCCTCAAGAGCAACATGGTTGCGCAGGACTTCATCAACTTCAAGGTCGAGGAGAGGTCCACCAAGCTGGCCGGCATCATTGTCCGGGACCTGGAGTCGAAACACAGCCAGCAGATGAAGACGAAGCGCAACGTCAGCTGGCTGGCTCGGCTCGGCTTCGAGGACCGAGCTAGGGAAGCGTACCTCGCAGCAAGGAGCGACATCATCCGCAAGAGAGCTAGGTGCGTGTCGAGACATTTCTCGTTGACCATGATGCTGACCGTGAGCAGGCAATGCATATTCCAAGGCGACCTCCACCTGTACATCTGGCAGCTATCGTTTGTGTACTTCACCATCATCCACAACACGGTGCAGTGCTTCCAGAGCTGCTTCCCGACGCCCATGATGAGCGCGTGTGTTAAGTGGGCCAAGGAAGCCGTCGAGGCCTTCAACGTGATCCTGGCGAGGCAGCTGAGCAGCACTGAGCGCGGCGGGCAGGTTTGGACACAATGCATGGAGAGGGCGAAGGAACACGCCCAGAAGCTGTCAGAGGTTGGGCTGGACTTCAAGAACCTGGTTGGACGGGATCTGAAGGACGTGTCTGCAACGGCTGCTGTTGGTGCGGGCGACGAATCGGCGTCGCCGGTGGGACTAGGGCTGGCTCAATGAGGACCATGATGATGACGACTATATGCTTCCAGCGATGCTGCGGGGCGAGAGATGGCAACGAGGTGAAGAGGAAGCGATTTGTGTGAACAAGAATGAAATGTATTCTTCAGAGCGCTTTATATCTACGATGAATCCGCAGCGCCTCGAGAGCCAATGGTGACGGGAGACGGGAGGCCGAAGGGGAGGACGCGCCACAAGGGCGAGGAGGGGTGCTGGTTGGAGCGTCATTGAGCGGGGCTCTGGCGCAGCCAGAGTTGAAACCTGGAGCTGACGGAGCGAACAGGGAGGCATGCACTGCAATTTTGACGTAGATGGTGCCGTGAATCGCCGCAGAAGCCTGAAAAGCACGATAGTCTTCGGGGAGCAGAATCTCGCGTCGCGGCCTGGAATGCAGAGACGGCTCGGCCATTGTTTGGGTGAGGTTGTTTTGGCGAGGCGCCGGGTGTCTCTGCTGGCGCCACCGGCAGCTGCAGCTGGAGATTAAGCGAGGCTACCAGCAATCTCAGCCAGGAGCAGGCAGCCCGCCCAGCCCAGCCCAGCCTAGCAGACAGAAGCTGCATCCGCAGCCCCCCCCGTCAACGGCAGCACCTCACCAGCAGCATCACCACCACCAACCACCACCAACCACCACCACCACCAACCGACCGCAGCAACAGACACCACCCGCCCACCGCCTCTCGCGCGACGCTCCCGCCGGCAGCCAGCGAACCCTCCCTCCTTCGACTGACCGCATCCTACCGCACCTCTAGCTGTCCCTCGTCGTCGCCCTGAAGCCCGACCGCGAGCCTCCCTGTTTCGCTGCCCCACCGATCGCGAACCTGGGCGTGACCGCAACGTCATTTTCTCTCCCCTTCATCCTCCCGACACAGCGCCCAGACATCCGCACCGCATCATCATGGACACCAACATGGAGGACGTCGGACGGGCGCCGGCCGATGTGTCGCCCGTGCAGAACGAGCCGGCCTCCATCCCCACGCTCGACGGCTGGATTGAGAGCTTGATGAGCTGCAAACAGCTGGCCGAGGCCGACGTCCAGCGGCTCTGCGACAAGGTGAGCTCAACTGCCCGGTGATGGCCCGACGACGGGCAATGCCTGCACGCAGCTGCGGGACGCCGTCGACGATTGCCTCGTCGGCCGGTGTGGCCGCGCTCTGGCCAGCGTGGTCGCTCACCACGGGCCTCGCGTGATGGAGCAGGGGTCGGAGCATCCGTGCTGATGTGCGATTGTTTAGGCGCGCGAAGTCTTGCAGGACGAGTCCAATGTGCAGCCAGTGGTACGTGACGAGACCCTTGACGGCGGCGACGACCCTTGAGCTGACCTGGCCGCGATAGAAATGCCCCGTCACCGTCTGCGGTGACATCCACGGCCAGTTCCACGATCTGATGGAGCTGTTCAAGATTGGCGGGCCAAACCCCGACACCAACTACCTCTTCATGGGTGCGACCCGCCCCTCTGGACGATTCGTTTTTCGTGCTGACACCCTCTCGCAGGCGACTACGTTGACAGAGGCTACTACTCGGTCGAGACCGTCACCCTCCTCGTCGCCCTCAAGATTCGATACCCCCAACGCATCACCATCCTGCGAGGAAATCACGAGTCTCGGCAAATCACTCAAGTCTACGGCTTCTACGACGAGTGCTTGCGCAAGTACGGAAACGCCAACGTGTGGAAATACTTCACTGACCTCTTCGACTACCTGCCCCTCACCGCCCTTATTGACAACCAGATCTTCTGCCTCCACGGCGGCCTGTCGCCCAGCATCGACACCCTGGACAACATCAGGGCTCTGGACCGCATCCAAGAAGTCCCCCACGAAGGCCCCATGTGCGACCTCCTGTGGTCCGACCCCGACGACCGTTGCGGCTGGGGCATATCGCCCCGTGGTGCGGGGTACACCTTCGGCCAGGACATCTCCGAGGCCTTCAACCACAACAACGGCCTGACGCTGATTGCGAGAGCGCATCAGCTGGTGATGGAAGGATACAACTGGTCACAGGACCGGAATGTCGTGACCATCTTCTCTGGTACCCACGCCTTCCCACTCACTGCCTCGAGCGATGGCGCGATGCTAACAGCCACCCGCAGCCCCCAACTACTGCTACCGGTGCGGTAACCAAGCCGCCATCATGGAAATTGACGAGCACCTGAAATATACCTTGTAAGAATGCCACCGGCCACCTGCCAGGTGCCACTGAGCGCGAGGGCTAACCATCGTGATAGCTTGCAATTTGACCCATGCCCGAGAGCAGGCGAACCTATGGTCTCCAGACGTACGTCGACCAATCTCTGAAACGAAAAGACGCAGAGCTAACCTGTCGCAGGGACACCCGACTACTTCCTGTAGGCTTGCACGGCTTTCATCATGTTCAACGAGAGCTCGAGGCATCCGCCCCCGACGGCCATGGCGCAAAGAATAGACGGGCTGGAGCGATTGGGATGGAGTCTCCGTAACCGTGTACTATTAATCTTGATGCCAATATACGGGACACAGCCACCAACCATGACGAGTCTACAATGATTGTGGGAGAGGGCTGCGCATGCATGCCTGACGAGGGTCTAGATTGTGGGGCCTGTTTTTTCATCTCGGAAGATTCCCAGACGCGAGCATAGAGGGGGCCAGTAAGGGGGAAGCAAAAAACAAAAAATGCGAGTATACGTCGACATTTGAAGCTGTGCCATCTATTCCTCTATAGAGAGCAGTGTTGAGGACCGACCAAGCCCACCCTGGACACTGGCAGGTAACTGCCTGTATGCGAGGTGTGTTCTTTGCACGTTGTGGCTGCAACTTTGATCATCAGTGAGCGCGAGCTCAATAATTTCCTATGAAATGTCTATCGTCTATGCCAAGTCATGCCTAATAGCCGTAGTCCATGTATTTCCTGCTTTCCAGAATAAGATACGACTATTCATTATCATTTGCCTCAGAGTGCTAAGCTACACAACTCCCCGCTCCTCGCGTTCGTCCTGCAGCCTCGAACCCCAGGCCCTCTCCTCCTGCGCGTTTGTGGCCGTCGGGGGCTTCTCGTCGTCGCCGACGATGGCACCGTCCTTTTCAGCGCCAGCACCGCGCGAGTAGTCGCCCGGACGGCAGCTGCCGTTGGGGATCCAGAAGCGGCGGTCGAAGCGACTCAGGGCGTAGGTGAAGACGACGATGATCTCGACGGTGAAGTTGACGCAGTAGTACGCCGGCTTGGATTGGAACCAAGCTGGGTTGGCGGCCGGACGCCTGTAGTAAGCGGTGCCGGCGCGGTAGGAGGCGCTGAAGCAGAGCAGGATGGTGGTGAAGAGCAGGAGAGCAATCTTGGTGCGCATGCTGCCTGTGCCGAAGTCATCGATGGGCTCGCGCCGCGGCAGGAAGACGGCGAGGGCGGTGATGGGCAGCGGGAGGAAAGCAAGGACCGCGAGGAAAGTGACGGCGAAGAGCTGGATGTCGTGCAGCCTCTGCAGCGTGGTCACATTGAGCGTATAGAAGGTGTAGACGCCCGCGATGATGACCATGATGAGGCAGGCAACGACGGAGAAGTAGAGAGAACGGAATGCGATGCGCACAGGCTGGGACCACCCCAGGCGCGGCTGGAAGGCGCGGAGGATGCGCTGGGCGAGGATGAGGTTGACGATGAAGAGCAGCAGGACACCGGCGTTGGTGAGGATGCTGGCGGCGATGGCTACGCTGACGTTGTGCGGGTAGCAGGCCCAGACGATGCGCATGACGTTGGCGGTGATGCGGGCCATGGAGAAGCCGAAGATGACGGCCGACAGGACGAACTTGTGGCCTCGGCGCCGGTTTATTTGGAAGATGGTCATGTTGAGGACGGCGGAGGTGATGAAGAGGGCGAGGAAGACGGCGGAGATGGGCACGTCGACGTTGGTGGTGGGCTGGCCGCCGAGGAGGGCCGCCTGCGGAGGGTAGGGAGGGCCCTGCGATGGTCAGCACGGATCGAAGTCATGGTGACGGCGGTGATTATGAGGGTGAAGATTGACGGGAACGAGGATGGGAGATGGGGTGGTGGTGAGGTGTCGGTGCTGGCTCTGCATGGATGTCTGTATAAGGGCAACGGACCTGCTTCATGAGCTGCTCCATCGGGTTTGGTTGGCCCGGCTGCCCGCCGGCCGGGGGAGCATCCGAGGACATGGTCGCAACGGCGATGCTTCCGTTACGGCGTTGTGGCGAAAGTCGATGGTGTCGTCACGATGGCACTCAGGGCCGTGTAAGTCGCGAGCACTAAGGAAGGCAGACTTGCAGGTGCTGGCCGTCACGGACGAACGAGACGGGTTTGAGGTTGCTGATACTAGGTACAGGAACGCAGTGAGACACCCTGGGCAGCGCCCTGTTATTATATCCAAAGCCACTGCTACATCCGGCTCGACGATGCGGCTACGCTTGTTTCGCCTCCTTTCACGGAGCTGGCTGCGATGGTGTCGGTGCTCGCGCATCTTCAGTACCGCGGGAGGGGGGGTGGGGCCTTGCCGACAGCGCTAAGGGAGCGTTGTCATAGGAGGAGGTACCTTGGGTTGCTGCGAGCAAACCAGGGCGTCTTTTGTAACTCTTTACAGGCACGACTGTTTGTTTTGCGTGCTGAATCTGCACTTGCGTCCGAGCGATTGTTGTGGTGTTCAGGGGAGGGCGAGACAGACGGTAGTAGTCGTATGCAGCACCGTCCACGGGCTGTCTTGAACGAGTTGCCGTGAAACCAAATTGCCCAAGGTTAGGTACCTATCCCACGATCAAGCACGTACCTAACTTGTACGCAGACACCGGAATCCGCTACAAGGAGATTACCGAGCTACCATACGCGCAGCTCTGAGTGGATGCCAGCGCGGGCTGGTCCGCCTCGAGGGCTCCAAAGGCGACGGAACCGTGCGTGCAGCGCTGAAATGAGCGTTGCGTCGGGGGCGTCGGAGGTCGGAGGTTGCGAGGCGCGAGGGCCGACCGGGTCTCGATGTGGGTACAAGGGCCCCCACCCAGCCGCTCACGCTGGACGATTCGCTCGATCCAGGAACTCTCTCGCATCTGGCGTCGTTGAATTCGCCATGTGATATATAAGCAACCCCTCGGGGCTCGGCGACACTTTCTTTGCAAAACGCTGCAGAGACGGATGTCTTTCGCCCGAATTTTCAGCGGGGTGAAGGTGGTGTTGCGGGCTGTGGCGATGACGAGACAGTGTCCTTGGATTCATGTTCGCGGTTGAAGACGCGCAGTCATCGACGGGATGCGATACCGCGCCGTCTCGATTCTACGGGTGCGAATAAGGCAAGGCTACTTGTCCTTCGTATGCAGGCGGCGGTCAATCCAACAAGAACGACGCCCACAATTTGGTGCTCACACAAGCTGTATATTCCAAAACCCTATCGTTGACAGACGACAGAAATAGCCCTCGAGCGCCATGTTGATGTTTGCCAAATACTCCGACGTTTCGTGTCCTCACATCTTATCAGCCGCACCTCGTGGCTGACCCGTGCCATTACACCCGCATCTTTTCATCAGTCGTACTTCGTGCCGCGTTATCAGTCGTCAAACTCGTCAAATGCTTCGCTCCGCGTATCGGTCATGCTTCATTCGTCGTCCGAACTTGGAGTTTGGTATTTAGTCGTCGTTCCCGTCCACATCCTTCGGTTGACCCGTGCCTTGCACTTTGCAACTCTCAGTCGCCTGGAAAGACCGTCTCGAAAGGGGCCAACGACGTCTTGAACCAATTTCGACAGGCTCCTGCAGGAAGAATTTAGCGTCGGACATCGTAGCAAAGGCGGAGGAAAGGCACCGTACTTGGAGTGTGAGCGACGAGGAGTCTGTGTAGGACTGAGCGTAGGCGGAGTCGCCGCTTCCGTGAGCGGGTGCACCGGCGCCGTTGACTTGACCGGGCGCACTGTCACGACGGGCCGAGCCCCGAGTGCGATGTGTACCTCCTCACCATACCCCTGAGGCTTCATTCGCGCGTACCAGGCCATCATTCCGGCCATCTTGTAGCCCTCTGCCCTGCCGGGAGTGTCTCGAGGCACCCAGTGGAGTTCCTGACGGACGCCCGAGTCCCTCAACGTTTCAGAGCAGTGCAGAATGGCATCCATCGTCTCCAAGAAATCAGTGTGTGGCGCCGTGGGATCCCAGTTCGCCGGTCGAACAGCCCGATATATGGTGCGGAGAGTAGTCTTCGAGTTGGAAAACACCCTGATGAGATTCGGAAGCTCCAGGGAAGACTGCTGGCGATGTAGCGTCTCTTTGACGGCCATGTCGAGCGAAAGCCGGATGGCCATTAGCTCCAAAAGCTCGCTGTCCCGCGTGAGCTGTCCCTCAACCCTGCCGCACCAGCCGTCACTGGTCTTGATGGCGACCGAATAGCCTGAAGATGACTCGTGGGTGCAGCAAGAGATGTCGGTCCAGTAGGTGAGCTGCCGGCTGTCGGTGGCGCACGTATTGCACACCTTATGTGCAAAAGGCAGCGCGTCCTCCATTTCCTGGATGATGGCGTCCCCGTGGAAGTCAGACTTGGCCAGCACCGAGGCGTGCTGCAGCATCGCCTTTACGGCTCGGCAGTTTTCACTTGTTTCGGCTTTTCGCACGGCCTTGCTCCTTGCTGGGTCACGGCGAGGTAGAGTAGCGCGTCGCCTGGCGCGAGCAGCCCGCCACGCCTCAAGGGACTCCTCTGCGGGAGTCATGGCTGGCCTTGGGAGGACGCTCATGGCCTCCTCGGTGGTCTGTCTGTAGGCTGCCTGGGAAACAATGAGGAGATCCATGAGCACTGAATCAATGTCACTCATTGTGGTTGCGCTGGAAGTGTTGATGAATGCAAGGTGTTTGAGTGAGATAGGAGGGACCGATCAGCTGTTCGTGGCTGGAGTGAAGTTGTTTTTGACGAGATTGCAAGAGCAAGACAAGCGTAAACGTGTGTGACGAGGGGAAAACTTTAGAGATGGGCACGCTGGAAAGACGACCATCTATGTAGGCCTCCTGTCTTGTGAATAACCTCAGAGCTTTAGGGCGGACGGCTCGCACGAGAGGTCCCGTGACGTTAAGCTTTGCCTTGCGGGAATATACATTCCCAAAGAGCGCCGAAAAGCCTTGCCACAGCGGCGGGAACAGAAGTATTATATTGATATGATTCTGCTTTTGAAACTTACCCTTTGAGTGCCTTGAGGCGCGAATTGGCTCACGTAGCGTCGAGCATGTCCGTGTCTACAGATTCCACGCAGGCGGCGCCAACTTGGAACTTATAAGTGCCTTGCCCAACCCAGCAGCAGCGCCGCGACCCCTGCATTCACGACGGACTGGGCCCTATGCGCGTTTTTGTAAAGTTGGAGGGATTCCCATTCCCTTTCAGATAGCATACAGATAGCATACTTGGAGACAAGTCTTCGTTGTAGATATGGGAAGTGGCATTCGGAACTGCGACGCATGAACAGTCCAAGGCGACGAAATGCGTCTTGTTGAATATATACTTCGACGCTCCAAGCTTAAACATCGAGGCTGATCTCGACATACGATCAATATCCGAGTCTGTCGATGGCGATGGGATGGAACTGTTAATCATATTTAACGCCATGAAGCATTCGGGCCGTTGTCTTCAGACTACCTGTACGAGTAAACATCGAGCTATTGAGGCGACGAAAGTATACTTGAACAATATGTCTGAATAAGGTTCAGACTACCCTAGCTGCCGCTCGCGTGGTAGAGCGAGGCAACCCAGCGGGTAGGTCGAAGTCAGCCCATTGGCTGACCAACCAGCATAGTCGCGTGCCTGCACAGACTCAAGCCATTCAATCGCCTTGTCGCTGCAGATATTGAAAAAAGAAATCAGAGTTGGTATGGATCTAAGTTCGTATCGACAAATTCGTCAGTGGGGAAAGGCAAAAAGGAAACAGGAAAAGGCAGTGAAGCCACGACGCGAGCTGGCGGCGTTGTTGCGGCACGGTCGGCGCACGTCCATTGCCAGAAAAAGAAGCAAATCCAGACGGGCGAGAGGCTGCGCGTCACCATGGTCGATGAAGACGCCCGTACGCAGTAATGCTCCGTACGTATCCGTAGTGTGGACAGCAATTAGGGGCGGTGTTTCAGCCGGTCGAGGACGGCTCTCGAGGCATGATGTCGGCTTGGCAGCCATCTGCCGGAATGTCTGTCAGTCGAGTGTCAGAGATTCAGATGGCGGCCGTCGGATGGCGGCTCGAGCTCCACACCCTGCATGGCGGAGCAGCCAATAGAAGATGGCACCAGCTGGCAGCAAGAGCATCTTTATACGGAAGGCCAAGTCCTCTCGCGTCCTCGAGACCGTTTGACGATGTGCTCGTATGCACCGAGGCGGCCTTGGCGTGGTGTTGCCGACTACATCATTGCTACAACGGCGCCGTCCGAGGCTCAAGCTTTCTCTGGAATGCGGCGCCGGGTCCCACCACGTGGGTGACAAACAAGTCTGGGCAAAGTTTGAAACAGGCTCCGCAGCGCCATCCGCCACGGCAGAGAGGCGAACGGGGCACGGCAACCTTGGGCTTCGAAGACTCGGCGCTTGTCCCTCGGGGCGCCATGGCTGCCCTTAGCTCGCGTGCTCGAGTCGCGGCGCCGGCAGCTGTGAGCAATTTACGGAAGTTAACGTTATTTCGCACCCAGCTGCGGATGACACGGCGGCGAGGTCGGGGCTGCGCTCGCCATGCCGTGCGACCTTGCCTCGCGCTCAGGTCCAGCAGAGACGCTCGATTCCCTTGCAGCGCGGCGGCAGCCCCTCCCCCCCTGCACCGCACCCGCAGGGGCCCCGGCTCCCCAAGATTGCGCTGCCTTGGCTGCACCAGGGGTGCTGCTGATGCGGTCGCTAGCGCCCTGTTAGCGCTCCGAGGTACCCGCGCCGTCGCCCGTTGGCGCGCGTGGTACGGCGCTGCTTAGCAGGGCAGGTGGACGAGCGACGAGCGAGCGGTTGCCGGGCCCTGGGTCCAGCCTGTCGGCTTCGCTGCGCCGGGGCCGGGTAATTACGAGCACAATTAAGGAACGAGTAACATGGATGGCTGGAGTGACGAGAGGCATCGAAACCACAGAGGCCGGCGCACAACCACCCAGCGTTGTTAGCCTGGGAAACGGAAACACCAGGCCACGCTACCTACGTTAGCACCTTAGCTCCTCGCAGCCTCCGCCCACCTTCCCACCCTCTCCTGTCTGTCTCTCTCCCAACTGCCTCCCGTCTGCTTGCAGGCTGTCTGTCCCTTGGCGCGACTGACCGACCGCCAGACCGGGCCCTCACCTTCGCTCGCGCATTGCCCTCACTTTCGTTTCTCCTCTCGTTTCTTCCTCTCACCCCCCCTTCGCGCCAGTCTCGCCGCGGCCGCTGCTTCCTCGGCCTCCTTGCCTCACGTCCTCACCCTGTCGGCTGGACTGCGCACAAAACGACTCACTCCCTAATACTCCCTTTCGCCGCCCACGCCTGCCTGGTCCTGTGTGCGTCTTTGCGCCTCTGTTGTGTCTCGGTGCCCTCCTTGCGGTGTAACCTGCGAATTGAACCTCCCGTCGCCGACTGCGTCGAGCCGACGAGGCAAAGCACGACTCCTCCTTGTTCACCCACCTTTTCGAACGCGACGCTCCTCCCGCGACGACAAAGCCAGCCCTCGCACTTTTTCCTCGCAGGCACGCCGCGACTTCCTCGCCACGAACCTCTTTCCAAGTCTAAGCTTCGGGCCGAACCAACCAACCGACCAACCACCACACCGCGTCCACGGTTCGCCCTGCTCCCCAAACTTCGCTGCCTTATCAACCACGCCGCATAAACCCTTCGTCCCAGCAATTGTTTGCCTAAACCAGCCGATTGTTTTGGTTACGACTTTACTCTGCTCCAGCATCACTCCCCCAGCACCAACTTAGAGCTGTTTACGACCCAGCAGCACATCCGCGCAGCACGGCCTATCACTCGTCGACGGCAACACCAACCTTGCACGCTCTCACCGCAACAGCACACGAACGCCAACGCCTGGAGTTGACCCCAGCTTGCCATCCGCTGTTGGTCCCCGGCTAAGCGAGGCGTCTGCCAAGATGCCCTCGTCAACCGTCCTCGAGGCCTCTCTCGAGGGCCGTTGTGGAGACGCAAGAAATAGAGGCGGCAACTCCCGACCTCCCCAATGGACGAAGCGAAGCGCAGCTTTGGCTGTCCTCGCAGCTTTCCCGCATCTCGCGGCTGCGCAGGCCAATGCTGGATGCGTGCCACTCAAGGGCTCCACCGCTTGCCCGGCTTTCCAATCCGCCTTCATCTCAACTACTTCGTCCATAATTAAGTCCTAGTGAGTGCTGTCTGCCGCTGACGCTAATGTGCTGCAATTGCTGAGTAGTTGCCTGTAGTTCTTTTCTACAATTCGTCTCCGATACTGCCTCGTTCGACCATCAGTTGGCAACTTATATCAAAACCTCTTATGTCAAGGAGAAGTAAGCATGGCGCCTCCTGCCCCCCGCCGAGGCAATAACCCATTAATATTGCTGTAGATACCAGGATCTCCTCGGCTGCGGCAGCGTGAACTTGACGGATCCCAGCAACATGTATGCGAGGTTCACCACGACGGTCCTGTGCAACGCTCTGGTCCAACAGTCCTTCCCCGATTGCAAGGGGACCCAGGACGCCCAGCCACGGCCTGTGTGTGCTGACACTTGCGCGGAATTCGCTCAAAGCGAAGCCTTCGTCACAGCGGACAAGGACCTTTGCTCCCAACCCGGCTCCGACCTGACCAAGCTCATCAGAGCCGACTTTACTACCTGCTCCTTGCCAGAAGGTGCTCTTCAGGGCAGCTGCATATCTGGCCTCGACAACGAGCCCGAAAATTGTGGTTTTGGCAACAGCACCGTCGGCCTGTGCTCATATTGCAAAGCTGGTGGTGTCAACTCGACTGATACGTGCTGCTACAACTCCAATGCGGAGAAGCGTTGCGACGGTGTCAAGCTGCCCAACATCACACAGACCCTGACGTTCAGTACCCCCACTGCAACCGCAACCACTACACCCACCAGCACGACACCGGCTGACGGAGACAAGAATGACGGTGGCCACAGCCTCGGCGGCGGCGCCATCGCCGGCATTGTGGTAGGCGCTCTTGCAGGGGTTGCCATTCTCGCCATCATCTTGTTCTGCTGCATAAGAATGACGAGACGGAGAGGCGGCAGCCAGACCGGCAGCATCTTCAACCAGCCATCACCGGCCAGAAAGGGACAGAGCATGACGCAGGTGAAGCAAGTCCCACCGGAAGGCTACGAGCTGCTCCCTGGAGGGCGGGTCGCTCGCATGTCAGCTTTGGAGGGCCATTCTGGCGGCCCACCCGCAGGGCACGGTGGGAGTGGGACTGCATCGGCCGTTTCTGCCGGCGCGGCTGGTTACATGGCTGGGCGAGGCAAGGGCGGTGCCGCAGACACGCAGTCCTCATCCGACGAGTTTGGCGATAGCCCGGAGTCCGGGCCTCGCGGCGTACTTCGACCGCCGCCCGCCAATAGGAGGCATGGGTCCCTCTCCAGCAACTCCCTGCTCGCCAGCGACGGGCCTCAGTCGCCAACTAGCGCGGGCGACTACTCGTCACCCATTGGAATGGCCAGCCAGAACTCGGAGCAGCTGCCGTTTTTCAAGGACTACTATTCTCAGGACGACATCCACCCTGCAGACAAGGTGGCCGTGCTTTGGGCATATCAGCCACGCGCCGCCGACGAGTTTGCTCTCGAGCGCGGAGACATGCTCAAGGTGGTAGGAATCTGGGATGACGGTTGGGCTACCGGCGTCATGGTAGATGAGCGGGTGGAGGAGTGGGAGGCGCGACGACAGGCGCAACGCGACAGTGGTGTCTCCAACACGTCGGGGCCCCGGGATGACTCCCCGGTTGGGCCGCACCGCGAGATGAAGGCCTTCCCGTTGGTATGCGTCTGCCTCCCCGAGCATTGGAGGAAAACTATCGAAGGGGATGGCTCGACGGATTCAGCGTCCACCGGCATCCCCCACGCCTCTCCGACTATACAATGAGGCAACACCCTAATTACGACATTGACATCTCTTGAATACGGTTTCGTGACGGAAACCCGTTCTCTCGCATTGGCCGACCCTCACCTGCGCGAGCGACTTGAACGAGACGAATGAGGCAATTAATTGTTTTGCACTATACCCGGCCGTTTGGCGGTTTCGACAAACCTTTTGTTTTTTCACCGATTCTTGAGCGTCCTTTTCAAATACCCGTTGTGAGCAGCAAAGGAGGATTTGCCGGCGCGGTTCAGAGTTGCCAGGGGAGTAGATGGCTAAGTAATTGTGCGACCTGCGGGAGGTTGAGATACCTAGATGCCATGGGTGGCTGGCGGGAGGAGGTTTATGGAGTTGAAGAGGGCGGCAGGGAAGCATAGACCTCGTGAGATTCGACATCTTCATTGCCCGCGGGAGGCATAACCTAGACATGGACATGCGTGGGGAGGACGTCCTCCTGATTTACTTACCTAGTTTAGCTACCAAAAGAGATGCGGTCCAAGAGGTAGCTTGTGGTGTCATTGCAGGGTGAAGACATGAAGTGCAGCGATGTATCGGTTGCAAACATTTGTCTCCGACAGCCTTGAATATTCATTGCAGGGTCAAGTCTATAATAGCCTATAAATTACGGATACACCTAGTCACGATGCTGGAGGCCTAAATGCCTAGCCCGACTTACATGCCAGTCAATTTGGCGAGGCCATCGCCATTGTTGGTGGATCTGAGTGAATGCTGCCGTCCCCCACCGCGGGGTTGGAGGGGGGCGGCGTGCGGTCTGGCCCGCGCGACCTTCAACCTCTCTTTCAACCACCGCCTGAAGCTGCAACACCTCTTGGCAGAAGTAGACGACGCCAAGAGGTTTCGACAACGCCGACGCCATCCTCCCCAAGCCATTGGAGCTTCTCGTCCTACAGTCAAGCCGCCACAGTTGTCGCGATGGCAGACCAAAAAGCCAGGGCTGAGGCGCTGGTGCCCAAGTTCCAGCTCGACCGCGTCCTCAACCAAGGTGCGTCCTCTCCTCTACTTTTGCACATCTGTCCCGCCCAATGCTTGACAAAGTCCGAGAAAGTACGCTGACGGCGGACCGTGCAGACCAGGCCGGCCGAAGGACGAGCATGTACGGCACCATTGACGGCGCGCCCGCCGTACTTGTCGTCGAGCGCGCGCCGTTTCCGCAGTCGGACGCGTACCTGGGTCGCCTGCCCGCCAGCCTCTCACGCGTGAGGAACCTCGGCGCCAATGACATCTACAGCTGGAGTATGGCCCGCACGGGCAGAGACGACGTCCTGCCGCCGGGAGAAACGGGAAACGTCGGCGGCGAAGGGGGCGAGGATGATTTCTTCGCAGACCTCAAGATCAACCTGATATACCCGTGCACAGAGACACACGTGAAGAAGTACAGCAAGCAGGGCGTGCGCTTCGTCACGGAGACGCCCGCAATCTACAGGGACGCGATACGGCCGTACATGCAGAGCAAGAGGGAGCAGGGCCGGCTCAACTGGGTATTCAACATTATCGAGGGCAAGAAGGAGGTCGAGGACGTCATATACAGGACGGAGTTGGGCAAGGCGGGCGACGAGGGCTTCCTGCTGCTGCCGGACCTCAACTGGGACCGAAGCACGCTCGACGCGCTGCACCTGCTCGCACTTGTGGAGAGAAGGGACATATGGTCGCTGCGCGACCTGAAGAAGAAACACATTCCCTGGCTGGAGCACATGAAGGCCAAGCTCGTGTCAGCCACAGTGTCGACGTACCCCTCGATCGAACCGGACCAGCTCAAGCTGTACGCGCACTACCAACCCACGTACTACCACTTCCACATCCACATCGTGCACGTCGCGCTCGAGGCTGGGGCGACGCAGGCGACGGGCAAGGCCGTGGGGCTGGACGGCATCATCGAGACCCTCAAGGTCATGGAGGGGGGCGACGAGGCGGGCATGGACGGGGTGTCGTTGAGCTACACGCTTGGGGAGGCGAGCGAGTTGTGGACTGATGTTTTTGAGCCCCTCAAGAAGAGTGGTAAAGCTTCTCAATAGCGATGACGAGGTCGTTGACGCCCGAGCCGTGAGGGCAGTCGATCCACTTGCCCCCGTCACGGATGCAGTAGACTTCATTGTTGAGTCGGATGGTGCAGCTTATGGTGACGTCGGCCTGCAGTTCGTCAGCTCCGTATCAACGATGCCATATTGCCTGGAAGACGCAAACGCACATCAGCCGTACGCTGGACGCTGGTTCGTAGGAGATGGAGGCCGTGTGCTCCGTCGTCCCGCGTGGCGCACTCGTTGAGAGCCTTGAAGTCGACAGCATGCTCCAGCGCGCAGTCCTCGATCAGGGCGCGCTCGGGGATGTGCTGGTAGTCCTTGGTCAGGCACATGATGAAGCCGAGGTTGATCTTGGGGTCGGGGTAGAGCTCGCGGGCGCAGAGCTCGATGATGTTGCCCAGGCACTCCTCGGGGCCATGCTTGCACTCGACGCCGTCGTTGGCCGCAGGGCTGCGGCAAGTTAGCCAGGAAGACGCTGACAAGCGGGCCGGCAGCTATGCGACATACGTTCCGATGTAGTTGAGCTTGAAGTCGACCTTGTCGTGGACGCGCTGCATGACGGGGAGAATCAGCTGGCGCAGGGCATCCTGCAGCCTCTCGTTAGCATCGCCGCTGGGCAGCCGCGGGGTGGACATTGTTTCATATGCGGCGTACCCTCGTGTCGGGGCATTTGCTGATGATGTGCGCCTCCAACGGCACCAAGCTGGGCTTGATCATCGCGTCGCCGCCGGTCGCAAGGTCCTTGGCGTTGCGTCGGGAGCCATGGGCTAAAATATAAGTTTCGCGGCAGAACGTCACGAAGAGGTACAGGTAACAGACGGCGAGGAGTACGTTCCTCCAGCGGAAGCGCGAGGACATCGTGTTCCGGCTCCGGCTCTGGCTCTGGCTTTGGCTTTGGCTGCTGCTGAGGGCCTCCTTCTCATCCATGGTGACGGATGCTGGCTCGTAATATGCCGTGTCGCGTGTTCGACTGCTTTGTCGGTCGGCCGGTGGGTCGATCGAAGGTGAGGCGGATGGGTCTTGGCGTTGACGGGGAGATGGACGGGTCTGGATGTCGTCGAAGCAAGTCGGCTCTGCTGATGATGACGGTGTCAGTTCCGAGAGGGACTGGCAAAATCAATCAACCCCCGAGTCAAGTACAAGTAAGGTCCGGCTACTCCGTAGAGCAGTGATGAGTCGCTCGGATCGGGAACAGACAATGCGGAACCACAGTCGCGCAATGGGTGAGACAACATGCAAACGGGGCGGGGCGGAGCAGCCTGCCTAGCTGGCGGGAGAATGCGGAGGTGGAGGCCGCCGTTTTCCCGCAAACGGGTGCCTGTGCCTGACGCAGCTCGCTGGAGCTGCACGGAGTACGGAGTACTCGTATCTACCTGAGAGGCGACCTCAACCGTACTTGGGATTCCCAACATGGTGACCAGGCCGCCTTGTTATTAGCCATGAAGTTTACATCGTTGCCGTGGCGAACATCATTATCCCAGAACCGGAAGTTCACGATGCCCAGCGTCGCGAAGGCTCGGCCATTTGCAACAACAACAACAACAACAAGAGGCCATGGAAGGTAGGTAGGACGGGCACTACGGAGTATGGCCCTCACGAGTATTGTCAGGTACCTTACATATAGGCAGGTAAGGTACCTAGAATGCCTGCTGGTCGGCTGACCGGATTTGAGCTGCAACACTGCAAACGACGATCGCCATCATCTGGTGAATGTTGCATCCGCCCCGACGGGACCCCATCGTGTCTACGTGGACTGACGAGCCGTGTCTGGCGTTCGCTGCGTTTGCTGATACATGGCCATGCCACGCTGAGAGCCTACGGTTACAGCGTGCAGCGACATCTCACTCCGTACGCAACATAAGATAACAGTGTAGTCGGTAAATCCGTACCTACCTACCTCCAAGCCTGCAGCCAAGGTTTCGATCAACGGGCAGCCCCAGCTAGCAAAGAAGGCCTCGCTCCCACGTTGCATCGCATCGTCCCCTGCGGCCCCGCTTCTGGAGCGCATCTGCTTCAGGGCCCTGCGGGCTGCTGCGGGTGCTGGATGTGGCGCAAGCCCTCCACTGTAACCCACCGGACCGTCATCGTCCCAACTCCCAAGCTTCCTCGAGAGCCTCCCGCATTCTGCATCACCACGGCAAGGCTGTCGCGTGCTCGTAAAAGGGCAAGCCTGTCCTCTTTTGCATCCGCCTGCAGACGAGCATGACTGCCATTGACCTGGCGCCCCGACGACTGCTTCCGTGAGCAGCTATGGCTGCCTCGTCGACATCCCACCGGGGGTCCCTCGACGACCTGCTGCTCCCTTTCCGCATCGACCTTGGAACGTGCCACGTGCTCTCGCAGCGCTTCCTCGCCAATTTCGCCCACCTCGCCGCAGAGTCGCAGGAGCAGTTCCTGCCCACACCCATATCTGAGTCCATCTTGCGCCCTGTCGCCGACCACGGCCATGGACGGTAAACTGCCGCTCTCACTGGGCATGAGGCTGAACAGAGGCTAACATCTACGCAGGCACCTCGCGATAGACATGTAAGCCGTACTCACTTTGCATTGACAATGACATGTCTGCCGCTCATCACCGTTGGGTTCAGCGAGGCGAGATCCCGCTCATGAGCCAAAATGCTAACTGGTAGTCACAGTGGCGGGACGAACCTCAGGGTCGGCTTCGTCGAGTTACTCGCCAGGGAGGCTTCAGCGCCATCGAGAGTAAACGGAACGGCAACCAATGGACAAACCAATGGCCATGGCAATGGAAATGGGCAAACCAATGGTCATGGCAACGGCCACCCACCGCCAGCCTCCAAATGCCCCAGCCGTACACAGCGTCTCTTGGAGAAGTCATGGCCGATTTCAAATCTCCTGAAAAACGACAACGCCGACGGCCTCTTCCTTTGGATTGGCAAGTGTATAGCCGAGGTTGTCGACGAAGGATGTCGAAGTCTTCACATCCAACGCGACCGTCCATTACCACTCGGTGTTACTTTCAGCTTCCCAACAGACCAGCACTCTTTATCCGAGGCAACCATAACGGCCATGGGCAAAGGCTTCGCCATCCCGCCGGACATTGAATTAGGAGCACGCCTCCAGCAAGGGTATAACAAATTTAAAACAGCCAATCTCCCGCCGATACGGATCGCCGCCATTGCGAACGACTCCGTCTCTACGCTGGTGTCTTTCATATTCAACTATGACGGTGCGGCGCACCGCCGTGCCGCCATGGGCCTCATCCTCGGCACCGGTTGCAACGCTACGGCTCCCTTGAGGCTAAACCACTTGCATCCTAGCAAACGGAAGCAGAAGCTAAGCGTCTTGCCTGGAGAAAAGGCCCAAGACGTGAAAATCGCGGTCAACACGGAATGGAGCATCAACGGAACAGAAGCCCCGATGCGGGACATGGGGCTCATCACGCCTTGGGACGACGAACTCAGCGCACAGAATGAAAGGCCTGGGTTCCAACCGCTGGAGTACATGACGGCAGGGAGGTATCTCGGAGAGCTGGGACGGATCGTGCTGCTCAGCTATATGACCAATACCCTTGGCCTGCCCGCAGGCACGCTGCCGCCGGCTTTGTTGGAGAAGCATAGCCTGACGACAACGTTCCTCAGCCACTTCAAGTCCAAGGAGATGGCGGACCTCGTATCCAAGTTGAGGACCGAATTTCCTGAACCGACAAATAACTCCGAGTTCACGTGGTCTGAGCCATTGGCCGATGCCTTATACAGAATTGCAAAGGCAATCGAGATGCGTGCCGCCGGCATCATGGCCGCAGCCATTCTGGCCTTACTCACCTTGGCCGAGGAAATTCCCGCGGAGGGCCCGATTGTCAAGTCGGATGTAAGTGAGCTCGGAGTCGGGTACACGGGCGGTTGCATTGTCCACTTCCAGGATTACTTGGTGGACTGCCAGCACTTTATAAACGGGCTTGTGGCCAAGAGATTTGGTACCGAGGTACCGGTCAGGGTTCTGCTGAGCCCTTGCCACGACGGAGGCATCACGGGAGCTGGCATCCTGGCGGCCGCAGCACAGTCGAGCCAAAATCTTGAGATATGATAGGGCAGGACGTTGCGGGGGAGGCAGAGCTAGAGAGGGCGAGTGCTGGAGCTAATGTCGTCTCACCCGAGCTGCAGCCAGCAGTCGGCTCTGGGTCGTCAGCATCGTGGACGAGGTCGGCTTTGTCGCCCAGAACCTCCAGAGCAGCGGAGGCCCGAAGATGGATGGTGACATCTGCCGTCGCAGCGCAGAATGGCGACACATGCGGGAGCCAATAGCAAAGGACGATAAAGGACTGGCTCGCATGTCGCAAGAGCTAGGATTTGGGCACTTACCGCCGATATGAGTAAAAATGTCAGCGGCACACACACACTCGCCGAAGACCGGCCCGCAGCGGGTCCCCCATTGTCCAGCCGCCCGCTAATAAAGACCACTTGGCTGGCTGTGCCTCACGAGTTGCGAGCTTTCGGCGGTGACCTCTTTGTCTTTGAGCGAAATTGTAGCGCTCACGGGGGCGACTCGGAGGAACAGGGCCGCAGGAGACAAGCACCCAGTGACAGTGCTCGAGTCTCTGCTGCAAGGACGGGACATGGCTGAGCCCTGCCGTGCGAAAGGGGCGACGGGCCCCGCGCCGGCCGCTCCGTCGACGGCGCCACGCCCGGTCGCCGTTCCGGGCAGAAGCAGCGCCGACGACGAGGTCGACTTCGACCGGTTCGACCTGCTGTCGCGGTCGCTGCCCACGACGGGGCCGGTGCTGGAGCCGGAGCCGAGCGACCTGGCCATGCTCCGGCCCGTCGTGTCGAACAGGTCCGCCTACGGTTCCGAGTCCGTGGCGAAGGGCGGCCGTGACGACGGTGAGACGGACGAGCCGCCCACGGAAGCATCACCATTGCTGCGCTCGCGCATGGCGCCCGGCACCACCGTCATCGGCGACGACGACGGCGACGGCAACGATGACAGCAACGACGACGATGACGAAGACGCCCCTTTCCTAAACAACACCTCGCCCGGCCGCTTCTGGTTCATCTTCTCGCAGCTGCTTGCGGCGCAGTTCATCGGCTGCTTCGACGGCACCATCATGGCGAGCTCGCACCCGGTAATCACGTCCTACTTCGGCGCCGCCAACTCGGCCTCGTGGCTGTCGACGGCCTTCCTGCTCACCTCGACGGCCTTCCAGCCGCTGCTGGGCCGCCTGTCCGACGCTGTCGGCCGCAAGCCGCTCTTCCTCGGGTGCCTGGTCGTCTTCGCCCTCGCGACGGCCTGGTGCGCCGCCGCGCAGAGCATCGAGAGCTTCATCGTCGCGCGGGCCCTGTGCGGGCTCGGCGCCGGCGGCTCCATGACCTTGGCGAGCATCATCACGAGCGATCTCGTGCCCATCGAGTGCGTCTATCCTGTTCTCATTCTCACTCTCGCTATCCTTCTCCCACTCATCCGCAACCCAAAGGCAAGGCTAACTAGCAACTCCCCCAAACCGCAGACGCCGCGGCGCGTACCAGTCGTACATCAACGTCACCTACGGCGTCGGCTCCGCCCTCGGGGCCGCCCTCGGCGGCGCCATGGCCGAGGCGCTGGGCTGGCGCTTGGAGTTTGGCGTGCAGATCCCGCCGCTGCTGCTGTGCATCGGCGTCAGCGCAGTCGCTATCCCGCGCGATCTGGGCATTGTCGAGGAGCGCAAGGGCGTGTGGCAGGCGCTGCGCGAGTTCGACGCCAAGGGCTCGCTGCTGCTGACTGCGGCGATTTGCCTTCTCATCCTGGGGCTGGTACGTCGTCTTGCCTCGCAGCTGTTCGAGAACCACAGTCGGAGCTAACATATCGTCACTCTTCAGAGCCTTGGTGGCAACGTCTTGCCGTGTAAGTGCCCTTATCATTTTGCCAGTTCATTGACGGCATCGGCTTGGAGTAATGACTGAACCGTGTTGCAGGGTCACATCCCTTCGTCGTCAGCTGCCTCGCCGTCTTCGCCGTCTCCTTCCCCGCCTTCCTCGTCGTGGAATCGCGCGTTGCGAAACCCATCATGCCTCTGCGCCTCATCCGCTACTCGCCGCGTGCCAATCTCATCTTCGCCAACTTCCTGGCCGCGTTCCTCTCAAACTCCATCTTCTTCAACATGTCAGCCCTGGCGCCCCTCCCCAAGTCGTCAGTCCGTTCTTATGCTAATGTCTGCGTTCAGCCCCCTCTACTTCCAGGCCGTGCTCCTCACCAGCGCCACCTCGTCCGGCTTGCGCCTCGTCCTGCCCTCCATCATCTCGTCCGTGGCCGGCGCCAGCACCGGCTTCGCCATCACCTGGACCCGGCGCCTCAAGTGGCCGCTGCTCACCGGCACGCTGTTCTACCTCGCCGGTTCCGTGTGCCTCTGCCTCCTGCGCCGCGACCTCGCCCCCGCCGCCTACATCCTTGCCCTCGTCCCCTCGTCCCTCGGCCAGGGCTTCCAGTTCCCGGGCACCTTCATGGCCATCCTTGCGTGCTCGGCGCAGGCGGAGCAGGCTGTCGTCACGAGCACTCTCATCCTGTGGCGCTCGCTGGGCATGGTCCTCGGCATAGCCGCCAGCAGCCTCGTGGTCCAAAATGCCCTTGTGCACTACCTGAGTCTGTACGTCCACGGTGAGGACAGGGAGAGCGTTATTGCCCGTGTCAGGGCCTCCGTCGAGGCCATCCCCAAGCTGGAGCAGCCGTATCGGGAGCAGGTCGTACAGAGCTACGAAGCCTCGCTGCGTCTTACTTTTGTGTTATGTATCGTGGTAGCGGCCGTTTCGGTCCTGCTGATCGTGCCCACCAAACTCCCGCGGCTGGCATTGAGAAAACGACGATAATACACGTGGGTACATGCCATGTTCTAACCCATACTCTTAGAGACCCACGCATAGGGTAATTAGAGATAGAGAATGCCATCTCAAGTTTTGAACTAAATAGAAATACAGTGGTGGAAGACGGGTCTGGAATCCTACACAGACCATCCTCCCCACGAGACCCATGCACCAAATTGTTCGTTCAAGACCCTTCCTAGACATGCCCGTTCAAACGGCCCGCCCGCAGAGCATCCAGCTCGTCCCTGGCCTTCCGGAACTCCTCTTGCGCCTCTCTCTCGCGGCGGCTCACAAAGCCAACCTCCTCCCTCAGGGCCGCCAACCGCCTGTCGATGGCTACGTCCTCGGATATCGCCAGCGTCTTGAAGCCGCTGAGCGCATTCCTCGCCTTCTCGAGCGCCTCCGAGGCGTCCCGCACCTTGTCTTTGAGCATCTTCTGCCGCTTCTGGTAGCCTCCGAGGTGAAGACCCAGCTTCGCCTCGAGCTTGGCTCCCTGCTCGGCCGAGGTCATGATGGATTCCTGCACAGACTAGGGAGACGTGTTAGCATTCGAGTCAGAGGGCCAATCCCGCTGGCGGCTTATGAAGAAAGACTTACATCAAACGCGGCGCGCATGGCTGCCTCCTGCTCGCCCTCGTCCTCGCTGTAGCAGCCGAGACCTAGAAGCGTCGAATCCTTCGCTCGGCCATCAAAGAAGGTCTGGATCTCTTCGAGGCTGGGGCGAGGTTTGGTTTCCGACAGGATCAGGAGGCGGGCGTCGGCAAGGGCGTTGTCATCGATGCGGTCAATGGGTCGCACATTTCCTTTGACCTGAGATCCCGGCAGAGGGTATTTCGAGGCATCGTTAGCCATAAGTGCTGCTGCTTCCTTGGCAATCAAAGCTTCGGCAGCGTTTGAGACGTTGTTGGCCTTCTTCAACAACGCTGGCAAGTCAACGATTTGCGGCCGCGGCAGGCCTCGCTGCAAGACCTGGGTCCGACGCCGCAGTTCGAGTTCTTCCTCGGCGGCTCGCCTCTCTCGCTCCCGCCGGTCGCGCTCGGCGGCGTCTTCTTGCTGGGCTTCCTCGTTGGGTGCTGATTCCTTTTCCTCGTCGGGAATCTCGAATTCCCATTCCGTGTCTTTGGGCTTGGGCAGCGAGGCGAGGCCTGACCGTAGTTGGCTCTTCATTGCCACGTCCCGCATCCTTACGTCCCGGGGAGTTGCCGAAGCCATGGACATTCCGTCATCCCGATTCAATGCAAAGGTGTCTCGTGGCGTCCTCATGGGCGTTTGGCCCGGGCGTCCTGGCGTGGCGCCCACCCCGTTGGCCCTCAAGGGCGTGGCCATGGGGTTTGGCGTCGCCATGCTCTGTTTCCGAGGCGTGATGCCTTCAAAGCCTGTCGAGCCTGCTCCCTCGTGAAGGGGCGTGTTCTCACCGCCCAGCAGCGCTGACTTCGTTTCGTTCAGCGCTCGTATATTTCGAATCTCGTTGGCAATGTGGTCTTCCTGCTCAGGGGCTTTGGGCGTCCGGATGGGGGCGTTTGTGTTGAGGGTAGAGTATGAGTTGACGAAGCCTCTCGTCGCATCGTTGTCGCTCTCCCTGGCCATGGTGTTGGCCGCCTCTCCCATCTTGCCCATTTTGATAATGTCCTCGAGCTCGCCGTCGCTCACTTGCGGCGCTGGCAGGTTCAGGGCACGGCGCTTGCTGTTCTGCTCTGCTTCCCTGAGTTTCTGCATCTGACCGGCCTTGATGGCCGCCTTTTGCGATTCCGACACGCCATCCTTTTCGTTCTTTCGCCTCTTGCGATCGGTATCATCGTCGCCGTCGCCCTTTCGCTTCGTCGCTAGTTGTTGCTTTCGCGGGTCGAACGCAGCGCGCTGCATCTCATTCCGGACCTGCTCCTCGGAGGTGTCGTAGAAACCAGGGGCTGCCTTCTTTTCAAAGGGGATATCGGCGTTGTAGTCCATCTCGCCCTTCTTTCGCGTCGTGACCTTGACGTTGATGCCGGCCGTCTTGAGCTCTCGTCGCTTCTGCAGCGATGCCAGGCGGCGAGACTCCTCCTGCTGACGCTCTCGGGCCTTTCTCTTGGCCTTCTTGCCCTGCGTGTTAGCCAAGCGGGCGCGAGCCTCGCTCAGCATCTCCTTTTCGTCCTCATCGAGATCGACGGTGTCGGGGCGGGCGGGCTTCGTTTCGGGGTCCGGGTCCAGCTCGCCGGGGCGCAGTCTCCGGACGTCGTCGGCGCTCGGGGCCTGCGTCTCGCCACCCTCGGGGCCAGTGAGGCCAAAGGCGGAGGACTCGCGCGCCTCGGCCTCGTCGAGCAGCTTCTGGTATCGTTCGAGACATTGATTGGCGGTGCGGCCGACGATGGGGGCGATGGTGCGCCATTGCGTCGGCATGATCTTGGCCAGATGCAGCAGCTTCTCGTCCTCCTCCTTGCTCCATTCGATCTTCTTGATGCTGGGGTCCAGCCACTCGTTCCAGCGGGCCTTGCACTGCTTGGGCGTCTTGCGCGCCAGCAGCGAGGACACGCGTGCCCACTGGTTGAGGCCATACTTGGAGACGGAGGCCTTGAGGATCTCATCCTCGATGTTGGTCCACACACCTCCCTTGACGACGGGCATTTTTGCGGCTGGCGGATGGGACGCGACCTGGTTGCCGATGGTGTGGCGGCGTGGCCTGGCGTCAGGCTGAAGCTGCTCGCGAGAACAGAAAATGTCCAAGGCTCGAGGTAGCACAGGCGCGACGCTGCTGAGTCATCAGTTGGCAGTGCTTGATTGGTGGCGGCCTGTGCTATGCTGACGACTGGGCCTTGTGGGCCTCCCCGCGGCTTCACCTTGGCGCCAATGAGCTGTCGCTGGGCTTCCTGTTCAATGGCCGGGGGAAGCACAGCTCTGTTCCCTGGGCCGTGGATAATGGTATCGCCCACGAACCTACAAGTCGGCAATGTGCATTGTGCCTCGATAATATTTGGGGCACATCATGCTGGCCGCAGGGTTTCTCATTGCCATTACAAGATCTCGCGGAGGTTAATGCAGCAGCTCGCAGTGCAGTTGGCGTGCTCGGCCGCAGGAACAGCACCACACGCTGTTAGGCGCTGCACATGCGAATACTACTTCAGGCGGGCCTTCCCTCTTTCCTCTTCTGGGATGACTGGGCCGTCGCGATGGGCCTATCTTGATGCTCAGCATCTCCCCGCATTTGCTCCCACGCCCGAGCTGGGGTTGCGTACCCGAAGCAGGAATTCAACGTTGGGTCAGGGCAATCAATAGTTAGTTACGAGGTAGAAGCCACCGCGCGGAGGAAGGCAAACTCCGCCGCGAGAGACAACCTGAAGCGGAGTGGGCTTGCGCGCGCGCGCTTATTAGCTTAGAAATTGCCATCAGCTCCAACGCCCACGTCATCGATTCAACGTCAGTGTAGCGCATTGGCCGGTGGCCATCCAAGGTTTCGTCCGCGCGCGCAGGTACGCAGACCGGACTTCGGTGTCGGGACAAGGGTCCCACGATCCCGTCCGCCCGCTGCCGCTCACTGCATGTCTTGGGTCTGCCCGCGGCCCAACCGCTCGTAGACACGACTTAGACGCTGGCTCCGCATCGCCGCTTGACGTGCGAGTACAAGTACGTGCCAGCGTTGTGTTGTCCTCCAGTCATTGGAGCCGCTCTATGCTTATCATCGTCTTGCACATTTCGGGTGCACAAGGATCCTTCGGATCCAGCAAGACGGTCGACTGGCGAGGGATCGTGTGTGGTGGGATCGCCTGCCGGACCTACCTTATCTAGTGCAGTTGCCGCGCCAGCTCCATGGCGGCGCACACCATCTGCTCTGTTAGCGTAGTGGTCGCCCCCCCGGACCCCAGCAAGCCCAAACCCCGGCCGACAAGACACAACTAACACCATGGCCCATCGATTTATCAGCCTGGGATTCCCCCAGCTCTTCGCTCCTTGAAACGTGCGCCTTGCCCAGACTTCCATCCTGTTCCCTCCCGATTCCCTCCCGACCTGCCAGACCTGGCGTGCGACGAGATATGGGATCGGACAGGCGCGCTCGCAGCCGTTACTTAGTCCCGAGGCTCCCGCCGACGTGAGCATCCTCGCGACGCGGCCCTACCCGCCCGATCGCATTCGTCGCATCGCGTTCTGGCGCACCTCGCAGCCGCTCGTCAGACTTTCGCCTGCGCCGAATAGGTGTTTTTGACGATGGCGCGACCAAAAAGAGTCGACAGCGGCAAAGGGTTTAGTGGCTCCGTGTCCAGCGAACCAGACATTATCGAGCCCGGTTCTGCTGAATCAACGCGCCTGCTCGGTGCAGACACCCACGAAGATGGCGATGGTGTTGGCGCTGGCGCCAACGGTCGCAAGGGCAGTTGGAACGGCTTTGAGGACTTTGAGGGTCTTTCATGGTGGCGCACGCCCTCCGTACGCCGCTCCATTATGTGAACTCAAAATATCAGGTCCCAAGGTCTGACCTTGACTCTAGGTCTTCTGGCTTCTCGCCCCATTTGCTATATTTACGCTGGCCTTTGGCGGTGTCATTGTCCCCAAGCTCAACCTGTGAGTCGGCCTGCCATGCCTCGACCAGCTCCCGCGACTAATTGCCCGTAACACTGCAGAATCCTCGACCTCGTTTGCCAGCAGTACTTTGCGGATAGGACCCTCAGCGACCCAGAACACCCCATTGTTCTCGGAAGCGACAACCCGCAATGCAGAATACCAGCCGTGCAGAAAGACGTAGCCTCCTTCATACTCGTCATGAACTTCGTCACCGGCGGATTGAGCGCTATCGTTGCCCCCAAGCTGGGTCACATGTCGGATAGGTTTGGGAGGACGAAGCTGCTTGCTTTGGCCTCTTGCGGTGGGGTCATGGGGGAGCTCGTCACGATTCTTGCGGCCAAGTTCCCGCAGACCTTCAACTATCGCTGGCTGATCCTTGGGGCCGTCTTCGACGGCATGACCGGGTCGTTCACCGCCGGCAGCATTCTGTGCCAGTCGTACACAAGCGACTGCACGCCGCCATCCAAGCGCGCCGTTTCGATGGGCTACATCCACGCTTGTCTCTTCACCGGCCTGGCCTTTGGTCCCCTGCTCGCTGCATACTTTGTCAAGTGGACGGGGAGTCTTTTATCCATCTTCTACGTCGTCCTCGGCTGCCACACCTTCTTCGTCCTGTTTGTTGGCTTCGTTGTGCCGGAGTCCGTTTCCAAGAGGAAGCAACTTGCGGCTCGGGAGAAGTGGCAGAAGGAAAAGGAAGCTCGTGCCATGCACGTGGGATCCTGGGCGTCCGCTGCTCGCTATTCGAACCCTTTCGCGCCTCTCCAGATCCTCTGGCCCACCGGCCCGGGAACCTCATTAAGGCTGCGCATGAATCTGGTAGCCCTTGCCGTTTGCGACGCTGTTATCCTCGGCAGTAGCTTCGCCGCTGGCCCCGTCATCATCTTGTACGCTGGGTATATGTTTAATTGGGGGAACTTCGAGAGCTCCCGCTTCGTCTCTGTCCTGTCCATGGTCCGTGTGGTTGTCCTCATGGGCATATTCCCCGTGGTCAACTACTTTGGGCGCGTGCGCCCTGCGGCTCGGCGACGCAGACTTTCGGGGGTGGAAACCGAAGACACGAACAACGGGGCTGACCGCCTCGACACGTGGGTCCTCCGCATTGCTCTAATCTCGGATATCTTGGGGTATTTGGGATACGTCTTCTCGCGATCGGAGGCGCTGTTCTTCGGCAGCGGAATGGTGACTGCCCTGGGAGGGCTCGGCGGCGCCACCACCCAAGCTACTGTCACGAAGCATGTCCCTCCAGAGCGCGTCGGCCAGATCCTCGGCGCCATCGGAATGGTGCACGCGCTCACGAGGGTCGTCGGCCCTGTCGTGTTCAACGGCATCTACGCCGCCACGGTAGAGACATATCCGCAAGCGGTATTCGTTGCGCTCGGCGGCCTGTTTGTCATTGCTCTGTTGAGCAGCTTCATGATCAAGTCACACAGTAAGTTGGCACGTCATGGCAGAATCGCGTCATATGCTGACTTTCTCGGTTAGTTCACTGGGAAGAAAATTCTAACGAGGAGCACGAGCCCCTGAATGGATCGCAGCGAGCGTTCGATTCAGCTGCGAATACGCTGCCCCTCGATGAGGACCAAGTCCGCCTCCCTTGAAGGACGAGACTGCATTGCTCTGCCCAGCCGCTTCGTCTGCAGCACGAGGTTTTCTCTTTGACGTCTTGTTTATGAACATACACGGAGTTTGGGAGTAGATGGAAATGTACCTGGGAATACCATGGCGGCGACACGCGCATAGCAACGCTGGCCTATAAGAGGTTGGCAAATTAATCCCGGCCCTCCGGGTAGAAGTGGATGTGCTAGAATTTACCTGTGCTACATATAACAGGCTTGTTTGGTGTGCCATAAGCTTTGAAGCTAGAAGCGAAGAGGCATGAAGAAAGTGGGAAATGAAAACGCACTTCCCCCACCCCCCGGCCCGCCCTGCATTTAGCTCTTGTCCAAGCGCAATGAGATATGTCTCCTGGCCACAAGCTTGCGTCAAGGCTCAATGACCGAACTGCGCACCGGCAGGTCGAGGTGCCTTGAACCAACGTCGTGAGATCGCAGGTGGCCATGCCTACTCGTACTCGTAAGCACGAGTGATTTCGCCGATGAGGTCATCAGCCCCACTCGGGGCTGTCCCGACTCAGCGAGTCCCGATCCTCAAGGCTGACCCCTGGACGCGTGGACAGGCAGCCACAGCATCTCAACACACGTCCGCGAAAACAGACTCCGCTCTGGCATAATCTGGGGTCGTCGGCGACCTTGGTCCTCGTCTTTCGTGTTGGTATTGCCGCTGGGGAGCATGCTCGCCGCTCGGCTGGGTCGCACCGCCAAGTCTCTCACAACACCACTTCACATTAATCCCATCATGGCGTCGACAAGCACGGAAGGCAAGAATATCAAATTTGGGCCCTTTGAGGTCACAAGGCAGGTCAGTATCTAGATCCTGTTCCAGCTTGTCTCCCCTTTGAAGGATGAGGCGGTGAAGTTGGGGCCCATGATCAGTCCGCAGCTCAGACTCCGAGTGGCACATGAGGACTGGCTCATTCCTCACCTGCTCCCCGAGCATTCTGTTGACGCAAAGCTCCCCAGGTCTTCCTCACAACCCCGCATTCATTCGCCCTCGTGAACCTCAAGCCCATTGTCCCCGGCCACGTCCTTGTTTGCACGCTCATTCCGCACCGCCGCCTCACGGACCTCTCTGCCGCCGAGACGGCCGACCTCTTCAGCACCGTGCAGCTCACGCAGCGGCTTCTCGCGCGCGCGTATTTCAAGCCCCAAGGCGATCTCGAGGCGGGCAGCTTCAACATCGCCGTGCAGGACGGCGCCGACGCCGGCCAGACGGTGCCGCACGTTCACGTCCATGTCATCCCCCGCACCCGCGGCGACTTGGGCGAGGGCAGCTCTATCGATGACATCTACGTCAAGATGGCAGCCGAGGAGGGCAACGTCGGCGGCGCGCTGTGGGACCGAGAGCGGCGGCCGATGCCCGGCGGCAGCATGCCGCGCATTGAGGACGAGAACCGGACCGTGAGGACTGCCGAGCAGATGCACGAGGAAACGGATTGGTACAAGGTTGTATTGGGGGAGATGGGCCTTGAGTGACGGCTGGAGAGTGGTTGCCTGAGCGTGGCGACGGAAGAGCGACAACAGAAGCTCCATTGCCCTGCACCCAGGCTGCATAGCGCCTACTTTTACGAGCCATAGACGCATAGACATATCACGACTCGTTGACTTTTGGCAGTTGCCACAGGAGCTGGTGTTTCGATTTTGACAGTGCTGTGACTGGCACGACGTCCATATGTATGACCTCATGCGCGTGCTTCGCTTCCCGGTTGAGACTCCCATCAAGACGAGGCTTTTGTGAGGAACCTAGGACGCCGACGCAGTTCACGCCGCCGGAGCTGGGATGTCAAGATTCTGAAGCTTGTCAAAGTCCTGCCGAAGCAATGGCGATGCCTCCTGGAGCGCGTTCCGCATAGATTATGATGGCTGGATGTAAAGTGAATCGTTTGAAATTCGACACGCCAACTATTGGTCAATGATAAAAGGGAGTTTACATATTTCAAGGTCAGCTATCGACCTTATGCATCTGCCAATCATTTTGCATTGTATGCTTGGTTTTTTTTTTTGAGGTTATACCTGTCCCGTCGCAAGACGACCTTGATATCGACCCCTGAACAGATCGCCCGGCCAGCTTTCTTGTGTGCTTTCGCCCGTACACATGCAATGAAAACGCCAGAGTGTCGGGATGGCCGTCCAGAGAAACCCTGAGTCTCTAGAATGCGTGGCGTACTCGTGGGGTTTATTGCAGTGCCGATATGTTTACGATATGTGGCCTGTTCCCTCTCTCAATGGAAGCCTCACCGCGTGCTAAGTGTATTAGCCCCAGGCTTGTCGTATCATTTTCGGACCAAGTGTAGTTGAAAGCGGGCCCACCCAGTGCGATTTAATCCCAGCATGGGCGACGGGAGCTAGCGCATGCCCCGGTTGACGGCCTCCGGTAGATGCATCATGGTGGGCCTGAGTCATGGGCCAAGTGGGGGTTGACGGCGCCATCGACACCGGGGGTAGCGGGACGACCACGCGACAACGGTAGAGGGGGAGGACGCAGGCCCTTTTCGGCCGCGGGAGGCTTGTGCCAGCAGCCACACAACCTCCTTGTGCCTGGACGAACAGCGCCGGGCTTGGGGGTGGACGGCGCGACCATTGGTTGCTGGTGCGCTGCAGCAGGCCGTCATCTCGATACGGAGCGACGAGCCGGAGTCTCATTGCATATGTATACTCGAGGGAGCATCGACTGCAGTCTGCTTGTCCATGAACAATACCGTATCCATGCGCCGATTAGGCCATGTACAAAGCACGATGATGAATGATTGTTTGTGGTGGGAGGCAGGGGAGCCTGCCTTGTCTGCCGCCGCACGTTGTCGCCGACGACGCTAGTCGCGCAGGCCGAGGGGTTGCACAACGCGCACCTACCTAGTGGACTCCGCGCGGAAATCAGCACGGCATGCACATGATGCACGCCACCAGAGAGCGCTGCTCAGACTCTCGGACGACGAGGAGAGTGCGTGATTGCAGCACAGCTCTTGAACGCATGTCGCTTCGGTCACGCAGTGGCCTTTGCGAGAACGCCGCATTCCTCCTCAGCGACGCCTGCGTCAGACGAACGCCGAACCTCGCCTCACGCGCCAAAGGCCATCGCAACTCTCGAAATCTACCGCGTTTGGCGGTGAGGGAGTCCCATCTCGCACTCAATAAGCGACTGGAGGCTGGTGTCGAGTTGGAGGGATGAGGGGGAAGAGGGGAAGTCGGTCATGTGTGCCGAACCAAGACGAGACCACAACATTTCCGTTTCTGCTGCATTAGTTGTGCTCGTACATCGAGGCGGTGCCAACGGGCCTGGATCGCGGCTATTGCATTGAAGCGAGCACGGACCAAGATTGAATGTGCGAGTGCAGAAAGGAATCAGGCTGGGCCGATCCTGGTGGCGGGGCCGCCTTGAGTCGACAGCCGGCCGGTCGCTGGCTCCGTCACCGCTCGGTCTTCATACTGTATGCATCTATGCGGTGTAGCGGCATGTCAGCCCACCCACCCTCATCACATTTTCTCCTCGCGTGTTCGCAGATCGTCAGTCAAGATGGCATGGGCTGTCCGACACCGGTCCAGAGATACGAGATTCATTTGCGGTGGGGGTTTGCGGCCAACCGGGGCTGGCACCTCGGTGACGGACGGCAAGACCGTCGGGCAACTGTCCCAGAGTGGGTGCGACTGCAACGACACACACACGTAACCCCCTCCAAAGTGCGGAGCCTTCTTGCCGCTCGACCAACCTTCCTTCCTGGCGCTGCCTATCTCCTCCCTCGTGGCTCCATCGCGACCATCGCAGGAGGTGCAACCCTGTCCTGGCCATCTTATCCGTCCCGTCCGAGCGATGACGATCCCGCCAAACAATTAATTACCCAACTTGCATTGTTTGTTTGAATGCGATTGTTCTGCTTCGCGGGGGACGAAAGCGGCACTCGTTCGTTGCCAATGTCTCAGACGGCCGGTGCATCCTGCGCCGTTGAAGGTGCAGGTGAGACACGGGTGAGCGAGCACTGCGAGTAGCCCAACTGCAGGCGGCGGCGGTCAGGTCAGCCAGTCGCACTGTCTCGACCCACATGCCACATGCGCTTAAATTTTTAGTTGCATGTTTCGCTTTATCGATGCGTTCAGGCTCTTCGGCCCCACCAGCGGCCGCTTCCTGCACTGTACGCGCCGAGGGCCCGGCTAGAAATACGACTTCTCCCACCTGCTCCCGCCCGCCGCCCTCCTTGACTCGCGTCTTCTCTCTGTCTTCAGGAATTCTTCGCTTTGCAAGTTCAAGGACTCTCTTTTTTCACCTTGCTAAATACTACTCTCGCTCCTCTGTAGCGTAGTTCCGCCATCCAACCACAAGCCTGGCTGAAGACTTCGACGGCAATTTTGTCTAAGACCGACGAGAGAGACCTGCCGTCCAGGCCCCCTCAGACCGCCCACCATCTACGCACACAAACACACGCACCGCCCCGGACTTCGTGCCTGTGTCTGTTGTCGTAAGCGCTCGCTTCGCTGAGAAGCCATGACCCTAACGAAGCAGGTCCGTCTTCGCAACCCAGACGACTTCCCGACGCTTCAACTCTTCCTGCTGGGTAAGTCGGCCGCCTCGCCCATGGCACGATAGCGACCGACGGCTGACCCTCAATTGCAGCAATCGTTCGTCTTGCCGAGCCAATCGCCCTCACCTCCATCTTTCCCTATGCCTGGGCCCTGGTCAAGAAGTTCAAGATCGGCGACGAGCAAGATGCATCATTCTACGCCGGCCTCCTCATCTCCTCCTTCTCCCTCGCCGAGGCCCTGATGGGCATGTACTGGGGCGGTCTGTCGGACCGTCTCGGCCGCAAACCCATCTTGATGCTGGGATGTTTGGGCACCATGTTCAGCATGATAGTGGTGGGCTTTGCCTCCAACATCTGGATCGCCTTGATCGGTAGAGCCTTCGGTGGCCTTCTCAATGGCAACATTGGCGTCATTCAAACAATGGTCGGCGAACTGGTGACCAAGCCCGAACATGAACGTGAGTTGCCTCAACTTGGCTCGCTTGTTATCGTTCCTTCGCTGACCGCATTTAGCTCGCGCCTTCGCCGTCATGCCTTTTGTCTGGAGCATCGGGACCATCATCGGACCCTGCATCGGTGGAACTTTCGCTGATCCTCATGAGTCCTGGCCCAATGTTTTCCCCAAGGGTGGCTTGTTTGAACGCTATCCCTATCTTCTCCCCAATCTCCTTTGCGCCGTCCTCCTGCTCGTCAGCATCGTCCTCGGATTTTTCCTCCTCGATGAGACCCACCCGGACATGCAACCCCGAGTGCTGCTGCCAGCCGACACCTACGTCTCGGAGGAGACCCCGCTGATAGAAACGTCAGATGCTATGAAGCGACCAGCGGTGGACTTGCGGGCCGAAACTTACGGCACCATGCGAAGTGTCAGCGGCGACTTTGACGACGACGAATGTGCTGAGACGTCCATGGCGGAGAAGACTGGGCTCGTCACCAGCATCTGGAACAAGCGCGTTGTGGGCTTCATCGTCGCCTTGTCCATCTTCACCTACCACTCCATGACATACGACCACCTCATGCCAATCTTCTTCGAGGATGAGCGCTCACCAGCCGTCACTCTCGCCAGCGCTGGCCTGCCGTCCTTTTTGAAGTCCTCTGGTGGTTTGGGGCTCTCGCTCCGCGACGTGGGCATGATCATGGCGGTCAACGGAGTAATTGCTCTGCTTGTCCAAGCCGTCATCTTCCCGTTGGCGGCAGAGAGGGTCGGTGTGTACAAACTCTTCCTCATTGTCACGGTGTTGCACCCTATCGTCTACGCCATCGTGCCCCTATTACTCTATGTTCCAGAATCCCTCATATTCCCTGCCATCTACATTTGCCTCGCGATTCGCAATATTCTCTCCATCACCCTCTACCCTCTCCTCCTGATCCTCATCAAGGAGTCTACCCCGTCATCTTGCGCACTGGGCAAAGTCAATGGCCTGGCTGCCAGCGCGGGCGCTGCATGCCGCATGGTGGCCCCGCCTGTCGCAGGATTTCTCTACACTTTTGGCAGCAAGATGGAATGCTCGGCTCTAGCCTGGTACGGTAGCGCTATAGTTGCCGTTTTCGGCGCGGTGCAGTGCTTTTCCGTGCCACGCGAACGATGCGACGACAAGTCTGAAGAGTCTGCTGCTCTGCAGCACAAACAAGGCCCAATCGTCATCGCTGCTGAAGTTTCAGACGATGAAGAATGATTGCACATTACGTTACGAGGAGCTCGAAACAGTCTCGCAGCGCATGCTGTCGCTGACTACCCCCATTGATGTGTGCTGTCCGCCCTCACCACGCACTCTCACCATGAGTGTCGAGGAAACAGTTGACCATGTAGCAGTTTCTCGAATCACGAATTCGAAGGGAGGTGTGGTGGCTCGGTTGTGTTCAGCCCGGCGTTATTGGGCCCGCCGGAGATGAGAAGGAGCTGTCATTTAGCGTGTTTGGCGTATTGTTGCGGATATACCATCGCAGACGTTGTTTGGTGCATACAAAAGCGGCATGGTTGGCGTTCAGAGCTCTGGGATAAAAGTGTACTTACTGCTTCTTTTCACCTCGCAATAAAATGAGGCAGAACAGTTATATAGCAGGATGAGATAAATTAATAGTCAAGCTAGAAGTGTACTGTCTTGCCTGTGACGTTAAATGTTTGGTGGGGCCTAAATCTGTCCGACGGAGCAACACCTGTAGATTGAGAACGCAGGAAATATACAGGCGTGACGTAAGTCATAGAAAAGTATTGCAAACCTCTGCCACTGGTGATAATGGTCGCAGTGGGCAAATGCAGGGCGATAAAAAGAACAATTGTGTTGTGGTGTTGACGGTGCTAAACAGATGCCCAATAGAATTTTCCGCCGCTCGCGGAAAGCTGGGGAACATTGGTGGAAATTTTATAGACGCCAGCAAATGACATCTCACAACACACTCAAGAACAGCTCAAGCGATTGAGACCGTTGACTGCATCCGGCTTTGGACGACATTTTCGAGAGAATTAACTGAGGATATTCATTCTTGGGGGCAGGGAGAGAACACAGGACCGACAGGCTTCGGCCTCAACACACCGGCACCATGGACGTTGAGAAGATGCTCAATGAGCAGATGGAAAGGGCCATGAGCCTGCCTCAGGAAGCAGGCGAGGGCGATGCACAGACCTCAGCCGATGCGATGAAGCCGTCGCTGTCGCCGGCACGGAACATCACGGCGGGCAAGACGGTGGACGAGGTGTGGGCAGAACTGAACAAGTCGCCCTTGTTCATGACGGAGCTCGAGGAGAACGACGACACAGCAGCGCTGCAGGCGCTCAGCTACGAGGGCTCGGCGCTGGAGAACGCCGCCGACTTCAAGGAGCGCGGCAACGAATGCTTCAAGGTCCGGGGCTACGCAGACGCCAAGGAGTTCTACACAAAGGGCATCCTCGTCCTCGCGGCCGAGGAGCGCAAGCGGGCCAAGGGCGAGACGACGACAAACCCCGAGGGCGAGCCCGACTCGGACGAGGAGATCGCCAACCAGCGCGAGATGCTCGAGGCGCTGTACGTCAACCGCTCGGCCTGCCACCTCAGCCTCGACAACTTCCGTAGCTGCTGGCTCGACGGTGCGGCGGCGCTGCGGCTGAACCCACGCAACGTCAAGGCGTGCTACCGCAGCGCGCGGGCGCTCCTCGCCGTGGACCGCATCGCCGAGGCCGACGACGTGTGCGCGCGGGGGCTGGCCCTCGACGCGGACAACAAGGCGCTGCGCGACGTCGCCGACGACATCGTCAAGCGCGCCAAGCAGCTCGACGCCAAGCGCAAGAAGGAGGCCGAGCGGGAGGCCACGGAGAAGCGCCGCGCGTACCTGCTCAAGGCGGCGCTCGCAGCGCGCAACATCCCAACGCGCACGACGGCGCAACCCCCCGAGATGGAGGGCACCAAGCTCGAGCTGGTGCCGGACCCGGACGACCCGCGGAGCACGCTCGCGTTCCCGACCGTGCTGCTGTACCCGCTGCACCTCGAGAGCGACTTCATCCGCGCCTTCAACGAGATGCAGACGCTCGAGGACCACCTCTCGTACGTGCTGCCGCTGCCGTGGGACAAGGAGAACGCCTACTCGGTCGCGGGCGTGTCGTGCTACGTCGAGACCCGCGAGGGCGGCGTGCTCAAGATGGGCAAGCGCGTGCCACTGCTCAAGGTGCTGGGCACGGGCAAGGTCGAGGTCGTGGACGAGGTGGTGCGCATCTTTGTGGTGCCGACGGGCCAGGCGGACGAGTGGGTGGCCAAGTTTAAGATGCAGAGGGCGGCGGAGAAGGGGGCGGCGAGGTGACGACGGTCAGATGATGAATATCCTTGATGCTTGAAATGAAAATATACGGTGAAGGGTACAATGAGGTGCTTGATTTCGTTGCCCGCCGTGGTCTATTCCAAACGTCTATCCCAATACCCTACATGAGAAAGCCAAAAGCGTGCCAAATTAGCCCCCGATGGAAACGTCCATTGCAAGCCGTGATCACTCTCTTGCAAACGTTGTCCAGGTCCCCCAAGCCTCGCTCTACTCGTCGACGCAATGCCGCCCTAGGATGCCCCTGGCTGCGTAAGTTGCTCCATCTGCAGAATGGGTAGGTCTGCGTAAGTGAAGAGGTATTATTTGGGTGACTTGTTTCTGCAGTGTATCCTTCGCTGAGCCGTCGATGGGGAAGAACAACCTGTAGCCACGCTAACTGGTGCTGGATCTAGCCCCTGTTCTTCCTTTTGCAGCTTGACTAGCATCTCGGCAGCGGCGTAGTCTGCCTCTCGAGCCAGCGGCATCCTCCACTTCTCCCAGATTTCTTGCTCCTCGTCGTCGCGCTCCCCTATCTCCTGGTCCCCATCATCGTGCAGTATCGCCTTCATGCCAATTCTGCCTGACTTTGGTCTCGCGCTAGGATGAACATCATCGGACTGCTCATGGTCCGCACGCGGTCTCTTGTGGCCCGAAGGATCTGAACCGAAGCCTGAGGCGGCCGAGACGCGTATCTGGCGGATGCCATCGCAGGCATGTGGTGCCTGCTGTGAAGAGCAAGGTTCACCGTCCGTCAAGTCCACCGGCACTCGGGCGCTGGCACTATTGTCGTGCAGGCGTATTCTCCGCGCTTCTGCTTCATTCTGGGATGTGGCTTCACAGCGTGTTGCGGATCGGTAGGCACCAGCGATGGCCTCCGCCTGAGGCCGAACAGACATGGATTGCGGAGGCGGCTGAAAGTATGGAAGCAAATCTTCATTGTGTACCGCTTTATAGCTGCCAAGTCGCGGGGTATTTGATGGTTCCCTCAAGGCCATGGCATTTCTCGCCCTGTAAGCGTCGCGCGATATTTTGGCTTCCATCGCTGCCTCTTGCACCAGTTGTTGGCTGATGACCATGTCCGCAAAACCCAGTGACCGAGGCGGCGTGCATTCGGATGGGAAGTCGGGGCCAAATAACGGGATCAAGGCTCCCGCAATTTCGTAGCAGAAAGTTGCACATACGGCCCTAGCACATCGAAACGGCATCCAGTATCCTATAGTCCCTAAGCACTCTGGTAATGAATGCATCAAATTGTAAGTGTGACTGACCTTGAGCGCTTACCGACCCTCCGGTTATGCTAGGGCATAGGTCTCGCAACCCAGGATTCTTTTCCAACATCTGGGAAGGCTTGGTCTGTATATTCTCAGCGCCATGGCTCCAATGATACAGCCTTAGCAGCAGCAGACTCACCTTGCCGTATCCCAAACATTTGAAGAAAGGTGTCATACGAACAAGGCCAATGTTGTAATCCCACATCACCTTGTAGGATGTTGATTGGCCTGGAATGCGGAACTCATAGTGAAATGCTACTCGTCACTCTTAGCACGCGTTCGGAAGAGTTGTGGGCGTAATAGTACCTTCGATGCTCTCTCTTCCCGTCTTCTCGTAGAGATCCTTCTTGGTGCTATTGTACGGAATATGCTCGCAACACTTTTGTATTTGTCCGAACGAGCTGATCTGATATGCTGCGATCCTCTGATTGGTGGCGTCATCGACAAGTTCAAACGGTGGAAAAATGACGGGCCCTTGGGTCTGCGACTTTTGCGTTGACGTTGTGCTTCTTGGAGCTCTTTTGCGGAGCGCACAGCGGGTATTCGTCACGCCTCGCGAGGCTGTGACTGCGAGAGGCGTTGAGTTTCGCAAAATAGGGTCCGTTGGTTGGCGCAAGCAAACAGCGTGCTCTTTTTCAGCGGGTGAATTAAGAAGAGCCTGGAGGGGCAACATTTTCTTTGACTGCCTCTCCAATCAGAAGAGGCGGAGAGAGAGGAGCTTCCGGGCAATCGGTCGACAGGAATAACAGTGATGACCAGCTGGCGAGGATGATGCAAAGGATGTAAAGGGCCCCAACGGCTGCAGGGCAGAGGCTGTAGGGCAGAGAGTCGTCTCCCTAGTGTAGGTCATACAGTCAGAGCTAGAGGGGACTCATCCATACTCATCCGTCCATGTCGGGCAAACAACTGAGAAGGAGGAGGGCCCTTGTCCGCAACGTCTTGCTTGTCGGGGTTCGCCGTGGCAAGTTCGTCAATTCCCTTGCCGTTGTCGGCCCAGAAACGGCCGGCGAGAAGGGCCGCGGATGCTAATGAGTTTAGAGGGAGCTGTCGGAAAATATTGTGTCCTCGAGCCCGTATATCTATCAGTACCTGGTTCCTAATGCGGTTCCAGTGATGCCTCGTTCCGTTTGTGGGTGTCTACTTCTCCATCTACAATGCACTCAGCGCGCGGCATCTGCCGCCGCTGCAACCAAGCCCACTACGTGCGAACAAGAAATGCGGCCACAATGAATCGGTCTCTAGGCGTGTATACTTTCGTGATGACTTGGATGCTAGACTAACGCATGTATCGAAGCAAGCTGTATACATGTAGATCCAGTGCGTGAGTGCCCCGTGCCAGTGCATCACAATGCTGGCGCATCAGACGAGCTCAAGCTCCGGTAGCCTTCATCACTTCCCTTCCCGCTGTGACATCGCATTAACGGAAGTGAGGTAACATGATGGTTCCCACAGCAGACAAGGTACTCCCACGCTGGCTCGCGGTCGTAGACACCAAACTTTTCTCGCTGTTAAAGATGCACGTGGGAATGTGAACCAGAGAACATGGGGAAATCCCCGCCTCAGAGTCACAGTATTCTAGACGGATCCGCGAATCCCATGGCGCCGTCAGAGCTGCCTTCGACTGCTGCAGCGCCAAACAGGGAGGTCGGCTGTTTGAAGGCGGAGGCTTGGCGGCAGATGCCAGGGTGGCGGGTATGTGCATCGCTCGAGCGCCTTGTACCTACGGTTGTCCGGTCTTCTGTGTCAGACGCGTGGAACAGAGAGACGATACGGAAGGCTGCCACGCGATCTCATTCTCCACTCTTATCCATTGTTGCGTTTGTATGTCGAAGAGCTTCGACGATATGAACAAGGGTGAAATTACCTGTTCCCTTTTTGCTTGGCTTCGCTTATCTGCGAGCAAGGGGCAGTTGCCTCTACTAAGTCAGTCGGGAAGACATCAGAGCCCTTCGGCGCAGCGTCGTCCGCTCAGCTTTGCGGCGAACCGGCGTCAGGACTGTCGAGCTTGTTGTATTGTACAACATGGTGGAACACCCTGGAAGAAACGGTCTCGATGTCGGACCAGACCAAGGCTTCCGGTCAGCAAACGTCCAGTTGCAGTTCCATGTTCCTTGTCTGGGAGCACAAATTATGGGCTCTGCACAAAGAAAACCTCCGATGAGTAGTAACTCCGATTCGAGCGTGCTCTGCGCGACAGTCCGGGGCTGGGAGGGGCTTCTTGATGTCACCAAAAGTGCCACACTCAGCGTTACTACCTAGGAAGCCGGCTCAGCAGCCCGTTACAGTCAAAACGTGCGCAGGCCTTGTTGCCACTTCACGGATCAAGCCCCTGATAACTGCGTATACGCTACTCACGCCTCCTAGTAGCACAAACGAAGGTTTTGGTGCCGAGAACAGGTGGCACAAGTCACGAAATGTCTCGTCACAGGCTGTCAAGACAAGGGAACAACTGCGCGTGGTAGTGCTCGAGTCAAGACGGCCAGGAGCCCTAGAAAGCCGTCGTGACACGAAGCCATCCGGTCTGCAGTAGTCCGACGGATTGCATCGAAGCCTGCCGTCAAGCCATACTCTGCTAGAAAGTTTAGCTGGTTAGACAGAGCGCCAGCGGGCTCCAAGCGCTCTTGAAAGCCATACTTGCACGGGCATCTGGATGATTTGGTGCCCAACGGTGCTAGCAATTTCGGCCTGCAAGTTTTTCTTTGATGCAAAGAAAGTGATCGGTGAAATCGTCTAGAGTGTGGTGACTGACCGGTCCTTTGTCTCCGAGCCTTTGCACCGTTGCTGCAGGGGGTGGAAGCGATGACGCCGCTCCGAGAGTGCATGGCGTCGATTGGAGGAAGTCACGTGGAGGTTGGCTTACATGAAAATTGAAACTTCATACCAGACACGCCCGCGCCTGAGGCAGCTAGACAGGGGACCTGCGACAGGACGGGTCGCTGTCGTGGGCCGGCGCGTCTTCGGTATTGTTTACGCGGCGGGTCGACCGCAAACACAACAACACCCCTCCCACTGCACTCCTTTAAGGGTCGTGTGAAGAGCGCCCAGCCTGGCACGTCCCGCATTTCGTTTCGCTGTTGCCTCGCAGCTCCTTGTGCGAGCGTTTCCGGCTGGTCGATCGAGTCTCTCGTTACTGTCGCCATTTCGGCGACCAACTGCGATCCCTGTTTTGCCTTTCGCGACGCCGTTGCGCTTTTCTGCTACCTTGACGACGAGATCGCCCAACCCTTCCTTATCTACGCCCGCCGAGATGGACTCCGACGCCTTGGACGACTCCGTCTTCAGCTTGGACGATGAGTCCGACGCTTTCGTTCCGGAGACGGTGAGTGGTTCTCTGTTGCCATGCATGATGACAGGCGGCTGCCTGGCACCTGTGCGCTGTCAGCTGCAAATCCATTTCGCACGAGATTCGACTTTACCCGGCCTCTCTTCCCTTCGTCCTGCAACTTGCCGCAGCCTCATTCCTCATTTCTGGGTGACGGCGCAGTCGAAGAATCAGCGCACCATAATCAGGACTCATCCAGTTCCGCTGTCATGGAGCAGTCAGAATTTGCAAAACGGCTACTGACATCTGATGCGCAGAAGGCAAAACCGGCTGCCAGCCGGCCCACAGTGAAGAAAATGGCACAAACAACCTTAAAGACGAAGCCCGCAGCCAAGAAGCGGCCGAAGCCCGACAGCGATGGCGAAGACTCGGGAGGAGAGTCGTCGGGCTTTTCTCACACACCTCCGAGCTCCAAGAAGCAGAAGAAGGCCCCGCCGCCCAAAAAGACTGCCGGAAAGCCCTTGGCCGAGCTGGAAAATGACAGCATGGTCATTGACGCGCCCGCCAAGCCCAAGTCGAGCAAGACCGCAACCGAGACCTACCAGAAGCTCACACAGCTTGAGCATATCATCAAGCGTCCAGACACGTACATTGGATCGGTTGAGAAGACGGACCAGCAGATGTGGGTCTTCAACAAGGAGACCTCCCTGATGGAGTATCGCAGCATCACATTTGTCCCCGGCTTCTATAAAATCTTCGACGAAATTCTGGTCAACGCCGCAGACAACAAGCAGAGAGACAGTTCGATGACGCAGATGAAAATCAACATTGATCGCGAGACTGGGGAAATTTCCGTGGAGAACAACGGCAAGGGTATTCCTATTGTCATTCACGAAAAGGAGAAGATCTACATTCCTGAGCTCATCTTTGGTCATCTGCTGGCCGGCTCCAACTTCGACGATAACGAACAGAAGACCGTCGGTGGCCGTAACGGATACGGAGCCAAGCTCTGCAACGTCTTCAGTACAGAGTTTACTCTTGAATGCCAGGACAGCGAACATGGCAAGAGATACAAGCAAATGTGGACCAACAACATGCAGAAGATGCACAAGGCTAAGATCACTTCGAGCAAAACTGCAGACTTTGTCCGCGTCACGTTCAAGCCGGATTACGATCGATTTGGAATGCCGGAAGGCATTAGCGACGATCTGGAGGCACTTCTCTACCGTAGGGTGTACGACATGGCAGGTACTGTCCGAGGCGTCAAGGTTCATTTGAACGGAAATCATATCAAGCTTAAGGACTTCAAGTCATACTGCGACTTGTACGCCAAATCAATTGCCTCCGAAAGGAGCATGGAGGAAGGCGGTGCCCCGACGTGCACAGTCGAAATTGACAAGGACAAGGGCCATCCGCGCTGGGAGGTTGGCTTCACAGTCTCTGACGGCACGTTCCAGCAAGTATCCTTTGTCAACTCGATTGCAACCACTTCAGGTGGCACACATGTCAACTATATCGCCGACCAGATCACGGCATCGCTGCTCAAGACCCTCAACAAGAAGCAAAAGGGCCATACTTTGAAGCAGAGTCACCTTCGAAACCACATTTTCATCTTCGTCAACTGCCTCGTGAACAATCCCGCTTTCACCTCGCAAACAAAGGAGCAATTAACGACCAAGTCTAGCCAATTTGGTAGCAAATGTGTCCTGGGCGACGACTTCCTCAAGAAAATTGCCAAGTCTGAGGCAATCGAAAACATCCTCGACTTTGCTCAGAAGAAGGCCGACAAGATGATGTCTAAAAGCGATGGCAACAAGCGCTCCAGGGTTAGCAATGCCAAGCTTGTCGAGGCTAACTTGGCGGGAACCCGACGAGGCCACGAATGCACGCTCATTCTGACTGAAGGTGATTCGGCCAAGGGCCTGGCAGTCTCTGGCAGAGCTATCTTGGACCCAGATCGTATTGGCGTCTTCCCACTCCGGGGAAAGCTGCTGAACGTGCGAGATGCTTCGGTTGATCAGATCACCAAGAACCAGGAGATCCAAAACATCAAGCAATTTTTGGGCCTAAAGCACAAGCAAGTGTACACCGACACGAAAAGCCTTCGTTACGGTCACCTGATGATTATGGCCGATCAGGATCACGACGGTAGCCACATCAAGGGTCTCCTCATCAACTTCCTGCAGGTCCAGTTCCCCTCGCTGCTGCAGATTCCTGAATTCTTCCGCGAGTTCATCACTCCCATTGTCAAGGTCTGGCAGGGCCCAAACCCAAAGAAGCCGCTCAAGTTGAAGAGCTTCTTCACGCAGCCACAGTATGAGGAATGGAAGGAAGCCCACAAATCCGAACAGTCCCGGTGGCAAAGCAAGTACTTCAAGGGTCTGGGAACAAGCAGCAATGAAGATGCGCAGGTATACTTCACCAACCTAGACGAGCACTTGAAAGAGTTTCAGGTGATGAAGCCGGAAGAGGCAGATCTCTTCGACTTGGCATTTTCCAAGAAGAAGGCCGACGCTAGAAAGGAGTGGCTTGGCAACTTTGTCCCAGGCACTTTTCTGGACCACTCAACCAAGAATATCACCTACGACGACTTCGTGAACAAGGAGCTTATCCTGTTCAGTATTGCCGACAACATGCGATCCATCCCCTCCGTCGTTGACGGATTCAAGCCCGGTCAACGAAAAGTCATTTACGCCTGTCTGAAGCGAAATCTGGTCAAGGACAAGAAGGTGGTGGAGCTGGCTGGTTACGTCTCCGAGCAAACTGCTTACCATCACGGTGAGATGTCACTTCAGCAGACCATAATCGGCCTGGCTCAGACCTTTGTCGGGTCGAATAACATCAACTGCCTGGAACCAAGTGGAAACTTCGGTTCCCGACTTGCCGGAGGCTCTGATGCCGCTAGCCCTCGTTACACGTTCACGCGCCTGTCACCATTCGCGCGGAAAATTTTCTCTCCGCTGGACGAGCCATGCCTCAAATACAACACCGACGATGGAAACACCATTGAGCCCGAAACGTACAGTCCAATCCTCCCCATGGTGCTTGTGAACGGCGCCGATGGCATCGGAACGGGATGGAGCACGTCAATTCCCAATTACCACCCCATGGACATTGTCAAGAATCTGAAGCGCCGCATGGGTCGGCTGGATCCAGCCGACACCGAAGAAAGGCCATTTGAAACCATGATGCCGTGGTTCCGAGGCTGGAAGGGAACACCGGAGGCTGCTGGGCCGGACCGCTTCAAGTTCAACGGCATTGCGTACCCGAACGATCAGAATGCCAACGAGATAATCATTACGGAGCTGCCCATCCGCGTGTGGACGGATGACTTTAAGCTAAAGTTGGAAAAGATCATCAGCGGCGTCGATGGCCCTACCTGGATCAAGGACTACAAGGAATTCAACGACCACAAGACCGTCCACTTCGAAATTATGGTAGATGAGAAGCACATCGGCAAGGTGATGGAGGAGGGCGTGTTGGAGCGTTTCAAGCTTACCAAGCAGGTGGCAACGTCGAACCTGGTGGCCTTTGATGCTCGTGGTCAAATTCGCAAGTACGAAAGGGTGGAAGATATCTTGGAAGAGTATTACCACCACCGTCTGGCCATGTACTCCGCACGGAAGGTAAATGCGTCCCAACTGCAAGTCCGGTGAAGCCCAACACTAACACATGACAGAAACACTGGCTTGGCGTCCATCACGCGGATTATCGAAAGCTGAAAAATCAGGCTCGTTTCATCCAAGAGATCATCGATGGCGACTTGGTCGTGAGCCGGAAGAAGAAGGATGTCCTTGTCCGAGAGCTTCGCGACCGCAAGTACGAGGCTTTCCCTCGTGGACCGAACGCGAAGAAGAAGGCCGCAGAGGATGATGCTGATGAGTCGGGAGGGGAGGCCGAAGACGATGTTGCCGAGGGCGGGGCGCGCGACTTTGATTACCTTCTTTCGGTAGGATGACCCAGGCTTGCGGCTTCTTCAGCGACCTTTTGCTGACATGAATGGCAGATGCCCATCTGGGCTATGACTCTTGAGCGCCTCGACAAGCTCAACGACGCTATTGTCAAGAAGAAGGCCGAGCACGACGACCTTCTGGCCAAGAGTGAAAAGGATCTGTGGTGCGCAGATCTTGAAGAGTTCATAGTTGAGTGGGAGGCTCAGCTTGCCCTCGACGCAGAGATCCAGACCAGCATCCGCCGTATGGGGCGCCGCGTGTCTAAGAAGATCGGCGCGGGCCGGGGACGAAAAGTCAAGGATGACGATGACTACGAACCCGAGAAGAAGGGCAAGGGCAAGGCAAGGGCGACGGCAAAGGCCCCAGTCAAGGTGGAAACAAAGAGCTCGCAAAGGTTCGCGGAAATGTTCAGTGCCAAGCCGAAACAGAAGGAGCCCAAGGCGGAGGCTGTCGAGTTGTCTGATAACTTCTCCGACGACGACTTCGCGGCTCTCAGCAGGAGCAAGCCGGCAACGACCAAGACTTCCCAACCTCGATCCGGGTCGCAGTCTGTGTCGCAATCTCAGTCGCAGTCTCAGTCGCAGTCTCAGTCGCAGTCTGAAGAACCTGAGGTTGGGCGCACCAAGCGAGCCGCAGCGTCGAAGGCCAAAATGTTCTTTGACGTCTCGTCAGACAGCGACGACGATGACAAAATGCTGGGCGACATTGGGGCCATGGTCAAGGGCATTGGCGACCGCGAGGGAGAAGCTAGCGGGCGACTCAGTCTCTATGCCATGAATCGACCCGAGTCCAGCCACGGCAACTCGGGCGCCAGTGGGCTGCCGAAGTTGAAGACAAAAGCGTCGAAGGCATCATTTGACGCGGACAGTCCTGACGACACCAACTACGAAATGTTGGCCAGGTCATCGCCACACAAGACTGCGACGAAGGATGAGGTTGTGGACAGCTTCCTGTCGGACGATTTCTCCCCCGCGCCAGCAAAGGCGGCGCCAGCTAAGGCGGCACCAGCTAAGGCATCGTCCAGCGCTGCTGCGACGTCAACAGCCGACGCCATCCTGGCAACTGTCAAGAAACCTCGCGGGCGCCCGGCCGGGTCAAAGAACAAGCCCAAGGCTGAGCCCAAGGCTGAGCCCAAGGCCAAAGCCAAGGCAGCACCCAAAGCCACGACACTGTCTCCCGCAGCCAAGGCATACGCGGCGAGGAAGAAGAGAACTGTTCTCGATGACGACTCAGAGGACGAGATGGCCGCTTCTCCATCGCCCGTCTCCAAACCTGCCGCGCGAGGTCGGCCGGGAAGGGCGGCAGCCGCGAAACGGCCAATCGTGGTTGACGAGGACTCGTTCATGAACGAGGATGACAGCGATGATCCATTTGAGGTTGACGATGACGAGGACTAGTCCTGTGGCGGTACAATGGTGCGGGCGGCTTTGATGCGCAATTTTTGTGGCTTTGCTTTGGAGCGAATCAAGTACACGGCGATAGAGGAAACGGCGGTTGAGCTTGCTTTGCTCCGTGGCGTTGGGGAGAGGGAATGACATCTCCGTATCTCCGTTATCTGTATGTCTTAGCTGAATTGACCAGAGCATTACATGGACGACCTCTCTGCTTGCGGAATCTTGACAAGTTTCCGCGCCGTGCTGCGAGGTACTTTCGACCACCTCTGGAGAGAAGTAGGAGGCAGCATGTTGAAGTTGTCATAAATCGGACGCTATGTTAACGTGGATGGGGCACATCTCAGACCCTGAGCCTAACGCTTGGAAAATTCAAAGGGCACCAGCAAATTACCTGCAACAGTCGAACGCAGAGAAACTCGAATCGATCAACGGTCAAACGTTGCGAGCACTTGGGTGGGAATCGAGGCAACGCTTTCAGGATGATGCCTCTTGTTGGCGTGTGCTAATTTTAGGCGCCTTATCGATAGCCCTCTCTGCCAAAACGTGGAGGGGCAAGAGGGGTTGCCGTTGCCCGTCCATGACAACATCCTCCGCGTTCCCGCCCTAACAGAACACGTCCGCCAAGCTCAACAGACGACATTTTCTTCTCCAAGCCAGCGCAGCAACCCATCCCCTCCCGGTATTTCTCCGTAATGGCCTCGTCCGACGAGCCGCAGTCCCTGCGCGCCGTCTTCGAGGACGCCGAGGAGAAGCGCCACTCCCTCGAGGCCAGCCCGGACCCGCGGTCGCCCTCGTACGCGGCCGCCGTCGACGCCGCGCTCGCGCTCTACGGCCGCGCCGTCGAGCAGGCGCAGGCCGTCGCGCTCTTCTCCCCCAACGAGGGCATCGAGGACCTCGCCACCAGCTCGCTGCCGTACCTGCTCGCCGACTTCCACGTCGCCGAGCTCGTGCAGCGCACGCCGTTCGGCGGCCCCGCGCAGCGCGTCGCCACGCTGCGCCGCGCGTGCGCCGCCTACGAGCGCTTCCTCAACCTCGTCGACGCTTACGGCCTCGTCGCCCCGCCGTACGACAGGCTGCTGGAGCGGTACCGCGACGACGCCGACGCCTTTGCCGTGGTGCCGGCCGGGAGCGACGCGGCGGCGAAGCGGGACGGCAAGATCGCGAGCTTCAGGGCGGAGAAGGCGCTCAAGGAGAAGCTGGCGTACCTCAAGGCGGACCCGGGCTATGTCGAGCGCGGCGACGAGGAGCTGGTGCGCGAGGTGCACCTCATGAGCGTCACGTACAGCATACACGCCACCTTCCAGGCCCTCGACTCGATCAACCGCGAGCTCCCCCTCCTCGCGCAGGCACCCTCCCCCGGCGACGACCCCTCCGCCCGCTCCGCGACCGCACGCAACAGCGCCGACGACGGCGACACCCGCCTCGATCAGCCTCTCCGCGCCGCCACCTCGCGCGGCGGCCCGCTGCTCTCGCAAAAGGGCAAGCCGCTGCAGCCGTTCACGCTCGTCGGCTCGCGCGCCGACCTCGCGCGCGGCGTCTTCCGCCCGGGCCACAACCTGCCCACCATGTCCATCGACGAGTACCTCGAGGAGGAGCGGCGCCGCGGCGGCATCCTCGAGGGCGGCACCGACCCGCCCAAGAAGGTCGTCGACGACGACGACATGGACGCCGTCGACCGCGAGACGTACAAGGCCCGCGAGTGGGACGACTTCAAGGACGAGAACCCGAGGGGGTCCGGCAACACGCTGAACATGGGGTAGATGCCGCGCTTGGGGCGTAAGGCCGTGGAGGCTGCAACGCCGCGAAGAGCGTGGTTTAATTGCTGGGCATGGCATGTTCGATGGCGTTTGGGAAGCGTGTGTGGGCGGCACGAATCGCATTTACATGGAGTGGACGGCTTGACAGCTCAGTGGCGTCTAATGGGTGGTCGATTCTTTCGAAACAATACACAAGATCGCGTCTTACGAGAGCATACAGTCCAACGTCGTCATCGTCGTCATTATCATAACTACTTTAAGCTAATCGTTCCAAACAGTCATGCTTTTTGAGTCCCTGAGGGCTGGCGGCCCTTTCGCTATGATCCCAACATCTACCACCTGCAACCCGTCAAAACATCATTAGAATTATGCCAGTCCGACACGCGCCTCGAACAGTCCCAAGCTCCAATCATTACCCCACAACATCATATCATGACCATGCTGTCCTCGCTGTCGCTCACGTCGCTAAATGGCTTCCCCACGTCGTCACACCCATCTCCGGTCACCGACTCAAAGTCCGTGTCTGACTCGACCATCGCGTCCACCGCCTGGCCGACCCCCTGATGCTCCGCCGGAATCGCAAATTTGGCCTCTTGAAACTCCGATGTGTTCGCCGTGAATGCATCCGACGCGATGGACACGTCGTCGGTGATGACTTTATTCGGCCGGTATACGGTGGAGATGCTGTCGTGGACGTCGATGGACGCGTCCGTTATGGTCCCCTTGACCCTCAGCGTGGACATGTCGTCGATCATCGACTCCGATATGCTTGGGGCCGCCGATGGCAGTGTGTGGCCGGTGTGGTAGGCTGGCCCGGGTCCGTCCGGGCCCATGTCCGTCGGGGGAACGAAGCTCTCGAAGACGCCGCCCGTGCCGTCGTCAAACCCGCCAGCCCAGAGCGGCAGAAACTTCATCTCGTTTATGGTGAGCGTGAGAAGCATATGTCGCGTAATGTTCAAGGGCGGATCAACGTCGTGTCGGACCCAGCAGAGAGTTATGGGTCGAAGTGCCTCCTTGACCTCCAAGTCCAGGTCGTCGAGGTCAAGCAAAGGTGTCTTTACGGAGTGGTGCTTGATGGATCCCCTAAAGGTTTTCTGTGTATCCAAGAACTCTGCCCATTCGTCACTGGCCATCGCGGCTGGTCTGTCCAAGGCGGCATCTCCCAACGCCTCGACCACCTCTGATAGCAATCGGGCATACCATGTGGGTGTCCTCGCAACAGTGAGATCCTGGAACAGAGGCCATTCACATCGCTCACCAAATTCGTTGTATATAAAGGGGCACAAAAGCTTCTGGACCAGAGTCGCGCCTTCCAGGATATTGCTGAGCTTCTCAAAGTCTTGGGGTAGAACATAGGTCGCTCGGTCCAAGTCCATGCTCCAGAGCACTGAATGCTTGTCACGGATATTCTCTCTTGCAACATGGTTGAAATTCAACGTCACGGCGTTTTGGAGTGCTGCCATAAGCCGGTGCAACTTCCCCAACGCCATTTGGAATTGGGGCTCGTCTTCTCTGGTGAGGAGAACTTCCAGTCGTCGTAGCTTACTCCACTGTTGAATATTCCAGTAGTCAAATAGGTCCGGGCTCTGAAGCTGGGCTTTCGTCAAAGATACGCGCTCAATCAGAGCCCGAGCAGCATGCTGTATGAGATTATCCAGCTCGTCGCCGCACTCTCCTAGCCTTCGCCCAAAGATTGTGGTCCGTGAGAGACTCCGTTTGACGCGGTCCGTGGCAGCTTCGCGGAGCGCCATTTCATTAACGAGAATTCGAAAGGCGCATTGCGTCACTTGAGGAAGTTCCAGAGCAAACCCGATTCGCAAGGCTTCTTCGGGTAAAACCTCAATGAATCTCATATTAGTACCGTGCATCAGCCACTGCACGACGCGGTCTCGCACAACGTGAGGGCAGTCGTAGATCTTGGCCACGGCCACAAGGGTCCAGACTCGGCTCGCTGAGTCCAGGAGAATGTCGCGGCCTTCGATGAGAATAAGCAGGCGGATTATGGCGTTGCGGTGGCGGACGAGGCAGTAGTCCGGAATCTCGCGAAAAGGCGGAGCCTTGTAGATGGCATCGACCCCATCTGCCTTCATTTTCATGAGCTGATCAGGCGTTGGCGGAATCAGCCTGCTCGTTCCCGCGTCCGATGTCGGTTGCACCGTGTCATCGGCAAGCTCGTTAACGGACGCCTTAATTGATTCCCCCTGTGAGCCAACGGATCCTTCGTTATGGTCCGCTTCAGGCGTTAGGGTTGCCTGTCGCATACAAATGCAGACATCATCGTGCCCACCCACCAGGCTGGGATCGACGCCGTGGAACTTGGAAGAGGTCCACCACTTCATGATGCCGGGCGTGAGGGACAACTCGGTCATTTCGAAGACCAGCTCGTCGCCCTCCGAGGGTGGGGTTAAGTCGAGGAGATACTTGACGCCTTCGGGCAGCTTGTTGACCATCTTACGACGTCGCTGTATCCGAAACTGATACGAAGGGCCCAGCATCTCTGAAAACCTGGAGGATCCCGTGGCTAGCAGCTTTTCAGAGTGGACGCGAAACTTCTGGGATCTGTAGGAGATGCCATCGCAGTCGGCCTGCGACTTGGGGTCTTTGGGCGCGCTGGGCAAATCGACAAAGACCAGGGTATCGCCCGTCCTCAGCTCAAATCCGGTGGAGTGGACCATGTACAGGTCCATGTTTCGCGCAGACTTGATCTCACCGTCGCCCCGGAGGAGCTTGGGGATGCGCTTTGCACCGTTGGGCCTGTTGAAGTTGGCGTCGGCAATTTGTCCGAGACTCTGGCCAGTCCGGGGAGGGTTGCTGGGTCCGCCAGCGGAGGGAGCTCGGGCTGAGTCGTCATTGTCGATGCCGCTGCCACGTACCCACGACTCAAAGGCACGTGAGAGAGGGGGAGTAGGGCTTTGTTCGCGGATGAACTCATTGGGTACGTCCGAGCCGGCGGGAGTATTGTGCGACATTGCTGGTCTGAGGGAGCCTCGCCGGCGGGCCGGTGAGGGGAGCCCGGGGCAGCGGGTTGACAGACGCGGATGAGGGATCAATGGCCGTTTTGAAGCTGGCGAGCAAGCCCGTCAGCTCGAGGGGCGAGGACGATTGAACCACCCAATTGACCAACACGCGGCGAGCCGGCACTACCGCTGGTATCTTCAAGGATCAAGTCGACGTGGGCGAGATCAGAGACACGGAAAGATGAGCGTGTCGGCGACGGATGGATGGCAAGTAAAAGAATGCAGATGGGGAAGATGTTGGTTGTCCGACTTGGGCAGCTGGCGTTTGCTTGTCATGTGCCCATCACGCCCACACGTGCACCCAACGCTGACGAGGCAATGCACCGGGCGCAGCTGTCGGCGTACTTGGCCGAAGTTTCGATGCTCGCGGCAGAGGTACCTAATAAGCACAGCCACGCAATCAATCGGCAGTCAATCAATCAATCAATCAACCATGGGACCACTGGCGTGCGCTGCGCCATGCAGTTGTTGCCCGGTGAGGACGACGCTCTCGCTGCCGCTAATGCTGCTGCCTGCCTGCCTGCCTGCCTTCCAGTGGGGTGTGGGTATTACATACCTACCTTACCTTAGGCAAGTAGGGTAGGCAAGGTTGCAGGTAGGTAAGGTTGGCAACCGCGAATTGTCAGCGGGTGCAAGGCAGTTCGTCGAGTGCGGCTCTTTGCCTCCATTCTCATCACGTCACTCACCGTTTGGCAGCAGATGGATGGCCCCATCCCGATGAGCAATCGCGTCCCGCGGGCCGCTTCGGCCCCCCAGCGTCTGTCCCCGCACCCACAGATCCCCCACCATCTTAACCATTTCCGACCAAGCCATCCGATCAACCCCAAGCCCAGATCAGGTCGTCATGCGTCATGATTGATACTCGATGGTCTCTGCTCTGATCTCTCGCCCGTCATGTTCAAGACCGCGACCATCTAGGCCGCAAGAACACCACCCTCTCTCTCTCCCTCTACCGACGCATTCGCCATCATGGCGGCATTTGATATCTTGTCAGTCAGTCCACTTCTCATACACGGCCTGGCTTGCCGTGGAATGGGACAAAGCTAACTTTGTACTTCGTTGACTTCAGGCGCAACCGCGGCGTCATCCTCGTCGCCGCCACTGCCTCTGCCGCCGCAGCCACCTTCAAGTACAAGTCCCACGCCATGAGACAGAATGAGGCCGCGCAGCGCAGCTACAAGGCACCCAATGCCTACGTCGCTGTAGATCGCAGCGGCGGCGGCGTATAGTTCGACCTATGCGCCCCGACCACTACGACGTCAAGGATGGACCGCTTGAGTTGACATGAAAAAGCTTCCCCAAAGAAACAAGAATGGCGGACGTAAGATGAGTCTCCAAGCGACGTGTACCACTCAACACGACATCACTTTGTCCGCGCAGGAGCATCGTGGGTGAGTGGCTGCAGCTTTGAAAAGGGTTCGAACACAGCACCCATCAGAAGAGAAGAGGCTTGCAGCGCGAAACATGTGCATTACCACCCGTTCTGCCGTAAATGATAGTGAACACACCGAAAATTGACATAGATGCTGCTCCTCTATCCGCCCCAAAAGCCGTTGCCGACCAACCTGGAAATGATAATACAATGCCGCGTCGTGGTTCGTGGTTCCGTGTCAACGCCTTCAGATGCAGCACCTCGGCCCTGCTCTTTCACATTGAGCTTCCCCTCAACTGGAAGCTATCGTCGGCCTCCTCATCCGTCGATGCGTAGGCAATCTCCTTTCCCTTCCCTTTCGGATCCCGCTTCGGCGCCACGCTGGTTTTGCCTTCCTTCATGCTCCGTCGACTCGCAGGTCGCTTGCCTTGTCCCTTCTTAGGCGTCGCGTCCCCCTTGGCTCTCTTGGTTCGGTCATATCCGCCACTGTCGATTCCCGCCGACGAGCTCCCCCGCGAATGCGGCCCCGTCGAGCTGTTCTTGAGGTCTCGCATCTCCCTGATAACCTCCGCGAAGCTTTCCTCCAACGTCTTCATGCGCGCCAGGACCAATCTCCCCATTCTATCCCGGTCGGCACCTTCAATTCCTCCCGCGACGCGTAGGCGGTGGTCCTTCATCATGGCCATCGCCATCTGCGTCTGAAAACTCCCCGGCATCCCCACATTCTGGTCCTCGGCTCCGAAATGGTCCGAAAGGATGCTCAGGTCAACAGAGGAGAGCCGCCTTGCCTCTCGAAGCCGGTCTCGGGGGTCCAGACTGAGCATGGCGGTTCTGCTAACGCCTCCCGTCTCTGTCAAACCCCGCGCTGGCAAAATAGGACGAGGATGCGAGCTGGGCGCAAATGCAGTTCGTCGAGGTGAGCTCCGTCGCCCCACCTGCGCAGGTGTATTTGCGCCTGTGCCGCGGCCACTTGTCCCGGGCTTCCTGCCAAGGCTCACTTTGGGGGGCGACTTGGACGAAGAGCTGGGGGGTAGCGGCAGGTCCTCTGGGTTGTAAAGAATGGTGTTTGTCGACAGCGTGCGACTATGCATACCACGCCTCTGATTCCCCTGGCGGGGGCTCGGAACCAATGCCTTGGCCGACGAGGCGCTCGAAGAAGCTGGCTTCGCGGAACGGGCTGCCATCGGGGTCGTAAAGTAGTCCTCGTCCTCGACGCCATACTTCGTTCCGGCGTCGTCTTCATCCTCGTCGTTTGTGACCAGCTCATCGTCGCCGTCTGCGTCGGTTTGATCTTTGTACTCTGGCGTCAAGGCTTCGAGCCGGGATCTTTGTCTGCGGGTAAGGGTCGCCCCGTGGTTGGACATGAACTCTGCCGGGTCGCTGGCCGTCGACCTGACATCAGAGACCTGCCTGTGCAAGCGTGACGATCGCTCCCATCCCACACTCAGCCGTCTCTGCCAGTCCGGCAAAGGTCGACTGTCCCCGGTCGGCCAGTTTGACAGCGGCACTCCCGCATCGTCATTTTGGTCCATCCAATTGCGAATAGCCGTCTGTGTCTTGTGCCTCTCATTCCTCCTGTGAGTGCGCAACGTGGCCGATTCTGGGACCCTCCGGAAGACTTCTTCCAATGCTCGGTCTTTCTGGAACCCTGCCACGGATTCTTCACGGACCCGAACATTAGGGCTGAACATTGCGCTGCGCTCAACCGGATCTCGAAAAGATATTGTCCTGGGACGCACCCGGCCGTGATTTTCGACAAGGTCCGTGGGCTCGTACATGGACGTCGCGAGCCAGAACCTTTCGTACATGTAGATGCAAAACAACACCGGAAAGTGGGTAACCTTGATGATGGTTCGGTTGAGCCAAACAAAGTGCTTCAGCGGCATACAGTACCGCAGCGGCATGAGGAGCCAGGCAAATATGTTGCTTGGCGCTATGTATGAAAATAGCGCATCGTTCTTGACCATCGAGATCGTATTGATTGCGAATAGGAACCTGTGTAGTTGTAAGTGTTTGTACCTGCAACAGTCCATGGTGGACTCACTGATGTTCCTCGGTGGCGTTTGATGCAATCGTCATGAATGAGTTGGTCAAAACGGTAATGAGGATAGTCCTGTTCTTTTGTGTTAGGAGAGGTCACGATGAACGCCGGGTTCAACTTACACAACCAGGAAGTGACAAATGATGAGAAACATCATCATCAGTATCCTCGCAAGCCAGTTGTAATGTGGCCACCTGGTAACCCGTTAGCGTTCAGTCTCAAGCCGTGACCAGAGAGTGGGTGGCTCAGCCAACTCACACATCCCAGGCAGCTGGGGTAAAGCCCATGAGGATTTGGAAAATCTTGTAGGCGACATCGCCGCCCTCATTTGCACTCGCCGACAACGTGAAGAAGACGTAGAACCCGCTGCACATTATGAGAACGAGAACAAATACAGCCGCCAAGTCCACGGCCATCAGACGGAAGGCGATCAGCAGCTGAGAAAAGTATTGGTAGTGGTCCAAGACGCTGAAGATTCGGGGCAGGAGGAGGATAGCGTTGGCCGCCAGGACATCATAGGCCATATCGTTCCAGTGGTGGGGATCAACTAGGAAAACGCCATAGGCTCGCATGCAATAGTACGCTATAAGCAGCACGAGAATCCCCAGGTCAAAGATGTTCCAGAAGCTCATGATGTAGAGGGCGAACCCCTGCTCGTTGAAGCCGACCAGCTCGTCGACCATGAAGCCCGCACTCCAGAACCAGAACACCAATTCAAGCCCCGTGATTTGCACAGACCTCTGTGCCAGGACCGAGAGGAAGAGGCCGATCAAGACAGCAAGTGAGAGCGTGGAAAGGAAAGACCGATAACGCGGAACACGGAGGCGAGAGAGCTTGAGGACCGACGCCTGCCGAGGATCATAGAGCATCACGGTCCTTCTTCCGGGCGGAACATGGAAATGGCCCTGCTTGGTTGGGAGAGAGCCTAGCAGAGGAGTCCTGGCGTCCGGTTTGGCAGAATTTCCATTCGCCCCCTGGAAGGGATGAGGTGGTGATTCGCGATGCAAGCTGTCGGCGGACGAGTAGAAGGTGATGGCACCGTTCCATATGGCCTCGAGCTGCTGCACCACCACTGGGTGGGCAAGAAAGTGCTTGGCCGAGGCTCGGATGGCAACCTCGAGCGTGGATGTCCTGGATGCGGTCATGGCCTGCTTGGCCAGGGGAGTTGTTCCTCTCGACGGGCCTGGCGGCTGCGCTCCTGGGAGGCCTTGGAGGGGGTAGAAGTCGTAGGCCAAGGCATCGATGAGCTCCCGGGTGGAATACTCCTTCAAGAGCTTCAGAGCCAGCAGCTCGCAGACCTTTGCCCTGGTGTTGCTGTTCCCAGCATTGGCAGCGTATCGCTGCCCCTCCTTGGTAAACTGTAGGCAATTGGCCATGAGCGCATATAGTGTCGCCCGCGAGAAGTGCTGCGTCCGGATCTGCTGCTGCATGGGCTTGACCAAGAACTGCGAGACCTGGGGCGAGCGGAGCTGTTCCCATGTCAGTGTCGTCTCGGTGCGAGCAGACACAATGATGCGGATGGCATGGGTGAGGCTGTAAATCGGTAACGAGTCTGGAGGCAACAAAACGGATTAGCAGGAAGCGTCGAGAGGAGGCCACGAGGGCGTTGTATAATACCGAGATGCGTAGCAGAAAAGAGCGGGAGGACTGGCAGCGCCTTCTGGCCGCCATCCTCGCTCGCATCGTCCTCGGATGCACCACCCTGAGCATCTTCTCCGTGGTCAAATCGGTTTCTGCGCTCGTCGTTGGACTCGTCGTCGTCATCATCGGCTTCAGTAAAGTCGGCCGTGGCATGCTTCCGCCCGTCGAATTGGCGGCGGCGAGGCAATGGCGAGGCGGGAGAGAGGCTGGCGTCGCGAACGTCGACGCGACGGGAGCCGTTCTTGGGGCGGCGCAGCAGCGAGGAGAACATGATTCCAGTCCGGGCGCTGTGCCGTGCCCCTTGAATCCTGGAATCCAGCTTGGCCGCCGTGTGGACGTCGCGTCTCAGGACGCCATAAGAGGCAGGACAGCAAGTCTCTTCCGGGGAAGAGAAGACGTGTACAAGGAAAGAATCTGCCAGGCTCGCGGATGTCCAGCGGCGATGCCTACCTTGCCTTGCCTTACCTTGTTAGAGGCGGAGCAACCGCCCGGCCCAGAGCCACGAACCGCGGTGCTGCGATCGCCGGGGACTGGGACTGGGCACCTACAGCTCGCTGGCGGCCGCCACCAACCGGGGCAGACGCGCTTCAACGGTGCACTAGCCGAGCCACCAGTGTATCGAGCGGTGGAGGGTGGATTCTTTCCGGGACGTGATCAGGCAGTGCCATGTGAGATCCAACGCCTGCGAGTACTTGGAAGAGTATGCAATGGCATTGCCATGCAGAGTCAGATCCTTATGGTACTCTGCCGTCACTCTGGACTGTCCAAGGCACCGCGCCGAAAACACGGCATGCGTTGGCGGGGACTTGGACGGCGACGCGACATTTTTATGAGCGGTGGGCCAGCCAAGGGCCGGGGCTGAGTACGTACAGTTGCAGCGGTTCGATCTCGCTGTCTAAATCGCCGTTGCAGTTAGACGGAGAGGGGCAAGGCATTGGCCAGCTGTTGCGACGGCGGTGGTGCAACAGGAGAGCGATCGATGTCATCATCGCCATCACCGCTAGTCTTGACTCTTCACCTCGCTCCGCATCGTCGGCTTGCCCCCAACTGGCGCATCTGGGGTCGCAGGCAAGGCGATCCATGCCACGCATGCATGCAGAGCCCAGACTGGACGCATGACACCCTCGAGGGCATGCAGGGTGCGCCGGGTGGGCTGCCACATGCCGCACCGCTGCGGGCCATTGGCGGCAGCTGGATCGGCTCCGAACGCTAGGCCTCATGGCGCTGCGACCGCGAACCACGAGGACAGGCGGCGGTGTGCTGACCCGGGAGGTGAGACTTGCGTTATCAAGGTAGCCATCGCGGGCGTCGTCGTGATGCCGAATGCCCCCGGGACGAAGACGACGTCAAAGGCGCTCAAGCCTTCCTAGGGCAGCAGGGCAGCGGAGACGGGACCGCACGCGGGTTGGGTTTTGATTGCCTCGACTCAACGGCTTGTCGACTCAAAGCGTACCCCGCCAGCACTCAAGTGATGCCTCGTGCTGTTGTTCTTTGACGCCTCGGCGATTGAGTAAAACCTGGACAAGCAGGATTCCATTGAAGGATTGATGCAGGCGCGGCAGCCATGCAATCATATGCGGTTTGCGCGCGTCCTTTCTCCCATTGCAGGCCCATGAACATCCTATGGGTTCATCCCACAGACGTACGCGTATGTAAATAGTTGCTTCGCAATGCGGCAGCTGTATCAAGACTCCTTTCACATCTGGTCAAGCTCCTCAGTCCAGGATGGGATACAGGCTTGCTCGAGGCGCAATCGGTCACAAATCTTCTCCCAAAAACTGGCAATCTTGAAATACTTTCAAAGATAGCCACGAGCTGCAAGAGGCAGAGATCCTGCATCAGCGATTCTCGTACCGGCATCCAAGTTTCCCGGATCTCGTATGCAGGGTAGGGAGTCGAAGCTCGCGGCGCCGTTGTGGCTGGAGCTATCGGCCACAGCTCGCGCCACAGCATGCGGCACAAGCCGCTCTTAGCTGTGTGCATTTGCGCCCATGTGGAGCTATCAAATCGGGCTTTCTTCCCCAGTCGACGCTGCGACGGCCCTGTTTGGCTCGGCGAAAGGGAGAAAGGAGCGGCCTCCTCGTGATGTCGATGAGCTTTGAACTTGTGTCTCGGACAATGGCTCGATGCAACCATGGCGGACAGGACAAAGTTAAAAGAGACAATCTTGACCGCGGGGCCAACAGCGCCCACCATTGGATGGCGGGACAAGGGGTCGACGGCAGGTAATTAGCGAGCCCTCGGGGCTCGAGCTGCCCTCCGCAAGGACGTCTCCCTGCAGATCCAGACGCGAATGCTTTCAAACATGGCTGCGTAGCGAGCGTATTGCCAAGACGTGACCCTTCAGAGACAGCTCTAGGAACTCTCGTGAGCTTTCCGTAGCCGCTGCCAGTGGCCGCAAGTGCTGGTTGGTGCTGGCACTCGTACTCGTACTGTACTCTGTAGTCGTGGTGGACCAACAACCTCGACTCCACAATCCACAACCCCCTGCCGGCTCCCCGTATCGCGTCGCGCGCGGGTCCCCGTCACTCTTTCCTGCCTCTTTTCCCATTGTCCTTGTGGCAATCGTCGCTTGCTGACTTCCCTGCTGCTGCACAGCTGTCGCTTGCCTTGCGTTCGTTTGCCCTGGTCTCGCGGCGTCGGTCAGGCACGCCTCCAGAACCCTAGTGTCTTTGGCTGTCTCAGCCTTTGCGAGCCCCTCGATGAAACGACAAAACCGCACCGCCGTCTCCATAAGGCTAGCCAGCTCCATTGCGCGACTCGGAACCTCGCACCGATTGACTCGGAACCCCAAACCGTCTTGTTGACACCTCCAACTGGGTCTCGGTGGAGGAAAGTGGGCTCCCGGCGCTGACTGACTTTCGACGAAGCTGGCCTTTCGAGTCTCGCCTCGTCATAACGCACTCTCCCCTGGACCGAATATTCAATTCGACGCCCACCTTGACGACGGCGATGGACCCAGGCGAGCCTCAGCCTCGCCATGAGCCCGCCTCTCCTACAGAGGCTACTGAGCCAGCCGCACCCATCATCGACGAGACGGAAGCCGAGACCCCCAAGATGACACACGATTCCCTGGTGACCGTCAGGCTCTCGGAGCCCACGGCTCTGAGCCTCGATGGCGCCGCCGCCGGCTCTGCCTCCAGCATCGACTCTCCGAAGCTTCCCACGTCGGCTTTGAACGACCATACAGCCCGAAGCGGCGGCGATGAGCACGATATTCACCGCGACTCGGCCGCCACCGCATCGCCCGACGAGGCGAATCGTAGCCTGCAAGACGAGCTGGACGAGTTTCGTGACGGCGACAGCGAGAGCGACTCTTCAGAAGACCCCGAAGAAGTGAATTGGGAACAGTTGGAAAAGACCGAGGACGAACAGATCAAGGACGACGAGACAGACAACGTACGCCGCGACCTGCTCCGTTTCGAATCCCAGGAAAAGCTGACGCAATTCACAGTCGACAGCGCTTCTGTTGGCGCGGCTGGAGCAGGAAAACGCAAAACTGGCTACTAACCCAAAAAGCGTCAAAGTCCAGCCCGTGGAGAAGAGCGCTGCCAGCAGGCCTCGTCCACCATCCATGGCACAGCTGCGGCAAATGATCAATGGGCCGACCCCATCTGCGCTGCGATATTCTATGCTCCCGCCTCCGCCCATGACGGACCTCGAGTTCTACGCGGCTCTCGTCAAAGACTATCAACAGACTGCAGCGCGACTACCGACTCTCTTGTCTAACAAAATCCGCAAAGGCATCCCTCCGCCTCTCAGAGGAGTCGTGTGGCAAAGCATGTCTGGCGCCCGGGACGCTGCCCTGGAGGAACAATACGAGCGTTTCTGCGGCGAACCAAGCCCCTACGAGCTTATCATTGGGAAGGACCTCGGCAGAAGCTTTCCTGGCGTTGAAATGTTCCGCGACCCGGAAGGCGATGGACAGCGCATGCTGGGTCGGGTGCTCAAATCCTTCAGTCTCCATGATACCAAGATTGGCTACTGCCAGGGACTAGCATTCCTCGTGGGTCCGCTGCTGATGCATATGCCAGACAAGCAGGCCTTTTGCGTCCTGGTCCGGTAAGGACACGCCTCACCCTTGATCGCTGGAACGCCACGACTTGCTGACGGCATGGCTAGACTGATGGAGAGATATGACTTGCGAGCATGCTTTCTCCCAGACCTCTCCGGGCTTCACGTCCGCATATATCAGTTCCGGGAGCTTCTTCGACTTAATCTTCCGGCCCTGTCGAGCCATCTAGAAGAACTGCAGGTCGAGACCGCCTACGTGTCGCAGTGGTTCCTCAGTTTCTTTGCAGTCACATGCCCGCTTCCCATGCTATTCCGGATTTACGACGTCATATTCGCCGAAGGTGCCTCAGAGACCCTCATGAGGGTAGCACTGTCTCTCATGAGGAAGAACGAGGCGCGGTTGTTGGCTTGCAACGAGTTGGAAGATGCCATGCAGCTTCTCTTGTCTCGGGGCTTGTGGGATTGCTATCACTATGATGCCGACGAGTTTGTCCATGACTTTGCCAGCCTGACAAGTGTAGTTTCCCGAGAGAAGCTTTCGCAGCTAGAGCAAGGATATCGCGAGGCCCTGGTCGCCACGGCCAATGCTGCGCGAACATCTGATATCACCACGGCGGCGACACGCTTTCTCGGTCGCATCTGGGCATCGTCGGCCGGCTCCAGGGCTGGTAATCTAGCCACTGGCCTTGCGGCGCCTTCTCGACCGTTGAGCCTGCTACGGCGCAGCACATCCAAGCAGAGTCTCGCATCGACCCTCAACTCCATGGAGGCCAGCTCGGCCAGCGTTGCCAGCTCTTCCTCCACAGACGCGACAACCATGTCTCGTGACTCGGCCAACGCCGAGGATGACATTGCGAGCCGCGAGTCCACCCCTGTTGGCCCCAAGTCCGTCGCGAACGCCAAAACGACCGACGAGAGATATTTGCACAGCCAAATCGAGGACCTGCTGATGGCCTTAAGCGAGCTGCAACGAAATCATGCTCTCCTCTCCAACGAACTTCAGTTGGAGCGGGAGGAGCGGGAGGAAGACCGTAAGGCGGTCCGATCGCTGCTTGACGGGTTGAGGAAGAAGGCGACTAGCAATGATCAAGCGACGACGGAGCAAGAGGCTGAACTGGCCGAGGTCGAGCCTGTGACTGATCAGACAGACGATGAAGCTACACCGACATCGGAAGATACGGAGATTGCACTTGATGTGCCAACGGATGTTGAGCAGACGCCGTCGACGGAAGACTTGTCGGAGCTGCTGGATCGGGTCGAGTCTCGATTCGGGGACGGGGAAAAGAAAGATCGACGCTCCATGCTTCAAACAAAGGCGCAGCTCAGGAGCGAGCTTCTGAGCGCCAAAGACGAAGCGGCAAGCGCAGTATCGCACTCTCAGGAGTTGACCCGCCGGATCCATGACATGGACCAGGAGGTGGCATCTCTCAAGGAGCAAGTACGCGAGTGCCACAGCCATGTTCGGACGCTTCACCAAGACAAGCAACGGCTGGAAAAGCAAATTCATGGAATGCGAACCAGGGCCTCGGCCAGCTCTGCGAGCGACTCTAACAACAGGGACGCGGACGCCGAGTGGGCGGGCAAAGGCAACGCTGGCGGGCTGAGAGAATTCAAGCTCGGACGGAGCAAGTCTACGCCGTCCCAAGCTCCAGGGTTCAACAAGAGGATGTCGTCGCTGCCGGCCTCATTCGAATCGGCGATGCCATCAACGACGTCGTCGGAGACTGCGTCGCCTCCCAAGGATGAGGAAAATCTATTACTGGAGCTTGTCCAGGCCAAGACGGCCGAGGCCATGGCAAAACAAGAAGCTGAAGAGACGAAGCAGAAGCTCGAGGCTCTCCGAAAGGCCTACGGCGTATCCCCAGGAGACTCTCCAGCGGCATTATCAAGGGCGGTCTCGAACCCCACGTCGTCGATGGGGGTGCTTGGCCGACTTACCGGACACGTATCTGCGCCATCGACAGATCAAAATGCCAAGCCCACAGCTCTTACGCCGTCAACGTCCGCTAGCGGCGGGTTCTGGGGCTGGCGGCGGTGAGAAGGCACGAACATATTAATCGAGATAATTCCGGCGGGCGGTGATTGCGTCGCATCATTTTGCATAATTTATTCATGGCCATGTTGTACTTGTCCATGATACCAGCTGCATCTGAAGGGCGGCGAGTACATGCATTGGGACACGACGCGCAAGGGAAAGGTAATGACGCCTAGACTGGCGTGGGCGAAACGCGCTCGGCCAAGTTTTCACTCAAGGTACGAAATGGGCATTGGTGGATAGAATGATGTTATACCAAAGAATGCGGGAGGAGAGCGCATACACTACCTTAGATTAGCACGGAGTTTGAGGAATTGGTCTAGCACACGGCTGCGAGCCGGGAGCGTAGCTTCGGTTTCCTTCTTGGACAAGACGGGATAAATACTTTAATCTTTTGGCCCGTTATTTGCACTCGATATCGTGATTGGATTTCCTCGAGTTTAGTCCAGAATCCAGAAGCGCCCATCTCGCGTTTGCGGGAACGAGGGGCCCTGTTCCTGAATCACCGTCTCAACCACATCGGAACTCTGGGCCGCACTGTAACGAGGCTAATAACACTGGCTTGGGCGAGAAGCGTCTGCTCGTGAGGCAACACACGAGCGGCGTGATCCGCGCACGTCAAAAACATGAACACCAAAGGCTTACGGGTACCCGCCGGACTGGACAGGAACGGAGCGTCGGAACGAATGGGGGGCGCCGGAGGCCGAAGCTGCAGCTGCACCCTCTGGACACTTGGGCGGGACGCCAAACATGGACACGTACGAGTATCGGCTCGGCACCTTGGTTACCGCAGTGGGCACGCAGCCACCTAGGTAGGGACCTTACCTTGACTAGGCGCAGGACATGTGCCGCGAGTGGTGAAGGCAAATCATGCGGTTTGGGGTGGGCGGATGACACGCTCCCGTGCCGGCGGAGCAGAGCGGCGCAAGGCGCTCCGGAGAGAATGGAAAGGAAAGACGTTGGAAAGGATTGGAAAAGGACGGAATCACGAGTCGAGTCGAGTCGAGTTGTCGCGTGAAGCTCGCCGCAGCGGGTCTAGCATGACGTCGATTGCTGCTGCTGCTTCTTGGAGCGAGCCTCCCCGAAGCCGTGCCGTGGTCTCGCGAGGCGGCCGTGGGCAGCTCGGCAGCTGCACCCACTCAGAGCGTGCGGATTAACAGGTATTCGTACTGAAGACCTGTTGTGTTGTCCAGTAATTACGGAGTGCCTTGCCTCAGTTACCCTAATAAGGTACGAGTACGGATACTGTGCAATAATAACAGGTGGTATGCAAGCCGGGAGCGGGCTCCCCCCCCGGCAGGAGCTGCTAGGGGCGGCCGCCGTTGCTGGCACGACCTTATCGCTGCGTCATCTGCACCATCTGCACCATCAAGCCACGCAGCCAGCTTTTTTGCCAGCTTCCCAGCAGTGGAGACCTCCCTTGGCACATGCTTCCTGGACACCACTGCAAGAGGCGACCGGGGCCCAGCCAGGCCAAACCGCAACAGCGTCACTCGCTCCCCCTCGCCCGTCCGCTGCCTCCGTCATCAATCGCCTCCTGCTGCTCCTCTCCATCCTGTTTCCTGCCCTCCGCAGCCATCCATCTTTATCCCGCTTCTCTGCCTCTCAAGTACGTCCATCCAAACAGACAAACACCATCACCCTCGTCCCCTTTGCCGCGCTCGTTGCCCTCGCCGTCGCCCTCCATCTAGCTGTTTCCTCGACACGTGCTAGCTGCCAGAGCTCCACTGACGTCCGCTGCCCCCCCTACAGACAGAAAATATTCCATCCTGCCAACAACACCTGCAATCCCCCCTTCGCCTCGACAACAGCACCGCACAAACAACCACCTGCGTGCCTTCTCTCGAGACTCCAGCTCACAATGGCTGATACTGTTGATGCCCCTGCGGCGGCCACCAAGAACAGTAGGGTACGTTGCAGCGCGCCCTCTGTTCCCCTCGCAGCTTCGGCCACGACGCTGACAGCAGACAGTTTTTCTCACATGTGCTGGCCACCCGTGCCCGTCGCCGTGACTGACACTCTCCCGACAGACGCTGCCGCTGCGTACGATGCTGTCGTGAATGGTGGGTTCGCAACCATTGCATCTCCCTCGGAACTGCTCTTCTGACGTTATCGCACGTGATAGGCCCTGTTGCACAGAACGTCAAGGACCACTCCGCGAAGGCCTCGTCTGAGCTGTCTAACCTGGCGGCCGCTCGCAAGACTCCTACCTACCCAGCTGCTACCGGCCAGCCCCTGACGCACTACCACTCTTTCTTCTCGGAGCTTCTCTCGTGGAAGAACCCCCGTAAGCTCTGCCCCGCCTCTCCGCTGCAGTCTTGCGTGCTGACAGCTGTCTCAAGGTGCCTCAGCCATTGCCTACGCCTCCACTGTCTCCCTCATCCTCGCCGCTAGATACCTCGATGTCATCCGCTGGGCCTTCAAGCTGTCCTGGATGGCTCTCGCCGTCACCGTCGGCGCCGAGGCTGCCGGCAAGCTCCTTCTCAACCACGGCCTGGCCACGCAGATGCGCCCCCGACGTTACTACACCGTCTCGCGGGCCGCTCTCGACAACATGATCGGCGATGTCCACGAGCTCACCAACTTCTTCGTCATTGAGTCTCAGCGCATCCTATTTGCTGAGAACCTCGGTGCCTCCGCTGCTGTAAGAAATCTGTCCAAAGCGGGAATGCCGAGCCTGAGGAGCTAACCAACGACAGGCCTGTATCGCTGCCTTCATTTCCTACTATCTCGTCAAGCTGATGCCGTACTGGGGCCTCGCCATTGTCGCGACCACCGTCGCCTTCTTCGTGCCCCTCGTCTACACCTCCAACCAGGAGCTCATCGACTACCACCTGAAGAACGCTTCCGAGGTCATCAACTCCCAGACCGCCCAGGTCCGCAGCGTTGCCCAGAAGCAGGCTGACCACATTACCACCATTGGCAAGCAGTACGCTGGCGACTACACCGGCAAGGTCCAGGAGATGCTGCGCGGCCGCAGCGCTTCCCCCGCTGCCGTCGCTAAGCCTGCCCCCGTTGTCAAGCAGCCCGAGTTTCCCACCGCCCCGACTGAGGAGCCCAAGAAGGCGACGATTCACGAGCCTGCTGGCGCTGTCCCCTTGGCTCCCGAGAACGACGAAATCCCCAACATTCCCGAGGTCCCCCTTCAGGAACCTGCCCTGCCTGAGAAGGAGCATCTGGTGGCTCTCTAGGTGGCTCATTGCACCAAATGCCACGAGCACATGAAATAGGCAATGACTCTTCAAACGTGCTTTACGAGGCGTATGTCTTTTTTCTTTTGGTACGGCAGGGGACGGGGCGGAGTGGATTGTGGAGAGCATTGAGCACTCGGTTTACTCGGAACACCCCTTCGCCGCCTCGAGGCGCGAGTGCTCTCGAGGGCGCTTAAAACTTTGGTGAGATCGCGGCATGGGTAACGGTATCTGCTACGCAGCAAAGCGTTCCAGATGCCCGCGGTGCAGACTGTAGGACATTGTTCTTTTGGTGCCGGGCTTTAGCAAGTCAAGAGAGGTGCTATCTCTATTAATGGATGCGGTTATGAGCGCTTTCTTCGATGCTCCGTTGCGAAAGGCACATTATCTGGGCGCTGGATCGACGGCATCCGGTGGTAGCTTGGAAGGTTTGCAACGGGGCTGCGTGCGTGTCGTGGCATTTTCCCTAGCTGAGACTGCTTAATCGAGTTTATCTGGTCAAGTGTCGTGCCCTTCAGCAGCGAGTGGCCGATGCCTGCTTCCCTGCATCATCGAGAGGGAGCCAACCAAGGCAACGCCCACGATGCCGCGATGGCTGAAACTCACGGTGCGTCACCAGCAGCTCCGGGCAGAGGAGCGTCGTCGCACGCCCTGCCGTGCTCACGTAGTAGCCAGCGTCATGGCAATCGGATTTGCCGTTGATGACACGCCTCTCTTTGATGAACGAATCTATTATGAACCAATTTCCAGTGCAAGAGCAATGTGGACAAGTCAGCATGATGCTTGATTCAAGGTTATGTACAGTCCGGTGATGGCACATGGCAAGCAGGCTACCCTACTTTCTCCTCTTGCCGCCGCCCCCATCCTCGTCACCCGCCCCTCTCTTCCTGCCGTTCTTGCGCCAGAACTCCTTGGTCTCGCGCTTCTCCCTGGCCTCCTTCTTCTCGAGGTTCTCCGCCATCTTCTTCTTGAAGGCCGCGCGGTTCTCCTCCTTCTTGGCGCGGCGCTTGGCGGCCGCGTCGTTGCGGACCGTGAGCAGCTGCTGCATGAGGGCGCGGGCCTTCTTCTCCTCAGAGCCGGGCGCGAGGACCACGGCGCGCTTCTGCATGTACGTCTGGCGCTTCTGCTTCTTGGTCTCGACGATCTGCGACTTGAAGGGCAGCTCGGCGGCCAGGGCGCGGGGCACGCGCAGGGGGTTGAAGTGCCGCGTCTCGCGCTCGATCTTGCGGTACTGGCTGTTCTTGAGCTGAGGCGTGGCGACGCCCTGGGCGCGGCGCACCTCGCCCGTCAGGCGCATGGGCTGCCAGCCGATGAGGTTGGAGGCCGGGTTGTAGAAGCGGTGCGGCTTGATGGGGTACCACGCGCGCAGGAAGACGATGTCGCTGAGCAGGATCTTGTCCTCGAAGGTGGCGCGGAAGTGGCCCTCCGGCTTGGACAGCGCGCGCTTGATCTGGCCGCGGACGCCCGAGACGGTCTTGATGGACGCGCCCTCGAACTTGGCAATCTCCAGAGACGAGTTGAACATGTCTTTGATGAAGGCCGTGTTCTTGAAGATCTTGTACGGCACACCCGTGAGCTTGAGCTTCTTGACAATCTCCGTCGACTCGTCGACGCTCAGCACCGTGCCCGTGGCGGCGATGCGGAAGCCCGGGGTCTCGGGGGAGAAGGAGTTGAAGCAGACGAAGCCCGTGTTGGGCGCGATGAGGGGCGCGTAGACGGTGGCGAAGCAGTGCATGTGCTCGGGGGTGTACTTGAGCATTCGGTTTCGAGTCCGCGAGTCGGAGATGCTGTAGATGGGCAGCGTCTGGAACCGCCTCCAGCCGAGGGAGAAGATGAGCGGGTCGTTGGTCTTGAGGATCTTCTTGTGCCAGCGGTGACGCTTGATGCGGACCTGGACGAAGCCCCATCGGTCCTCGGTCGCGGACAGGCCACCCACGACAATGGGCAGCCGGGCGTTGAACTTGGTGACGAACTCGGCCGGCACGCTCTCGAGGACCAGCTTGGCGTACTTGCCGGCGCGGTATCCCTCGACGGCAGCCCGCTGTCGTTCATCCAGCGTCTCGAATTCCTCCTTGTTGATGTCCAGCTGCTTCTGGATCATGGCCTTTTGCGCGTCGTACCAGTCGTCCTCCCCAAACTCTTGGATATCACCACCTTCGCGTCGAGCATTAGCCTTGTCGTTGAGGAAACCTTCCCTGTCCTCTTCCTCGAACCGTTGCTTGAGCTCTTCTTTCCGCTTGGCGTTCTTCTCACGCTCTGCGGCGATGTCCTCGACGGCGGGCGTTTGAGGAGTCTCGGTGGCTTCCAGGTCTTCAAAGACGCCGTCGCCCTCGTCGTCTTCGTCGTCTTCGTCCTCGCCGCCCTCGCTACCGTCATCTTCATCCTCCTCGTAGTCTCTGGCCGCCGCACTCGTGAACTTCCTCCGCAACGCCTCCACGTTCTCCCTCTCGGCCCACTTCGCTGCCAGGTCCTCGTAGTCGTACAGAGGTATTGATCTGTCCTCGGCAGCGTCCTCCTTCTCATTTGACGTCTTCTTGAAGAAGTCTTCATCGTCCGAGTCCTCTTCAATGTTTTCCTCTTTGGCATCGTCATCGCCCCTCCATCGCTTGAGAGCATCTTCTGGGCTCAAAGACTCATCGTAGATTAGTCTAGCCAGATCTCCGGTGTGATATGTCCGTCTTTTGCCGTGGAGCTGCTTGGCTCTCCCCGCAAGATCGTCTTTCCATCGCAGAGCGGCAGCCTCCTCGTCGGAATCGTACTCCTCGTCGTCTTCCACATCGTCATCCGGGTCGGAAATGGAGCCAAGATCTGAGTCGCTGTCGGCAAATGCAACATCGTCTTCGTTGTCGGCTTTTCCGACGTCCCTGCGGTCCTCTTTGAACATGGCGCCGACTTTGCCCTCGTCGAACTCATCCTCGTCGACATCTGAGCCCTCTTCGTCACTGCCACTCACGAATCCCTCGTCATCGTTTGCTTCGTCCTCGGCTTCTTCGTCTCGCTCCGCAAACCGGGCTTTCCGATGCGACTTCCTGCCGGTGTCTTCTTCCTCAACCACCTCTTTCAGCTTCTCGCCACCGGAAAACAGCTGCACACCGTCCTCTGTCTGGCCGAGTAAACGTCGCTCAGCTTGGAGACCCACGATCATCTCCTCGCCCTCACCACGCTCATCGTCGTCGGCGTCTTTGTCAAAGTTGAAGCCCTTCTCTCTTGTAATCCAGATGGCGTCGCCGTCGATTTTCAGGCCACTGCGATCCGACATGGGAGCATGCATCTTCTTCTCCTTTTCGTCCAGTCTCCTGCGGCCAGTCTTGCCTGTGATTTTCGCCATCGCCTGCTCCATTGACGGCGTCGGACACGGATCCGGCAGAACCTCCATGTTGGAGACGGTGAAGTCGCCCAGACCCGCAATGTGCACGCGCTGACCCTGAGCGGCGAAATTTGTACCGCGCAGATATCCCGACAAGACAATCGATCGGTCGCAGTTGGGATCTTCTTCGATCTTCGCCGGATGCGTAATGTCGCGGAAACTGTCGATGATGGTATAAGGGTGGGAGTTTCGCCACACGAGCGGTCGAGGGTTCTTCATGACGGAGAGGAAGCGAGAGAGGTTGTGGATTTCGCGATCGGGATATCGACCGTTCATGACGCCCGAGAGGTAGAACAAATGGGCGCCCTGATAGAGCTCAGTCCATAACCTACGCTTCAACCGCTTCTTTGCGTCCTTGAGGGCCTGAGGCTTGCGGAACAGGTCCAGGTGTGTCAAAATGCCGAAGACGTTGCCCGGCATGCCGGTCGCAGCCAAGACATTGAGGAACTCCATCGTTTCCATCTCGAAGCCGTAGTTGCCATCGATCATGAGCAGGACAATGTCGGCCACTTTGGCAATGTCAACCATGGCCTCCAACTCATTGGGGCACTCGACGAAGGTTAACCGCTGCTTCTTGGACGTGACCACGGTGACTGGACCTTGGGGATCGGAAATGGTCTCCTTGGCATATCGACGAATCATGGATTTCATGAGAGTCGTCTTGCCGACGCCCGGGGGGCCGACGATGGCGACGAGGCGAGGCGGGGCCTCATCGGGAAGTCGGTCGACGAGAGGAACATGGAGGCGTTTCTCTTTGATCTACAGAGACGAGCATTAGCGCATTGCGGCATAGTCAAAGGGAAATGCAAAGGATTCAAAGCTTACATCCTGCGACCGAGCAGCCTGCTTCTGAAGTTTGCCTGGTCGGGCAAAGGCAAAGGCTTTCGGGTTGGGGTCTACTGCGGTCAGCGGGCCGATGTTCCCTCCCAGTCGAGGTTGGTTGGTGATCTCGCAACATACCTCCCGTGTGCTTCTTCTTGTCCTTCTTGTCCTTCTTGTCCTTCTTGGACGCGCGATGCGGCTTATGCAGTTGCTGCTCCATGGTTGCGCGTCGTCAACGGCAACCACACGAGCGGCTCGATGGCTGGCTGGGAATTTGATCACCACCGCGTCGCTGCTTGGGACTGGAAATTTTCTGTCGATAAGGATAATAGGTGCTTATCGATAGTGGTGGGTGGGGACCGCCGCAGGGTCCTGTCTTGCCTGTGATGCACCGTCGCTGCCCCACCAGCGACCCTCCAAGGCGCCCATCCAAGCCTCTTTCACGAGTTTCGTCAGCGCGTACGTCCGTAGAGAAATGCGGTCCATGGAAACTGAGACAGAGCGTCCCATATTAGGAACGTCCTTGGTCGTTGAACAAGGCTAATTTGGCTTGGGATCATACAGCCGGGTATAAAAGTTGTCTTCTCCTTAGGCGCTGCTTGGCCAATAGCGTTACTCTTCTTTACCAAAGGTCAGGTTCCAATCATTCGTAAATTCATGACACTTCAATTTTCAATGGCAGTTTAATTTTCGTGTCTCAGGAGATGCGAACAGCCAGCTTGCAGCTCCCAAACTGTATTTACAGTCGAACGCAACACTTGTATCTGCCCTTGTTACCTGATAAAAAGACGCCTGGTCGGCACGGAGATCCTCTCCCAATGGAGTCTTAATAGGCTGCGAATTGTATGGACAGCTTAGTTGCTGGCAGCGAAGCCAGCTACTACGTGTGTTTGAAACCTCGGTGGTTGTGAGTTCTTGGGACCCGCAAGTCGTCTTTTGATCAACTAGAGACCATTCAAAAAATTCTCAGGAGTTTTTGAAGACAACATTATCGCAGCTCTGTCCCTTTCTGACGTGATTATGGCACTGCTGTCACGTGAAGGGGATTCGCACTGCCATGAACGGGCAGTCCCAGGTGCCATCGTCAGATCCAGCTCAATGATCCTTCATGCCGCTAATCCATGCCAATTCCAACCCATTACCCGCCCCCAATTCCAATCAGATATCGCCGTTCGAGTCGCTGTTCAAGAAATTATGTTTGTTGCTACCAGAAAGAACAATGAGCAAACCATAATACCAAATGAAGGAGTGAATTTAACTTACGTAGGTAAAAAAAATGTTGGTCGGGATATTAATATCTAGGGAAGTGGTAGTACTACTTGCGTGCTATTGCATGCGTAGAATAGCCTCGTAGAACACTCACTCATACCTCTTCACTTGCGTAATAAATTAAGCTTCGTCTCGTAGACTCGTAGGGCCCTTTGCCCATAGCTTTAATAAGAGCTTAGTGTTAGCGAGTTATTGCCCTGTGGCCGCTCGCTTGCGACCGTTTGTTGTTTGTTCAGGCGCACGTGGGCCCTCGCCGCCGTTTGCCGTTTGCCTATTGATATAAACGCGTTCGGTCGGTAACTAGGGGGAGTCACTATTTCGCCGTATATTACAGCCTGTCACGTGCACTTTGACTCTTCTTGTGACGTTCCTAGTTTTGCTGTGGACTCGCTCGCATCATAGCATAGCATCACAGCTCTCCGTGTTGATTCCCTCACCTCTTCGCGTTGACTCTGTTTCGCTCAAGCCTCTTGCCTCTTTTCAAGGCTCATTCCCCCGCACTACAATATGACTAAGCGTATGTTGAGTTCCTTTGTGTGATTTGGCCCTCACTGACTCCTCGCAAGTCGTGGAACTGGAACTAGTCGCTCCGCTGCGTCGCCCAAGAAGATGAAGCAGCCGCAGCCGCAGCAGCAGATGATGCAGGCTCAGCAGCCCTTCCCGCTGGCCCAGATCCAGCCTCCCTCACTTAATCACAAGCGACATCACTCGTCATGTGATAGACGCATTCAGCACCCGGATAAGCGAGGAGTTGGACAAAATCCACAAGTAGTTCGACAAAGTCCACCAGGAGTTCGACAAAGTCCACAAGGAGTTCGACAAAAGCCACAAGGAGTTCGACAGAGTCAACAAGGAGTTCGACAGAGTCAACAAGGAGTTCGACAGAGTCAACAAGGAGTTCGACAAAGTCCACTACGAGATAGACAAAAACCGCGACGAGATAACGGAGAAATTGAACGCTATTCACGGCGAAATGAGCGCCATCCGCAACGAGACGGACGACTCGACTGAACAATACGTCGATCATTTTACACGACGCGTCATTTTGGAGAAGCGGGCCGACTTTTCGGATAGTCGGGTTCCGCATTCGCTCTCTGTAGTCGAGCGCGAGACCGGCTAAGCGGGATTTCCCCCTTAGGCTAGAATAATAGAAGTGAAGGAGGTTCTCGGTAGCACTAGAGGGGTCCATGGTGAATGACTGTGCTTGAGAAATTATTTCGGTTCGGGGAAAGAAAAAATAGTTTGGGGAAAAGAAAAGCCAGCTAGTTCTGGAGACGGGAGGCCCCTTAGGTAGGTTGGCAAGGCAGGCCCAGGTACGAGTAGGTGAGAATGCCAAGACATGTCAAGACCCATTACGATGCTATGTTTTGCGGGGGTGGAGATGTGCAGCCAACGACTCAGCTGTTTAATACAGCAATGTCCGTGGCCTCTCAATTCATGACGCAGAGCTGCAATGAGAGTGTGCCAATTGATCATAATATGGTATCGAGTCTGGGCCTGACTGATCCTGAGACGAATAGGGGTACTCACGAAAACCATCGGTTGATGCTGGGCATGTCGACATACCTGAGCTGCTGGCGTACGAGGCTGTTGCCAGATGATTGAGAAACAGCCCCATGGTGAGCCCACTGTGACTAATTGATGCCCAGGTCGTCAACGGGGCCAGAACCACGGCGGAGAGACGACCAGGCCATGGACCGTTGCGGCGCGGAATACGGCGCTCGAACAATGCCCCGTCTGACGGAGAGCGGGATCCGTCACGAGCCCGGCGTCGGACCGCCCGACGCAACTGACGTTGCGAGTACGCGTGGAGCTGGTGTGGCCCTTGTCGGCAAGGCGTTGGGGGCGCAGCCTCTGCCGCAGCCCAAGGCGTCAGATCCGTCAGGCTTACGCAGGCAAGCAGGGCCGCAGACGAGTCCCTCCAGCCACACACCTTCGGCTGCTTCCGAGGCCAACCTCGTCCTTGGGCGCCGGGTGATCACAGCGCTGCCGGCAGTCCGTACCTAAGGTACTCCGTACGGAGTAGTTGTCGAGTCACTGGTAATCTGCAATCACTCGCTGCGTCACCAACCCCTGGACGCATTCGGCTCGCATTCGCCAGACTTCGCATCTGACGCGAGCGTCGGTTTGGAATCCCCGGTGCCGAACGGTCGTCTCTGTGGCGCCGAGGAGTGAGTTTGGCTAGGCGCGCTTGTCCTGTCAAGTGACCTCTGCGGGTGGACTGACAGCGTCCAAACCACGCGTGTGTACAGCAGTCGAGCCCACCTCCGTGGAATGATGTCGCGACGGGACCTATAGAACCTGCTCGCCGTGACCGAAGACACGGCTCGGGCAGAGGCGATTGGGATCGGATATCGAAGGCATTTCGGACACGGCGCAGCTGGCAAGGGCAAGGGGGAAAATTGGCAGCATGCCGTCGAAGTATGCATCGGGCCGCAAACCTCCCTTCGGCCAGGGCCATTGGACGAACGACGATCGAGACATCGACCCAGGCGGAGCCTCATCAAGCCATCCAGGAGGTGTAAACCAAGGCCGTGCGGCAGCCGTTGCATCGCCAACAGCAACGACCGTCGAGTCTCGGCGCTGCGACTGGCCCTTCAGCCCTGCACAGACTGCCGGGTCCTTGGCACGATGGGCCGTCGGGCTGGGTCTGGACAGGCCACGGGCATCGGTTGCTTGGCCTCGCGAAGCTCTCATGATCAGAAACAGGAGCAGACCCATGCCGAAAAACTTTGCCCTCGCGTCCGGTGTCGAGCCCGTGGGCCCGCGGTCTCACTGCCGCCACATCGGCGACCCACTTGCCGTCCGGCCTCTGTCACGACGATCGAAATTCCTTCAGCCTTGCCTCGACTTGGTGTTTTGCTTGCAGGTTTCGCGCCCGGGTACGCGACCCGGGGCGGCCAACGGGGTGGCGGAGCCCCGAGCGGGCCCCGTACGAGCCCGGCGACGGCGACGGCGCCTGTGCCCACATGCCACATGCCACACAGGCACATTAGCCCCCATCGAGGCCCGCGGCACGGCTCCAGCAGCGCTGAGACGGCGTGCTACAGCGGCCTGGTGACCTGTTTCGAGGCCCTGTAATGGCCCGCGGCTGGCTTCGGATGTGACTCGTCTCGGCCAGTTGGCTGCTGCGCCCCACCGGCGGTTCTGCTAAGCACGGCCGCGGTGGACCTGGATGACTAAAAATCTCCCCAAGACGCAGCATCAACGAAATTTTTACCTGCATGGCCTGCAAGATCACCCAACGAAGGGGTGCTGTCGGGGGGACCAGACACGTGGGAGAAGAGATTTTCCCAGGGAAGCGCGCCAGTATGTATGTACCTGCATTCCACCGAGCGCTGAATGTACACTTGCCGCCGCTTCGACGCGGCTCTCCAGGCCATTTTTAGAAAGTCAATTTACGAGGAGAATTTTTCCATATGCTGCTGGCCGCTGCTGCGAGGGAGCAGAGAGAATGAGGGAGAGGGAGGGAGAGGGAGTGGCGCCGATGACAAGCGCAGTCGGCTGCCGTCGCGAACGGCGAAATCTGGCCCTGGCGTGACGTGACGGCATGGCGTCCAACGTCTGAAGTTGCTGATGATGAATACAATGATGATGAATCCGCGCTGGCTGACGAAGCAGCGCGCCTTCGGCTGTCGCTCGCTCTGTCGGTCGGTCGGTCGCAGGGCGCCACCCACTACCGGATCGCCGAGGCGGCGCTGAGAGCGAGGCACGGGCGGCCGCGAAGCGAACCAGAGGCTCAGGCAGTCACAGGGCTGAGCAGGGGTGTACGCCAACCCCGTCGTCAGTCACCACGCAACCCCCACCGCGGGTGCGTGAACCGTGACGAAGCGCCGCGGGCGTTGCGTCATGAGTCACGGAAACGCACTCGTATGCGTCCGCGCTGCCAGGGGCACATCCCAAGGCTTCGGCGGGTGGGTGTCACTGTGGCTTGCGACCCGGCACCAATGCAGCCGGAAGTTTTTGCTGCGTCGCGTTAGTCCCAGGTCGTCGCAGGGCTGTGGGTACGCACTCGTACCCAGCTACTTGTACGTACCCAGCTACGTACCGGCCAGGCTTCGACTTACACGATGCCCTCCTCGCCCTCGAACCGAGTATAAGAAGACTGGGCCCTCCGCCTCCAACCCGAGAATGAAGAAGAAGATCATCACACAACAGTTCATCACTCAAGCAAACAATCAATCAAAGCAATCAATCAGTCCTCTCCACAATACCTCCTCAAAGCACCACGCTTGACACTCCCGCAACCGCAACCATAACCATCAACACCACCAACAACATCACCACCACCGCCACCACCACTGCCAAAATGTCTGCCTCCTCTGCCACCGAGACCCTCAACGCCTACGGCCCCATCTCTTCTCCCCACATCTTCGACCGCAAGCACACCAAGTCGGTCCTCTCCGAGATCTTCGGCTCCCGCCGCTCCAGCGTCGCCAGCAAGTCGAAGCGCAACAGCGAGGCTAGCTCCGCCGCCTCGAGCGCCGCCAACAGCCGCAAGAACAGCACCTCCGCTCCGACGGCTGTGCCCGCGCCCGCCGCTGCCAAGCCAAAGAAGGAGATGAAGCCTCCCATCCTCGTCATGCCGCAGATGCGCTTCTACAACTAGAGAGCGCCGACAACAAAACCGGCACAATATCTTCCCTTCACAACGCCGGATCTTGAAAAGTCTCTCCAGCTCCTCTTCGCTTGCAAGAGGGAGGAGAGCCATCAAGCGAAAACCAACCAAAACTTATTAATGACTGCTTTAATGAGCGGGGGCCGGGCAGCACCGCGCTAAACCAAGGCCCCATGGAATTCGACGGCAAAGGCGTTACACCAAAATAGATGATACGACGGGAGCTTGCTTTCTTTTTGTTTTTCCTTTTTTGTAACGAAGTGACGGAAAAGGGCTCTGAGCTTGAATCAACCCAAAAATGGTCGAGTCTAATTTAGAGCGCAAGGATCTCTTCTATATATTCACTTTTGGCACAGCCAAACAAAGTAGCCACAGGCAGAAAGATAATGCACATTGTCATCAATCGTCTTCGTTTCTCTTCTTCTCTCAGTGCCTCGCCATCTAGAAGCTGTCATTGAGAACATCCTCGTTCATCTTGACCATGGTCGGGCTGTACTCGGACGACTCCGGTTCCGCACCAGCATCAATCAGGATGTCATCGACGATCCGCCTGGTCGCTTCACGTGCTATAAAAGTATATATGTCAACTCACTGAATCCGCTCATGTATGGAGTCACGGACAATCGGCAGCACGTACCTGGTGTCTGCAGCAGCTTCGAGGGCGGCAGCGCGAACTGGATCGTCTTTGGCGGGCTCATGCCGGCGAAGAAGTCCCCGTCATTGCCGTCATCATCGCTCTCCCAATCTATCTCGTACCGCTGTCTGCCTCCCTGCACCGTCGGGTCCTCGTGCCCTGCCGTCGTCGTCGCGAAGGCGTCCCGAGATTTCCCCGCCGTCGCCGGCGTCTGGACGCTGACCCCGGGCGTTCTCGGGCCTTGCGTCGCCGCGGCCAAGCGCTGCCGTGCGTTAGTCTTGAATGGCGACATGAAGACCTCGCTGCGCAGCGTCGGCACCGCCATTTCCGGCGACGACATGGGCGAATCATGCCACGCGGCCGAGGCCTCGGGCTTCTTCTCGCTGGTCTTCTTGAGAGGGGAGATGCGGTACGCGGGCTTGTGGGGCGTCGCCTGCAGGCGGTAATTCTTGTCGAGGATGCGATGGAGGAGCGGATCCTTGTGCCGCTGAACTGACTGTTCCAAGGTTTGGTCCAGGACGCTCTTCGGTGTCATGGACATGTCAGGCAATCGTGCCGTGCGCTGGGCGAACAGAACGGTCGCGTCCTCATCCTCCAAAACTGTCGTTCCATCCTCCTCGTTCTTCATCTCACGCTTCATCGCCTCATACGGGGATTCGAGGTCGGACAGCTGCGCCTGTATCGTCTTGGTTGCCGGCGGACGAGGGGTGCTCCCCGTAAGATCACCATCGTCCAGCAGCGACTCGTCTCCATGCAGTGTTGAGTGGTCCGCCCCCGGTGTTCTCGTCGCATCGCCGTCTTCGTGTTGGGGCGTGTAGTCTGCCGTCGTCTCATCTCTCAGTGCCGTGCTGTCTTCCGCTACCGAATCGTCATCGTCGTCATTTGCGAGCTCTTCGTAGCCTGACAAGGAGACATTTGCCGACGCCTCGAAGAATTGCTTCCAAAACTGAATGGCTTCAGCCTCGTTTCCGCGCGGGTCGGCGAGGGGTGTATAATACCTTGGATGATTCCCAGACAGACCGCGAGTGTTCGCCGTATTGCTCGACCAGGGGCAGAATGCTCGTCGTCACGATCCTGTGCGCTTTGCTAAAATTGTGGTCGATCTCTAGGCACTGATCAGCAACAATGCTCGTTCCGCGGGACGTCAGGGTCGCGCACCTTGCAACGTGAGCGTGATGGACTGCTCGAGCTTCTCTAGCTCCTCCGTCAGCGACAGGTTGCGCGCCGCGACGCTCGGCCGAGCCATATTGGAGATGGAGATGTGCAAGGACACTGCTATGAGCGGCAGTGACGCAAGCTCGTTGAAATTATGGGCGCTGAAGCGGAGTGTCGGTGAAGCGCAGGCAGATTCATGGCGGGAGACGCGTGGAGACGCGATGGAGGGGCAGATGGAGTGTCGCCTAGTTGAGGAAAATGGGGCTGCGCGCAGCTTAGTCTAACCTGCAAAGGTTGCGCCCAGCTCGGCCTCCACTCGCATCGGGTTGCGCTTCGAGGCTAAGAGCTGTGGTTAGTTCTAAGAAGCCAGACAAATCCACGGTAGCTGGCCATCATACTTGGAGCAGTACGTAGGGTGTATGTACGGAATAGCAGCGATGTTATAGCCAATTGCCGTGAGCTGGCAGGGGGGCAGTAGGAATGCACAGGTCCCCTCCCCCTTTCAGCACTGGATGCATTGTACCTTCAACATCCGACTACGACGAACGGCCAGCTGTCTTCCGACTTCCTTCGAGCCACTTCCTAAAATGGCAAGCCCTGGGGAGCATCTAAGCGCTCCCCCGTCGTCTCAATCCCACTTTGCCAAGTTTGACAACTTTATACCCAACGACGACGACTCATTCGAACATGAATTTGCCCGCCTCGCGTCGTCGCAACAATGGGTTCCCGGCTCCCAGCAGTATACTCAGGAGCGAACCATTGCAATGCGCGAGGAACTCAAGTTGCACTACTTTTCCCAATCCCAGCCACAAGACGGTGAGGAGCTCACCGAAGAAGAGAAATTGCAGGGCTATCAAGCCTTGTGCCGCGAGATCCGCATACCCCCGAGCGACTCCATCAGCGAATGCAAGAAGGACTTGAAGAAAATGCTTGTCAACATCGTAGACCTGATCGACGCGCGGCGGACGGGCAAGGAGGTGACGGTGTGGGATGACTTCGGAGAGTTTCGCGCCTACTCGCTCGAGGATAAACATAGGATCAATACGGAAGAGGCGAAGAAGGACGGCGGATTCCTGGCATCATTGCTCCAGCACCTTCGACAACCACGGCCCTGGAGGAAAAGGGGTGGAAGAGGGAATTGCTCTGGCTCCAGAGTCTCTACAGGGCGCGTTACCAAGAAGAGCCACGGATGAACCATCAGATGCCCAACCCGTTAAGGTAAGCGAACGACCTGACACATCCAGTCTGTTCCCTCGAACTCTCAGAACAACATCACATCAATGCAAGAAATATTTCAATTCCGTTTCAGGTGTCCCTTATCTACGAACCTTGCTCAGTGTTTGCAATAGTAGTTACCCATGTCCAACTTCGTGAGCAGTTGCGAGACCAAGCTGTCTTCCCCGACGCCCAGCTCCTCGAACACCTTACCGCCGCCCGACCGCCCCGTCTCAGAGATGCCCCGACACACCGTGATGAAGCTCTGCATCTTCCTTCTAAAGTCTGCGTAGAGTCTAGCAGCTTCTTCATCCCCCTTTGTTTCGTCGGCCCTTCCCAAAGCCTGCCGTCTTGAGTACACGGCGTAATTGAGCACTACGCCGAACAGATCCTCAAGCATCTTGAGCACCGGTAGTTGCCTCTTCTTCAAGAAGAGAGCAAACATTATTCTGTCCAGCACATGAGAGTGAAGCTCGCGCAGTTGATCGGGGCTCGGGGGCCTTTCCGCCGCTTCATCGCCTCCTTGGCTGACGAGATCGGCCCGCACCTTATCCATCCTCAGCTCAAATGCGCGCCAAGGAATCGCCACGCCTGTGTCCAGAAAATACGAGGCGACACTAGAGACGAAATGCTGCGCCTCTTTGGCAAAGCGATACGAAGCGCTGCTCGGGGCATGCCAGGAGCCGGCCCCGAAGTTGACGTCTTGATGGAGCTGGCCGACAACGTGTAGCATTCGGAGTACCCGCAATAGTAGCTTGAAAATGCGATCATAGTTCATCAGGTGAATTGTCGTGATGATGCTTGCTAACGCTGGTGGCGCATTGTATGAAAGGCGAAGAAAGTCGAGCGCCTCCAGAGAGTCTGGATTCATGCACTTGTCAATCTCTTCTGGCGACAAGTCTCGCACGGCGAAACTTAGGTCTCCTGGCAAGCCCGAGCTCTCGACCGAAGTCGAACCAAGATTGCGGAAGCTCAAGCCCTTCTGCGAGCCAAAGCTTTCAGCCAGCACGCCCATGAGGGCCAGCCGCAACTCCGAACTCGCGGGAGGCCACGTTTCTCGGCCACCGAGACGGAGCCCCATGACTCCTCCTTGCATAGCGATCCCGGCCTTCCTCTCCGCTGACTCCAAGTCAGGATCAAACAAGCTCTGCGACAAGCGGCTACAGAAGAGCCCGTTGCCGAGCAAGCTGAAGTTTCTCTGAAGCCCAAGATGAGGACGGAGGTCATGCTCATCGAAGAGTAGTCGCAGGCTCTCTCGATTGACGATCTCTGCTTGCGCAGAAATAATTCCGCCAAAGGAAAGATCAGGAAGTAGTGTCCAGTGCGGTGTCGCGTCAGAGTGCTTCAGGGTCGTACAGTGTTCGGCTGAAAGCCGCTCTCGCACGATCTTTCCCAAAGCGTCCCCAGACGATGCTTCAACTATGGGCTGATCAAACTGATTGATTGATGCCAGCAGTTGTTCCTCCATCCCATTCTGGTCGCGTCCAAAGAAGTCAAATTTGAAAATCGAATTGGATTCTTCTGTCCCTGATACCACGCCAGGGGAAGAGGGTGATGTGATCTGAGGGCTTCTCCGAATGGCGACGCACAGCCTCTCTCGATACTGCGAAACTCGGCTCTCAAGGTCCAGAATCGAGTTCCAGTCATACACCCATTCAGCTTTGGGTGGCTGGGTTGTCTCAAGCTTGTGCGTCTGGGACAAAGGGTGGTTTGGATGGAAAGATCTGATGAAGTGCAGGTTGCGGCCGGTCTCGAACACCAACTCCATCAAGTCGTTCGGCATAAAATCCGGGACCTTGCTGTGATCCAGCCGAAAGTCGACATCAGCCGCCTCCCTACCAAAGTCATCCACGTACGCTTCTGCCACAACCTTGACGAAGCCTTTGCTCTCTCCCAGGCTGGCCTTTGTGAATGGAATACCAGACTCCCGCCTGGTTCCGATCCATTCCTCCATCATCTCGATCCACGGCATCGAAACACGCCGCAGTAGCTCGCGTAGTAAATCTCGAACATATGTTTCACCGTCATCCAGGGAAGAGGCCGTGTGGAAAACCAGGGACAAGATGACTTCGTCGGAGCAGTTTTGGCTTAGCCGAGAAGTGAGAGTTTTGAAGGGCTTTAGTATCGACGAGACGTCCGTGACGTTAGATTGAAGCTGTAGAATCGAGCGTGGATATCGTCGGGCCACAGCTACCTGCTGTTCCACGGATTGCAACATCTGGCTGACGCTACTGGCAAGGGCCACTGCACACCGACTCGAGTTGGAAGTGTAGGTGGATCGGACGAATTCGTTGAGTTCCAAGAAGGTACGCCCACACCGCAGGGCTTGGCTCTCAAGCCCCTGGAGAACCTGCTCAGAATATCCAGAAACTCGCATCTTCGAAAGCGCACGTTTGAAGGATCCTCGTTCGTCTTCCTTCCTGAAGAAGACGGAGTCCCGCCCCAGCGACAGCGCCAAGACAGAAGAGAAATAGGCCCCGGCCTCAACGACAGGAACATCCGAGTTTCGAAGCTCCAGGGGATCCGTGGGCCAGGACAGCAGGGCATCATAGGTAGCTGATCCAGCCTCGGTAATAAATGTGGGCTGGTGGATGGCTGTTTCTCTTGATTCGAAAGCATCCCAAGTTCTGAAGACGTTCCTCTTCTCCGACGACTCTTTCAAGTCCATCCAAGGATCAAACTCGCTTTCTCCATCGCTTGCAATATCCACGACGGTGCTGAATTCTTTGACTTCTTCTTGCCTTGTGTCTGGCTGCTCTGGTTCGGTGATGTCGAGCGGGGGGAGCTTGAAGAAGCCATCTTGCGCAAGTGCTATGGGAGTGTAGCAAACGGCTTCAAGTTTCGGGTTGTTCAAGGTAGCTGCAGCACAAGAGTCAGCCTAATCTTTCCACAGCACGGATAGAGAGGCTCACTCACTATTGAGGTTGGCGAAGGGCGGAGTCGGCGCTTCCTGGATCAGCTGTTCCAGGAACGTTGAAGTCTGCCAGAAGTCTGGAATGGCGAAGACATGCGCCTCGCTGTGGTCGCCAGCCATGGCATCATACCTCAAAGCGCAGACGACGCGCTTGGAACTTCAATTGACGCCAGGCTGAATAGCCGTCGAAGCTGGGCCGATGTTGCGACATCCAACTTGAGCTCGGCGCCCGCGACGCGCCACCGCGTTCCTGGCTCAGCAGTTACATACAGGGGACCCCGCGCTAAAATGGTTCGCAGATCCGGCTAAGTCAGGCGGTGATCTCATCCACATCGCCCCGTCGCAGAGCCGTCTCCTCAGCCTCGCAAGCGAAACACTCTCGACTTTTTCGTTTCGACAGTGTCAACCACGATAGCGGAAGGGCGGCACCCGTTCTACTGCAGACATCATATTGCATCATCTAGCATTTCCTCCTTCCGACACACCCTCCATTGAACCGGATGCCTCCCAAAAAGAGGGCGCGCGGCCAGGCTGTGGCGACGCCTTCGGCCGCCCGCGAGGACGACGCCATGGACGTCGACACGCCGGCGGCGACCGCAACGCCAGCAGCCAAGGCCAACGCGCAAGACCTGAACGATCTTTGGACCGATGACCAGGTGGCGTCTCTATTCAAGGGCGTGATCCGCTGGAAGCCAGCCGGTATGTATCCGGCGCCGAGCCTTCGCCGTCTCCTGGGAGCTGCGCTGACTTCCAACCAGGCATGCACAAGCACTTCCGAATGATTGCGATATCAGAACACCTGCGGAACCACGGTTTCGATCCAGACGTGTACCGACACACGCGCATCCCCCACATCTGGCAGAAGCTGCGGAGCTACTACAACCTGGACGTCATTGACGAGCGGGAGTCGTTCGACGACGAAGACTCCGATGATAAGTATATCGAATTCGCGCTGCCCAGCCACGACTTCCTCGAGCCCATGCGGCAGCGCGCTGTTGCCGACCCTAGTGAGGCGGCCACGTCTCCGCCCGCGCTCGAGCTGTCGCCGTCCCCGTCGCAGGCGACGCGCAAGCGGAAACGGGCAGGCACCGCAACGACGAGTGCTGCGACGACGAGAGCCAGAGCTGCTTCGGCCGACGACACTGAAGACGGGACGGACGCGCAGTCGCCGGCAGCCAGGACAACGAGAGGGTCCAGGGGCAAGACCAGAGCGGCCAGCCAGCAGGTGAAGGCGGAAAAAGAAAAAGCCGAAACGACGGAAGAGGAAGAGGTTGCCGACAGCGAGGAGAGTGGCTCTGGGGAGGAAGAGGAGGAGGAGAGTGCAGAGGAGAGTGGCACCCCAGCTTCGAGAACCACCCGGGGAGCCGCGCGTGGCCGTGGTCGAGGCCGGGGCCGGGGGCGAAGAGGCGGAACTAGACGATGATAGAAGATGGCGCAGGTGGATGCGTAGCGGTGTTGTGTTTTCCTTGAGCGGAGTACTCCGATACCCGAATATAACAGCGAGTATTTGTATTCGATTTCTTCTTGAACTGCGTGCTAGCTCTACTGGAGATGTTTGTACCCAAGCCTAGACCTGCTGGTTCTGCTCGTCCAACATCTCCCACTCGCCGCGATACTGCAGCTGGCTCGTCCAATCCCTCCGCAGAGGATACATGCTCTCCACGTCCAAATTCGATCTCTCTGGTCGGCCAGGATCCTGCTTCTTGGGTATCTCCATGGGCGGCTTCTTTTGCAAGACGCTCCACATCTCCATCTCCGCCTGATAGCTCGCGAACTCGTCGGCGAGGTCGGCCTGCTCCTCCTGCCGTCGTTCCATGGCTATGCGCCGTTTCAGCGCCTGCCTTGCGCTCTGCACATCGCGGACATCTGCGGCTGAATACCACAAGACCTCGTTTGCTTCGCGATTGATCTCGTGTTCCTCCTCGTCTTCAGGCGGAACCTTCTCTTCACCAGAATCAACCGCTGTGTCTCCGCCTTCGTCTTCGTCTTCATCATCGCCGCCGTCGTCGTTTTCCGAAACCACGTCTTGCGTTCCCATACTTGCCTTCGTCTGAATTGATCCGCCGCCATCATGCTCGATGTCCAAGGCGGCTTCCACTTCGTCAAAAGCCATGGGCTCCTCGTCGTCTTCCTCGTTCCGATCTGGCGGCTCTTCATACACGTCCAGGCGCAGTCGTCTGGCACTTTTCAGCCAATAATCATTCGCGTTCGGAGGCATGCCCAGGGAGGCGATGGCTGCTTCGGCGTCTTTTCTCCGCACAATATCTCTAGTACTGGGGACGAGTTCCCGCTTCGCCCTGATCCTCGACATGCTGATGAACAAGGTCGCCTGAACAAGCCGCCTGGTGACTGACACTGCTAGCGAGTGGAAATCCTCAAATGTTGTGGCCCACATCGAGGGTGGGACATCGTCGATGTAGTTCCAGTTGTTACCTGGAATTGACGAGTTCATAAAGAAGCGATCGGAGAGCTTGAGCCATCGAGAAAGATGAAAGAGCGAGGCAAAGAGAAGAGGCTGTTTCACTTCCCCGGTATCGTGCCCTTGATCAAGCTTCGCCGCTATGCTAGGTGTGATGTTCCAGTTGGTGCCCCATTTCTTCTCTTCACGTTGCGTATCCTTTAGCTCCTGTCTCAACGACACGGCATCTGATGCCTCCTCCTGGGCATGGCAGCACTGCTGACTGAGCTCTACCGCCGCAGGGTATTCTGCCGTCTCGAGAATTGAACGGCGATCAAACTGTCTGCGGCGGTCCTGGGCGTCTTGCAAAAAGTCAATGTAATGCTGGATTTCAACGACGCTTTTGCCGTGGACTCGAGACGCGATACCAGGCAAGTCGTGTCGTCCTAGCCGTGCAAGGGCCTCGAAAAACTGTCGCTTCTCCAGTGGCGACCACGTAGCCAGCCCAATCTGACTGTGTTCGAGGTCAATGCTATCGTCTAGGCACACGCGGTGCGCAGCGTCATCAATATCTCTATTGAGAAGCTCCATGTAGTCGAGGTTCAGGGCGCCCTTGTGACGCTTAAAAGGTCGATATGTGGACGCATCCTCAGCAGGTCGCTTGCGATCGGACCGCTCGCCAAGGCCTTCGCCCAGACTTGGGCTGTTTTTCGCGCTGATGCCGCCGTCTTCGCTGCTCAACTCATCGGAATGGTCTGCGTTGGTCCATTCTGGCGAAGATATCTCATTTTTGATCTTCACCTGGGCGACTGAGTCGTCGACGTGACTTGCGGATTCTTCCTCGTTTGATGTAGAGGAGTCGTAATCAGGGTCCATGTTCTTCGGTAGCTTTCACCTCGAAAGCTTCAGGAGCAGGCAGGAACATCGTCATATAAATCTCGCACGAGATCCAAGTACGATAAAATCTGGCAAATATCGAAGCCGAAGAGCCGGAATGCAGGTTCTGGGTGTGATGAGAGACATGGAGTGAGTTACGGTTGAAATGGTCGGCTCAAGTTCAGACTTCACACCAGAGCGGAGATATTATTAGTGCTTGGCTATGATTACATAACACACCTTCAACCTCAAAGCCGCCCTTGCGATGCATCAACGAGCCTTTTCCTATGCGACCTCTGACAGGGTATTGGTGCAACGCTGCGTACATCGTTCACATCGCCATGTACGATGCTACGCCGCGCTGCAAGATGCGTCTTTCGGTCCGGCACTGGGGCGAGCCCCCAGCTTTTCAAGCTCAGGCCCTTCAGAGCCTGCGCTGCGACGCTCGCACCGAGCCTGAAGCCCAAGCTCAGAGACTACCAACAAGAATGCATCAAATCTGTTCTTCTGTCCCTCAAACGCGGCCATAAACGCGTTGGCATATCACTGGCCACCGGCAGTGGCAAAACAGTGAGTGCGCGGCGTGTTTCTTGCTTGCACACGGGCTGACTTGTTTTAGGTCATATTCACCCAGCTCATTGACAAGATTCATTCTCGTCCCAATGGCGCCGATCGCACCCTCATCCTAGCGCACCGCCGTGAATTGGTTGAGCAAGCCGCAAGGCACTGCCAGCTCTCGTACCCGGACAAGACCATTGAGATTGAAATGGGCTCCCTTCATGCTTCGGGAACGGCAGACATCACCATTGCCAGCGTGCAGAGCATCACGTCCAAAGAACGGTTGGACAAGTTCGATCCCTCGGCATTCAAGCTGGTCCTCGTAGACGAGGCGCACCACATCGTTGCCCAAGGCTATCTCAAGACGCTCAAGCATTTTGGACTCGAGCACAAGCAGAAGGACTCACCGACGCTCATCGGCGTGTCTGCAACGTTCTCTCGCTTCGATGGGGTCAAGCTTGGTGCCGCGATCGACGAAATTGTCTACCACAAGGACTACGTCGACATGATATCCGACAAATGGCTCTCCGATGTCATCTTCACCACGGTCGCCTCGTCGGCTAACCTGTCCAAGGTCAAGAACGGCGCTTTCGGGGACTTCCAGACAGGAGAGCTATCCAAAGTTGTCAATACCGACGAAGTCAACGATATTACTGTCCGAAGCTGGATGGCCAAGGCTCCGGAGAGGAAATCGACACTTGTGTTCTGCGTCGACCTGGCGCACGTCGCTGGCCTTACGAAACAGTTTCGAGATCACGGCTTCGACGCCAGATTCGTGACTGGGGATACGTCCAAGGTGGAAAGGAGCGAGACATTGGACGCTTTCAAGAAGGGGAAATTTTCAGTGCTCGTCAACTGCGGAGTTTTCACCGAAGGCACGGACATTCCCAACATCGACTGCATCGTGCTGGCGAGGCCGACGAGATCGCGGAATTTGCTGGTTCAAATGATTGGCAGAGGCATGCGGCTTCACCCGGGCAAGAAGAACTGCCACATTATTGATCTCGTATCGAGCCTGGAAACGGGCATCGTCACTACGCCGACTCTCTTTGGACTCGACCCCAATGAACTGGTCGACAAGGCCTCGGTTAGCGATATGCGGAATTTGAAAGACGAACGGGCAGCTCAGGAAGCCGAACCGCAGGTTGACTCTGGGAGCTCGGGATCGGCTGGAAACTCGGCAACAGCTGTGACGTTCACCGACTACTCATCCGTCCTGGATCTGATTGCTGACACTTCTGGAGAGAAGCACATCCGCGTCATCAGCCAGAATGCGTGGGTGCAGGTTGGGTCTGAACGATTCGTGCTCTCGGCACCGAGCGGCTCGTACATCCGGATAGAGCGCGTCGCAGAGCAGACTGCCACTTCAGCGCCGATGTATCGAGCTCTCGAGATTCGCGCTCTGCCACCTGGTATCTCCAAGTCGCCATACGCAGCACCGAGAGAGATTCTCACGGCGGCCACATTCAATGACGCCGTCCACGGAGCCGACAGCTACGCAGCGAACGCGTTCCCGCACACATTCATACACCGCTACCAGTCTTGGCGTAGCCTGCCTCCGACACAGGGCCAGCTGGACTTTGTGAACCGACTGCGCGGAAAGGGTAAGGCATTGACAGCGGCGGACTTGACCAAGGGCAAGGCGGCGGACATGATTACGAAATTAAAGCATGGCGCGCGCGGCCAGTTTGCCAGGATTGAGGCAGAACAACGACGACGCGAGAGACAGACAACTGCCGTCGAGACGAGACAGAACCGTGAGCAGGTGCGCGTCGGGCCGCTCATGGCCTGATGCTCCCCGGGGAGGTTATTGTACGCTAGGTGACGATATTTGGGAGTTGTATACCACGGGCACTCGGCGTTGGGGGTAACAAGGATGTATTTTGAAACCAGCAGCTGCTTTGGACGCGATGTGTATTATTGTTTGGTGTGAAGCGTTTAGATACAGCCTTGACGGGCTTCAGACCTTTTGGAAACATTGAAACATGCCCCAACTCAATTAGTCGCTGGTGCACAGTCCCTAAACCATTTCCAAGTGTTCATCACGACGGAACATTCACGCGTTGGCCGAAACTTTTCATGCCACAGCAGTCTACTATCAGCCCAGAATACTCAGCAAACGGTGTTCAGATTCGTGGATACGGGAATAGTTGCTTTTCTAAGGTTTCCATGGCCAGTACCGCTTCGTCCACACGCACCATTCCCCGTCCTACAGCTCGCACGGCACCTTCGCCCCCTCTAACCAGGACACCAATGCGTCTTCGTCGAGGAGCACCGCGGCATAGGCCTCGTGTATTTGCACCATCGTCTTCTCACCAAAATCGAGATTTTCTCTGTAGTAAAGCTTCTCCAACGCCACGTCTCTCCAATTGCCAACCAGATCGTCTTTGCTCGCCATCCCGGGGTATTTTCTTTTTTTATCACGACACTCGGCCGCGCATGTGGGTATAAGGAGTGAACGTCAGTCATCAAGAGCGACACCACTCATCCAGTAACCAAAAGCCAAATCTCGCAGACATTCGCAGCGTGACAATGCGAAAAAAACAAACTTTCGAAAGCAACATGGGGGAGAAACAGCCAAAACAAAAGGGCACTCAGAACATATTGGAACCGGCTGACGCGCGTTCAGACGTTCCAGGGTATACTTTACGCCAGGGTATATCCAGCCGGGGTATTCGCATGTGGGGTTCTAAGTCAGGGGAATCTAACGGAAAGGCCCAATTGGGCCGGGGTATCCTGAAGTCATAGAATGGGAAGTAGAAGGGCGACCGCTGTCTCCAGACGCGCGGGCGCCATGGCGTGGCGTCACATCGCCGGCCAGCGGGATCGCCAGCTTGCTATCGGTGTGCTTGCTGATGGGGCGCGGAGCCCACGGGTGGTCATCATCTGGAAGATTCACGCCGCTATCGTTCCAGGGGTTTCGGTCGGCGTTGAAGCTGCGGGCCGATTCGATTGAAATGAGGGACGACTTGGACACATTGCTGGATCCCTTGAAGAAGTTGCTATTCGATGAGTTCGAGCTGTTCTTTCTGCGGTCGAGGAAGGATGAGATGGATGTCATGCTTCCTGGCTTGCGGAGCCGGTCAAGGATGCTGCTACGCTCGCGGGCAACCTCGGCGCCAAAAGCGGCCTTGACGGGCGAGTCTGCGGCGACGGAAGTAGGAGCATGTTGAAGAAGCTTCGAGTCAAAGTACTGCAGCGAGTCCTCAAATGAGTCGGACTTGGGTCGCGGGATGGAGCCCTTGACGACCACGGGTTCAATGCTGGCAGCCGCGAGCTGCGCCTGGAGGAAGTCGATGGCGTCTCTGAGGCCACCAGCGTTGTTGCGAGTGAAGCCCCACACAAGCGTGACGGTCGGAGAGCCATCCTCGGCGAGCTCCTCTGGATTTTGGTGGACAGTGACTTCCACCTCGTATTGAGCCTTCAGCTTCGTGACGAGGTCAGTGGCAAACTCGGGCGACTCGAGGAACTTGACAATCTCGGCGGTGCGCACGACCACCAGCTCATGCTTATCGGGGACCATGCCCAAGAACTCATCCACACAGTGAGGCACCTGCCACTGCGGGCCGGTAACCGTCACTTCGTCACTCGCCTCCTCGGTGCTGGGAAAGTTGATCTTGCAGTTGTACTTCTGCTCCAGCTCGTCAATCGCGGGAAGGCGAGCAATCAGCTCTCGGTGGTAAAGCCGGTCAACGCTGGCGACTTGGGCGGTGTATTCAGAATCCTGCGGTAGACAGGTTAGTTGAGATCGCGATGGAGAACCAGGGCAGCCACGTACGGCTCGGTCCACCATTTCCAAAATCTCGTTCTTGACAGCGTCCAAGTTCTGCGCGTTGCGAGCAGGCGTGCGACAGATGACGTTGTCAACCTTGACATCATCATCCTCACGACCCATACCCCCTAAGGCTTTGTAAGCAAGGATTCAAATATCGACAGGTCGAAGACTCACCTCTATCCATGGCATTGGAGAACTTGACGAAGACGGAGTGTTTCTTCATGATTCGCTGGATGTGCTGACCGCCAATGCCAATGATCCTCTTGTGGTACTGGTCTGGGACATGGAACGAGATGGACGCAGGCATCTCTTGCTCAACCAAGGTAAGACCCTGCTTCATCGAGTCGTAGCCGGCAGCCATGACGTCAATGTTGAAGTTGTACTCGTTGAAACCGTCGAAAATGATCTGCACGTTGCCTGAAGGGATATTAGTCTCAGCGGTTCGCTACGCTGCTCGACTGTGGCTGAACTGACTCTGGCCCATGATCTTGTTGATCTTGCCGTTCTTCTTGCCACTGACAAATTCCTTGTGCTCATTGGCAAGCTCAATCTTGACACGAATCTGGTACGGGGCCTGTGTTATATATCGAAGCTCGGAAATGACGGCCAAGGCCGACTTCACGGCGTCATCGGAACCAGTGACGGTGAAGTTCATCTTGTCGAAAGACAGATCGGCATCGGAATTGGCGCAAATGTCTCCGAGCATCGTCCTGATGTCCACAGGGCCAGGAAGTTGCCTCTGGTCAGACTGCTGCGTGTACCATCCAGCACCGTAAAATTGACCAGCCTTGGGACGTATTAGCCTTCAGCAGACCTAGATGTTTCACGTCTGCCACTCACCAAGGACATGAGCTCTCGCACGGTGCGTTCGACGGGAAGCCCCTCGCTTCCCTGTACCCGAACCATGGTGCGCTGGCAAGCGAGCTGGGGGAACATGATATAGGTTCCATTGGCCTCGAGGATCTTGCGAACCTTGTCCAGTCGATCTAGCAGGATGCTGTCAATCTTGGCAGCGGGAATCGTCACGTCTTTAACATAAAGTCGGATGCGCGAGACGGTTTCGTGCAACTTCTGCTTCGCCAACTCGATGGCTTGAATGCTCTCACCGGTGATGTAAATTTCGGCAGGGTCGCGGCGGACTGCACCCGGAGGGCAGTATCGGTACATCTGAGAGAAGAGAGGCGGGAAGTAGATGGCGGTGCCCGTAGAAGACTCAATCAACTTGATATTCTTCCGATGCCGACCGCAGACAAGCTGGTGGAGGGACAGTTCGACTTTGGTAGCATCGACCACTCGCCCGAGCTATGGCCACGTTAGCGCGACGGTCGCCTCTCAATGGAGACTGGGGATGGAGGAGAGATCATACCAGCGTGTCGATGTGAATCAGGACACGAGCCTTAGCATGCTCTGCCGCCAGGATGTCGCCGTAAATGGCAACTCGCCATCTTTGGTCTAGGCGCATCTCCGAATCGCCCATCAGCCCATCCACTTTCGGGGTTAGCTTAGGGCCAAGCAAGAATATGTCTACGCCGCAGAAACTAGAAATCTTGTCGAGGGTTTCCACAGCAGGCTTCTTAAGTACGCCGGCGTTGAGGTCACAGACTAGCGACCCGTCGATGTCGATCGTTGTGCATCGCTGGGAGCACGTCAGCCTAGGGCAACGCACATCGAGCACATCGTAGACAGCTGCGGGTGAAGGAGGGAGCGTACCATCGAGATGGGAATCTCGTTCAAAATGGTTTCCCGGCTCTTGTTTACCAGTTCGGGCGAGCCCGAAAGGCAAACGGTGGTCACCTGCTGACCCTTGCCATTCTTGGGTGACGATGACAGTACGTGTGCTTCGATTGGCAGCGCCCCCACAGACACGTCACTGCAAAGCTTTCGCAAGTTGGCTTGGTTTTGGGCGTGAACCGGCAGCTCATGCACCTGGACATCGTCAGGGGCGTCCTCGGGGTGCGTCCAGCGGAGGACGGCATCGGTGGTAGCATGCACGATGTCCTCGGTGTTTGGCCCGGCCAGGTCGGAGGCGAAGGGGACATTGAAGGCGTAGTGGATGGTGGCATCGGCGGCCTGCGGCAGGCTGAGGGGACCTCCCGGCTGCGCTGCATTCTTAGAGTGCGGGTTGAGCGTGTTCATGGGCATGTTGGGACGACCCATTCCGAAGTTGGGGCTCATCCTCTCGGACCAGTGGCGCATGTTGGCCAGCTTGTTCATATTGTTGAGCGAGCGAGCCAGGGGAGGAGTTCGCGGTCGAGCAGGAGGACGGCAGCGGCGGCAGCGGCGGTCGGGCGCGGGGAGCGGACGGGGGGAGGGCTGCGAGGGTATCCAGGGAACGCAGGCCGTCGAAAACGAAGCAAAAGAAACAGCAGCGGACGAAGAGAAACGCGGCCGAGGGTATCGCAGAGGGGAGCCGCAAGAAGAAACAAAAGCTGGTGGAAGGGGAGGGGGCGAGAAGGAAAAAGGAAGAATCGGCACGCGGGCTCCTTCCAAGATCCTCTTCGAAGCGGTTGGCGGGTGAAGAGGAAGAGGAAGGGGAGGGAAGGGAAGGGAAGAGAGGCTGTGAGGATGCGTGGAGGTGGAAGCGGAGAGGGGAGTGGCAGCAGGTGAAGACCTGGAGCGACCACCACCAACAGCGTCGGGTGCTGGTAGTGCAGCGTTAGCACCGCAGCACCGCAGGGCCAGCACCAAGACCGAGCACCAACAGGCTAGCAGGGCACAACACGACGAGCGCAGCCACGGGGATGGGGTTCCCATACCTTACCTGGACGGCGCGCGCGAGTGGGACCGGCCGACTCGAAGCCTCCATCGCTTCCCTTGCCGATCGAGGCCAATAGGGCGGCTGCGCTGCCCCGGCGGAGCCCTGCATTGGTCGGGATTCTGGCGCAGGCGTCATGGCCGCGCGAGCCTGTGCTAACGATGCCTGGGGCCGGGCAGCAAACCTAATTCGCAAGCCTGACGCGAGCCCAGGAAACAGGCTGGCAGCCGTCGGCCGCCTTGATTCTCCATGCTCCATCGGCCTCGCACACCCGCGAGCGACGGACAGGAATCAGCGGCTGGCTTGGGCGGCGTGGGTGGCAGGCCCTCGCACCCGCTCAGATGGCGCTCCACGCCGCTCACTAAGGCACCACCCAAGGCAAGGTAGGGCGCCGGGATGGGGAGCTTTGGGCCCGGCGAGCGCCCTCACAGCTGCCCACTGCATTCCAGGCCGCTTAGTGGCAGGGCGCGGGACCGGCGGTGGGGCCCAGCGACAGGCACGCCCAGCGCCAGCAGGGGCCCGCTGGCTGATGCCAAGTACGAGGGGTACCTTACCTTGCGATATTGGGTTGCCGTCACCAGGAATCACATCACTGTCACGAGCTTCACGGGGCGAGAGAATGCAACACAGAGACGACGAGGCCAACAAGCATCGAGTCGCCTCGAGAGCGATGCTAGCAGACCGTGCGCGCTCACCGGTCTCTGAATTATTACGATCTGTCTTTGTTGGGCTGCGGCAGCGAGAAACAAGACTCGGCAGACAGCCAGCTCGAGGTACTCCCTGTCCGCGCTTCGTTGGTTGCCTCCTGATGTACTCCCGTCGCTTGCCGCTGCGGTCCTGAGGCAACACGCAACGCTCGCTCGTGTTGGATGTGCGCACCTCCAGGGGACATGCAGATACCAGGCCGCTCAATCGCAGCGATCGCCGTCCAACAGATGGCATGGACGGATCTGTGCTGTTCGGAACGGGTTCCTCAGAGACCGCCCGGAAATCCCGCGTGGATCGCGCGCCGAGGACCGACATGTCCGTCGCCCCGGAAGGCCACGTTGTCAGAAGCTGATGGCCCGAGCCGGCAGCGGCACTGCCGTGCACGAAATGCTGAGCCTCACATCTTACTCACGATCAAATCATCTGCGCTGGATGACGGGCGTCGTAGATGGCGGGCAAGCTTTCACCACGGCCTGACCCCAAAGCAAGCCCCAAGAAGCTCAGACCATCGCCGACAGCTGTGTGGAGACGACCCCGAGGAGAGCTCCCTCCCAGCTTCATACCTCAGCGCACCCAGTCAAACAACCGTACGGCCACACAGGCGCATTCTGCTTGCCCTTGGCCGTCGAGCACGATACCGGAGGGTTCATGTGTCGCGAAATGCACATTCGTCGCGTATCCGTTTCGTATACTCGGAAGGCAGCGGGGAGAGCCGTAAGACGGGAAGCTCACTGGTCTAACCCCAGGCTTCGTGTCTTTTTTTTGTTTGCTTGACTGTTGCATCCCCTTTCAGCGTGGCCGGCAGTTTCAGCCGATTTCGTCGCCTCCGGCGTGAAACGCTGGCAAGGTGAATGCCATTTTGGGGTCAATCGAGGGCTCTCCTACGGATACCTACCTTTGGTCACACTCGATCTTCCCAAGATGAGCAGAGGACGCGCATCAGCCGCCTGTCTCGCTGCCCAATCTTGCCAACCCTGGACTCCTGCCGCCCTACCTTGACTTGCGAGGTCATTCTCGCCAAGATTCACGAAAATGCTGAGCTGCGCGTACCTTTATGCTCGTAAGCCTACGAGTATCCTCCCCCGTCACTTCGACAGCGAGCCCCGTCAGTACGAGCATCGTGCATACCCATGAGCATCTTGCCCCCACTCCCACCGGTGGGCGTCGAGCACAGCCCACCTCTGCCGTTCTCTGGCCGGCCTTGAGCTCTCCGCCCTTGCTCTGTGCTCGTATCGTCCACAGCATCTGGACGCTTGTGACTGCCGTCGCCTTGCTGGTCAGCTTGGAATTCGTGGCCACGTAATGGCTGTTTCCCGTTCTATTGTTGAATAACTGGCCCAGTGCGTTCCCCAGCACTGGTCCACTCTCACCCGCAGCACTACCTCGTCGTGGTCGTTCGGAGGTGTGTACGAGTACCTACCTTACCTTGCTCGAGGCCACCTGCAACCAGCAGCCCGGCCTGTTCGTTCACCAACATGATATCCCGTTTCCGTGCCCCTTTCGGCAGGGACGTCCCGCAGAGTAAATCGGTGCAAAGTACCTTAAGGTAGGGAGCGATTCGGCCCAAAGTATTGGGCGCAGGTCATTGTCTTGACGGTTCCATTGCATTGGACCATTCGGCAGTTGAGGATCCAACCATTTGTGCTCGCGGCCTCAGATGTAACGTATTTAAATACAGCCCAGCAGGTCACGCGCAGCAGCCATCATAGACATCTTCAAATAATACATGTAGACATCAGGATCCATTCCGGCTTGAGACGACGCCAATCGTACATGTAGATCTTGCTTCAGGGGTATCTAGGAGGGCCTCCACATCCATCTGCCCCGTTACTCGAACATGTGCATTCCCGACACAACATCACCACATAACGATGTTGTTGGTCCCATAGAACTTCTTGTAGCCCGTCATTTTTGACACTCTTTATCAACGGTAGACCTCTCGTCGCACATCGTCTGCGTACACAATCTCCTGCATTGCCCCTCGCGGGTGCTCGATGAAGGCAATCTCATCCGCTGCCCGGGGCTGTGGCTGGTGGTATTGCTCCATGGGCTGAGCCGCATACTCTCTAGCATACGGCTGCATTGCCTCTCGGCGCATCTCCGGGCGCACACTGGCAGCATAGTCTCGCCCCAGGGCTTCGGGTCGTACACTCTGAACTCGCCCGTATCCTTGCGGGACCTCGTATCGTACAGTTTCCACTGGGAGCATGCTCGCAGCTCTGGCAACGTATCCCCGTGGAGCCTGATCCATGTGTCTCCGTTCTTGAGGCCCCCTGATTTCGACGAAGCTTCCAGGCTGTGTCGTCGGTCGTTCAGAGTAATCTCGAGACGGCCCGTCTCTGTAATCAAAAGACGCGTACTCGGGTTGAGTCACGATTCTTCTAGGCATCGCGTACGGTGCCGATGTTCCGCCATACACGACGCCGCCGTCACCGTACTGTTCCGCGCCAGGATATTGGGAAGCGGCCCTCGGAGGAAATCGTTCGTACACAACGCCGGGGTCGCCAGGCCCAATTGGAGGAGCAGTTGGCTGCCGTACCGCAGGATGTGAAGGGTCGAAATACTCACGACCAAACGAATCTATCACCCGCGTGGGCGCGCCGGGCTTTGGAGGCCTCGTGAATGAGTCTCCATCTGGGCGGACGTTGATGCGGCCTCCTTGAGGATACTCTCCATAGGAGCGCTGGGGCTCCCGAAACCCATCGCTCGCAAAGGCGTGCGAAACCGGCCGCGCAGGATGCGCCATGTTTGGGGAGTATGACAGCGGCATAGCGCCGGGTGGCGCATAGCGAACGTCGGCAGGAATTCGCCGGTCGTCGATATAGTCCCTGCTTACCCTCGGGTCGTTGACAAATGTAGCGGTAGCTGCGCGCTGGGGATAAGCGCCAGAACTATCATAGCCCAAAGGTGCCGCTTCATCTCTGAATGGGCGCGTCAGGTACTGGGTATCCGGACCAAGGGCCAGCGGCCGTTGGTATCGTGGATCATACTCAAGTTCGATTACTTGGTCTCCAGCGTGCCGTTGACGCTTGCTGGCCCGAATGTACGAAGGAGCCGTCAATGGCGACGGGGACCGCGGCTCCGGCTTGATGTACGGCGTAGCTTCAATCTCTGGCTCTTGCCGATCCGCCTTCCTCTTCTTCTTCTTCTTCTTAGCTTTCTTTCTGTCCGATCCACGCCCGCCTTGGGATGAGCTATCAGGGCTAGTCACCGCGGAAGTCTGGTTCCGGAGAGCGGCGACCTGAGCCGGCGTGCCCATTGTACGCTGCGCCGCTGGATTGGCAGCATCTTGACCTAGCCCCGAGACAGCCAAGGGGGAAATCTGAGCCGGCTGAGGTGCAACTGGGTTTAAGGCATGACCGCGTATTAGAGGAGATGGAGGGTGATTTTGGAGGTAGGAGGAAGTGGGCTGCTGAGCCGGCTTGAGGACGAGGCCTGGCGCAGATGGCTCATATTCCATATTTCCAGAATCCTCAGACTGGCTCGGCTCCCCACTGGTGGTGTTTTGACTCGGTTGAGTCAAGTTGTTTCCCGCGTCGACGTAGTTGTTCAGCCCGGGAACAATGCTAACTGGTAGCGTCGCCCCTGTCCTACCCGCCAACATGTCATGCTGAATCTCGTTTCGCTGATCACGCAACTCGTCAGCCGGCGGCCCCACGGGTGCAGGCTGCTGGGGCAAGGCATTCGAGCCAAGGGCTTCTTCCGACTCGTTGCGGATTCGCGACGTCATGTGGGAGTGAGGGGTGCCGTGCTGTGACGAGTAAAAAGTGTTGTCGTCGAAAGAATCACTTGCGGCTTCATCATTAGCAGTCAAGTCTTTGTCAGCAGGCGTGGGAGCAGCAGCAGCAGCGGCGGCGGCAGGAACAATGGCCAAGGCCCTGTCCAACACATCTGAGAGATCGAGATCGGAGTATCGCTCCGGCTGAGGGACCTTGGAGGTGCGTCGCTGCTCGACCTCATCTCGCAACGAACGCTCAAGCCTCTGCCTCTGAAGGGCGAGCTCGGCTCTAACAAGCTCGACGGATTTCTCGAGAAGGATGGGATTGATCTCCGTCCTCCCAGCTCCAAAGATTTGGGGATTGGCTGGCAGGGCAGGAGCACTGTCGCCGCCGGCAGGGGCGACAACGTCCAGCCCGGACCTCTTTGCTCTCATCGTCGAAGGCAACTGCGAGCGCCCATCGAGAACTTCCCCGCCTCCCAAATAGACAGCGCTCAGAGTGTTGTCGGGAGGCTTGATGGGTTGATGGGTGCCCGAGAGGATCGCGTCTCGAAGCTGCACGATCTTCTCGTACTGCTGGATCTCATAGGCCTCTCTGTCCGTGAGCTCGGGCAGAGCGGCGGCCGCGCCCGCAGGGGCGCGGGTGGCTTCGGCCTGGGCCATGGCCAAGGGATATCGCGCAGAGTCGCGTCACTCGAAGCTCTCCCGAAAAGGCACCGTTCGGGGCTCAGAGTGGAGACAAGACGGGGAGGAGAGGCGCATGCAACGGGGCCTTCAGCGCGCAATAGCGTGACCCAGAGATCTACCCATGAGCACGCTGCAGCAATGCGTGCATTGCAGTGGTTGCCCTGCGTGTTGTCCGCGCCTAGTCGTGACAGGAGACAAGACTGGACGAGAGCGGCCCAAGCTTGTGGGTAATGGTCGAAGAATTAGGCGGTGAGGGTGGCAGAACCTGTTGCCTATTCGGGACAGCAAGGGCTCCGGCGCGGAAGGCCGTGGACAGACATCACGACGGCGACATCACGAATGCCCCGAAAAAAGGCGATCAGTGGAAAATCGTCATAGAAATAAATAGGGTCTAGATGAGTGACCAGAGGCTCGAGGTGGGCCATGCAGCCTTCTTTCCGCGCTGCAGACTTCAGGTGAACTACCTTACCTTGCCTGCCTGTGGATTAAGCACGCCGAGGGAGTCATTGGTTGGAAATGGCCGGCGCCAGAGCCGGAGCGCCGTGCTAAATAACGTGCGCCGGCCGCTTCTCTCAGCGCAAGCCCAGTATTCGACTCGCAACCAACGCGCGGCATATCACTCCTGCCCCCCTGCCCGATCCGGACGAACACGATTTCTAGACATCATTTGCTGGTGTGTTAGTCCCAGGCATTAGGCACGCCTCACCCTTGACACCGTTCGTGCCCCGACACCTTCCGGCACCCGCCTCGCCGACGCAACGTCATCCGCCATGGCTACCGTAAATGGGACATGCACCGCCAAGCCGGTTTTCTTCTTGTGCGTATAGCCCTCAGTGCCGTTTGCAGAATGTCAAGCTGACTTCACTGAAAAAGCGACATCGACAACTGCCTCTATCCAAGAAGTGAGCGCCGCACTGCTGGGATGTGACTCACTCAGCTTTCGTCGCTGACATCACTCGCAGGCACAAAGGTCCACGACCTCATGGCAAAGCTGATTGATGAGTATTTTGTCAAACATCTCGACATCCCGGCCGACGAGGCCGAGAGACTGCACAGGGAGTACTACACCAACTACGGCTTGGCCATCGAAGGGCTTGTGCGTCATCACCAGATCGACCCGCTCGACTACAACGCCAAAGTCGACGACGCCCTTCCGCTCGAGGACATCATCAAGCCAAATCCAGAGCTGCGCAAGCTTATCGAGGACATTGACAAGACTAAGGTCACCCTGTGGCTCTTCACAAACGCTTACGTCAACCATGGCAAGAAGGTCGTGCGGCTGCTGGGCATCGAGGACCTCTTTGACGGGCTAACCTACTGCGACTACGGTAAGCAGCCTTTGAACTGCAAACCGCACCCGGAAATGTACAAAAAGGCCATGGCGGAGGCTGGTGTCGAGCGGGTCGAAGACTGCTTCTTTGTTGGTATGTGCTGTCCTTGGATACGCCTTCTGTTTATTCATGGTGCTGACTCTTTAAAGACGATTCGTACCAAAACTGTGTCCAGGCAAAGAAGATTGGGTGGACAGCGGCTCACCTTGTCGAGGAAGACTTGCCGGTGCCGAGGACGCCTGCATCGCAGTACCAGATTCGACACCTTCGCGAGCTGCGAGACGTCTACCCCCAGTTCTTCAAATCGACTTCGGCCTAGCATCACTGTAGGACGAGGCCCCACTGACACAGTATATAAAAGGGAGAGCGACAAGACGCAATTCACCGGAGCATCATAGACGCATTTAGTAATAGATTCCATTGTATAAATACCCTCGCTGCAACGTTTCTCTTAGCCCAGTGTGTCGGCGAGTCCCGCTCGTTGCGCAGGTGGAACATGACACCCCAAACTCCGCGCTATGCAATCCGCAGTTAACAGAAGTCAAACACGAATCAGCCAACTTGACGCTGATCCACTAGGGGCGGCGGATGCTGCGAATGACTGCATCCAGCTCAGAAAGTATTTGGTCCCTCTCTTTGAGCGCTTCCTGTCGCTGCGCCTCGGCGGCCTTGAGATCTTCTTCGAGGTCCTTGATATTTCGCTCTTGGTCCTTTTCGCTATTATCGAGGCCAGGGAGCGAGGAGATGAGGTACTCTATCTGCTGCTCCTTGACGATGAGGTCGCGCGATAGCTCCTTGAGGCCAGCTTTGAACTCGTCGGCAGGGAGCGGGTCGACTGCAGTTCTCGTCAGCCTGCGCGAAGCAAGTTACCAGTCCAGCTGAGACACATCAAGACTGACCTTCTTTCTCTTCAGGTCTCTGCTTTACGTCGCGAATCTTGTCGTTGGGGCCGAGTGTCTCGAGATCGTGCCGTCGGTGGACAAAGTGCAGGCCTGCGACGAACTGCTGAGCTAGCTGTCGGTACACTTAGCACGCACGCTCACTCGATGCTTGGGCTCGCGTCTCATTCGGGTAGTACCTGGTCAACAGCATCCTGCAGCTGGGTGAGTCGGTCGCTCATCGTGACGGAAGACGTTGCCTGATGGCTGGCGATGGATCCAATGCTGGCATGTGCTGAGCGAAGACGCCCCACGGCCGTGACATCAACTGCTTAGTGCGAACTGGGTTACAGGAGGCTGGTTTCGCACTGTATGACTGCCGGATCGCGGGCAATCAACGATCCGATGCAGCTCCGGGGCTAATAAGCTGAGTGAAGTGAACACATTGCTCTCAGTCGCGTCAGTCGATCCCGAGTCGCAACCTCACTCTTGCACAGCGATCCCTGCAAGCGCTGCCTCCCCGAACCTCGTGCCACTCCCGATTCCATTCTCCTTTGGCTTGGGGCACGCTGAGAATTTGATTAATTCACTCGCCGCAGCAGAACGCAGACAGGGCACGATGTCGCAGCAGCAGGCGCCGCCGTTTCCTCCTCCTGGCCAGATGCCACCCGGCATGCAGCGTCCAACGCCCGAGCAGATCGCCGAGATTCAGCGCCGGGTGGCAGAGGATGCGCAGAAGGCAGGCATGTCGGTGCCCGACTTCATCGAGCACATCAAGAAACAGGCCATGGAGCAGCAGCGCATGCGCATGATGCAACAGCAACAGCAACAGCAACAACAGCCAGCTCCCCACCAACACGGTGAGGGCTGCAATCACGACCACGACCACGACCACGGGCATCATGGACACGACCACTCGCAGCAAGGTCAGCCACAGCCCATCACGCCTGGGCCCCCGAACCCGAAGGCCCTCGCTGTTGCCAAGTTCCTCAAGGGTCAGGACTTGAAGCCTCGTACCTGCATTCTGAATGGCGAGCGCAAGGATTTGTTTAAAGGTTTGCACTTGAGCTCCCTTCCCGGATGCGAAACGACGGCTGCTAATTGCCTTGACAGTCAAACGAGCCCTCCGCGCCTTGCAATCCCCCGCCTACGAGAAGGCCCGCAAGAAGAACCCCTTGCTGCCCGAGATTACCGATCGGGCTTCTCTCGAGAACGCTTTCAAGCTTCTGCCCCTCAGCATGCTCGCCCTGCGAGTCACCAAGATCGAACCACAGGCGGGCCCCGACGGCAAGAAGCCCAAGCGCGTAAAGGGTCAGTGGAATGTCCGCATCGAGCAGCAGCAGGAGGCCAAGGAGGAGATGTACTACACTTGGCTGTGGGAGGGCAGCCAGATCAAGCGCCAGCTGTACGCTGCCCTGGCCCTCGTCGTCATCTTCATCATTGTCCTGTACCCGCTCTGGCCGCTGAAGCTCCGCCAAGGAGTCTACTATCTCAGCTGGGGTCTGCTGTGCCTGCTGGGCTTGTTCTTTGCCATGGCCATCTTCCGCGTCATATTGTTCTGCATCACCTACTTCGTCGTCCCACCCGGCCTGTGGCTCTATCCAAACCTGTGGGAGGACGTCTCTTTCATGGACAGCTTCCGTCCCGTCTGGGCTTGGCATGAGGTGAGCTCTTTTCCAGCCTCACAGCATCGCCCTCACACGCACTGACTCTATTCGCAGACCGCCGAGGAGAAGAAGCTGAAGAAGAAGACCAAGAAGAAGGCCAAGTCAGCGTCGAGCAATGTTCCCACCAACGCAGCCTTTGCCGCCTCCACTGGACAAGTTGCGCCGGCGACTGCAACGACTACTGGCACGGATACTCAGATCAGGACAGGCGAGGTGCAGCAGCGAAATTACGAGACACCCAAGGTCGAGGAGCTAGCTGACGATGAGTGAGCGGTACATATGAAAACGTCCAGTCCATAGAGGAGGTTGTCATGATCGACGGCGTTGGGGATTAGGAAACATGTGACCAAATGAGAGCGGAGAGAGCGAACGTATGTAACATGCCCCATGGGGTAGCAGATGCAGAATGAAGTCTACTTGCGTGTTTGGGGTCTACAAAATGGCAGTTTGATGCCGTCGAGCAGCTTATAGAGAAAGGACCGAGCACAGCGAAATCATCATGAGATGTGTTGCCTCGTCGCTCGTCGCCCGGTGTGATGCATGGCACCATCTACTGCTCGCTGCCCTCGGTACGTTCATAGTACCGAACGGCAACTTTGGCTTTGGCACAGTTCGTGAGCCGGCCACCCGCCGCATCCGCCGCCAGTTTCTTGCCGTGGGCGTTCTGTGGGCGGCCGTAAACGTGGTAGTAGTACCACACTTCGCTGAGCTCGGTGCGGCCGTTGTCCAGCGAGCCCTTGCCGGCGGCGGTCTCGTTGTACTTGGGACCGGAGCACCCGAGGTAGGGGACCAGGCCGAAGCCTTTGGTGAGGGCCTGCTGCATGTCCGAGAGCGTGTACGCAGTCTTGTTGGAGGGCGTGATGTCGGCGTGAGCGAGCCACTCGAAGGTCGGGAGCGTGCGCTGGAAGGTGATGACGGTCTCGAAGAACTCGAAGAGATCGGCGTGCTCAGCGGCTTTGGGGCCCTGCATGAAGAGAAATGAGTTGTCTGGTCTCTTTGCCACGATAGCTGCCGCGGGGGGGGGGGGGGGGGGGG
>JALHCF010000073.1:183002-300019 GCA_024341135.1 Tolypocladium album
GGTCGAACTGGCTGACCCAGAACTTGTTCATGTATGCCAACAAGTCCAGCTTTCCGTACGGCTCGAACCACCTGTCAATTGGCTCGCCCGTGTAAGGCGGGACCGGCGTGCCATGCGGCGTTGCGTCGGTGGTGTTGGGCACAGGCTTGGGATCATACTGTCGACTATCCGCGCACGGGTCAGCGAGAGAACCTACGTCTAGGTTGCTTGAGTCGTGTTACTTACCTCAAATCGCAGTACTGCGTGTACGATCCTGAATGGTTGTGTCAGTATTGCCGGTAATGAGCTCATGTATAAGCGAGGCATACCGTTGCAAAAGTCTGGCCAAAGGCCATGGATAGACCAACGTCCCTTGGGGTAGATCTGGCCCTTGCTCTCGAGTCCGGTGAAGGTGTTCCAGAGCTGGGTAGCGACCTATTTGTTCGATTCTGTCAGAGAAGCGAACTTGATTCACCGACAGCACCAACGCACCACTAGCCCTCCGAACGTCTCGGTGCAGCATGTATCTGCAACCTTGTCCGGCGTTGCCTTGCAGGAGCAGGACAGCACGGGGTCAACTGGAAACAACGAATTGAGTCAGCTTCAGGACCCTTCAAGCCTTCATTTCTAAGCGCGGATACACGCTGTAAAGTGGTGATCGGGGCATACCCAGCGCGCAAGTGTGGTTGTCGGGGGTGATGCCCTGATACAGGCCGGCGCTGGCGAGTCGGGCCAGGACCGCAATGGACGAGAAGACGGCCGCGCGATGCATGCTGGCTAAATGATTACCGACAGTCCGGAGGGTGTGCCCGTTCGAAGTCCAACAAGGAACAAGCGACGGCTCCTCTGCAGGGCCGCGGACTGTCGGCCCTTAAGTAACACAGCGTGCACGCAACGCATGTAGGTAGCCTGCATATGCCATGCCTACATGCTTCCATGCCTGCCTCATCCAGCGACGCTCCGTTAGCCCCATGATATCGAGCTTCATCCGCGCCGGGCCACCTGGCTGCGCGCCGCCCTCTGGTAGGCCAATTCTGCTGCATTGCCGGCCGGTGGCGTCCGCTAGCGCCAGCACTCATCGGGGTAACGGCCGAGATGTCAAGGTCGATGTGCCTGGAACATGCAAGGGAACAGGGGCACAGGGGGCGCCGTCTGCCGAAAGTAGCTTCGGTGAGGATCAACGGCTCAGCCGTCTCGTCCCGCGTCGGGTCGACCCTAAACAGTGGCCTTCATCGAACCTATGTATTTGTGCACCATTGGATATCCGACGAGCAGGGAGAGCGAGCCAGGTACGGAGAGCACTGGTGCAGCTTCGCTTACATAGCATCTGGTAAGTCGAAGGCGAGCAAGCAGAAGATTTTCTTGGCCATTCAACCACGCGCCAGAGAATGAACGCATAAATTAGGACCCAACACCTCTCCCGGAGCATCATTCACGTTCCAAACTTATCCCATGAACACCTAAACGCGTTCGATGAGGGCACAACTGGACATTGTCATCGCTCGGCCCCAAAAATTCGCGATAAATTCCATACAAAACACGCTCTCTCTATATCCTCGCTCCTGAGAAAGGTTGCCGGCCGTGAAACAACCTAGATCCGGCTCATGTCCGTCGATGCTCCAGTAATAACTTTCCCCCTTTCTAAACACCGCAGTGCATTAGAGGCTGTTATTGGAGCTGTTTGTAGAAAAAGGTCCCGTCCTTCAACTCGCCGGTAGGACTCATGCCATACTTGGGAATCTTGCCCATCTCAACGTAGCCAAGCTTTTTGTACACAGCCTCGGCAGGGCTGTCTGTCTCTGTATCCAGTATCTTTGGGGTTGAAGTTAGCATTTGACGGCAAAGTCGAGCGGGGCTGCCTCGTCTGCGAGGCTGGAAACGCACCAGCATCGTTCTGCCGATCTTTGCTGCGTCGCTCTCAAGGGCGGCCATCAGCGCCCTTGCGCCGCCCTTGCCCCGGAAGTTCTTGTGTATTAAGAGCTTCTCAACGATGCCGCGGAAAGGACCGGTCTCGGAGTAGGGCATTGATAGCATGACGACCCCCATCAGTTCCGGGCCCTTGGGCCATCCAGAGGGATCCAGACTGCTCAGGAGGAGCCAAATCAACCGCTTCCCGTCGTTTACCTCGGCGATCCTCTCTTTCCACCAGCTCAGCAGCTTCTCGTGCGATAGAGGTGGTAGGAAGGTGGCGATGGCGCGGTCGTGGGTGATGCATGAGGCGTGGATGGCGGCCAGATAGGGCGTCAGGTGCGTATGCGCCTTTGCGTCGAACGGGATGACGATGCCGGAATGCGACATGGCGAAGAGGACACGGGCGAGACTGCCAGCAATGGAGAGGAATGGCGCGCCCCGGCAGACGAGAGATGCCTTTGCTCAAACCGTGGGCGTGACAAACCAGATGGTGATGCGCCCGCCAGATACATACATCCACAATCAGGAGGGAGCCAACAAGGAATTTCCAATCGGCCTGCAATCTGGATCAGCTCCGTCGCGCGCATGGGGAGGCTGCAGGTAGGAAATGGATGAAGGCGAATGTAATTCTGCCTCACACGCGAGCACCGATGCCTTCAGATGTGACTGGCTGTAAGACTGTCGAGGCTCCGTTTTCTCAAGTGGTTGGTCTCGCTGCAGCCGGGCCTTTGCCCCGCCAATCAGAACCCCGTGCACGGGCCTTGACCCTGGCTACTCCTCGATGCAGTGTGTCTGTACTCTGTGCTCGCAGTGTTAATAGTACCAGTTGGCGAACCTGTGCCAGTTGCGCCGCCCATCTTCCTCCATCAATCGCGCAGTGTGAGCTTTCGACTATCCGTGCTGGTCGCAGCTTGTGCCAGCGTCATGCAACACCGATTCTGGAATGGTGGGCTCGTGCAGGCAACGAAGACCGGTTCTTAATACCGGATAACCATCGTGCGCAGATGTACATGCTTCGTTTGAGAGTCGGCATCTTGTCCTCCTATGCAGACGTACGGCTTCCCTATAGCAGACAACGACAAACAACTCCGCAGGTCGCGAACAACACATCGAAGGAGCGAAGGAAACGTCTGGATACCTCAGTAAAAATTGCCACATGCAAGCGGACGCGATTCCCCCAAAGTAATATACAGGCATACAAAGCTGTACCAGTCCATCAAATCCCAGAACTCCACATCTGCCACAGTACTTCTATCAGGGGGAAGGGTGCGGCAAGGGGTCGGAGAGAGGTACGGGAAGAGCGCCGACCATCTGGGTCGGGGCATTCCATCGCCGCTCTCTACTCGTGCCTGGCCAGGGCCTTCACCCCATGCGCCGTTGGCAAGGTGTCGGCAGGCATTTCCCGCTTCTCATATTAATTGCCCGCTCCTTCTTCCGTAAACTGCCCGAAAAGCGCACTCATCAGGTCTTAAGTCTGTTTTCCGTTTCCATCTCGTGTCCCGCATTTGCTTACTCAGTCAGCCTTCTGGTTACCGTTCGTGCCGCCGAGCAGCCCATCCTTGAGGTCTCTTATGCCCATGGAATCGTCCAGTCTAAAGTGGCCGCCGCGTCTGCGGCTGCGGCCGCGGAGCCACGAGAACACGCCGAAGGCGATGCCGGCCACGCACCCAAACGACAGGAACGGATGCTCCGAGAAGGCGACACGGATGTCGAAGAAGATCTTTTCGATGGCGGAGACGGTGAGTTTGTACTTGATGACGTGCGGGTTGTGGACGACCTTGTCGAGCGTCTCCATGATGGAAGTGCGGCTGACCATGATGTAGTTGCCGGTGACGGTGTTGTCCCAATACCTTCGGTTCTGTAGCACAGTCAGCAAGCTTGTTGAGCATTGATGGAGAGCCGGAAAGGAAAAAAAGGAAAACTCACATCCTCGTCGTTGATGATGATTCGCTCGCCGTCCTTGACATCAATGCCATACGTCGTGCGAATCCAACGCTGCCAGTACACGCCGTCAACCCAGGCAAAAGTAACCTCTTTACGGCCAGCGTTGTCCATGTTGACGCGAATGGCCTTGGCAGCGCGCAGCGCTCGTTGGTCGCCGCGGTCTTCGGCCTCCTCGATTCTCATCTGCTTCGAGTCTCGCAACTTCTTCCTCTCGAGCTGGAATTCTTGAATCTGCCGATCCATCCATTCATTCGCGGCGCTCTTCATCTCGCGAAGCGAGCCTTGGAATGCGTCTTGGTCTTGATGGTTGACGATACCGAGGACCACGACCTTGCCGTCCATGATTTGGCGAGCATTGGAAGGCGTAAGCTCTGGAACTAGGGGCAACCAGACAGACCTCATCCAATCCGACACTCCACGAACATCCCTCATCTCGTCGGGTGTTAGCGGCGGGTAGTACGTCGGGCGGCCTTCTCTTGAGACGACGAGTCTGGGCCAGGTTGTGATCTTGAATCTGTTGTACATCTTAGGGTCCTTGGTCTTGACGAGCTTTGCGTGACCAATGAGGCCGAGAGGCAGTCTCTCCAGCGCCCTGAAGTCCTCGCTGGTGGTGGCGTGATCGTAAAAGTAGACGAAGATAACGTCCTCCTTCTGCTCCAATTCCTTGAACGACGCCGCATCGACATCAGGAACGCCGCTGGCCAAATCCACGGCCTTGTTAGCGTACTGGACAAAGTCGCCTAGGCCTCGGAGGCCGGTGTACTCGGCTCGCTCCGCTCCCTTGAAGAACAGGATGGTGGGGTAGGCCCTGGCGTTGACGTCCTTGCACAGTCTGGACTCCTTGTCACAGTTGACCTCGCCAATGTTGAGTTTGTCTCGCATGTTCTTGGACAACTGTTCCCAGGTTGGCGCCATGGCTTGGCAATGGTGGCACCAAGGGGCATAAAACTTGATGAGCCAGGGGTCTTGGCTCATTGTGACTTGCTTTTGGAAGCTCTCCGCAGTCAAGGGAACGGAGACGCCATTTGGATTGTAGGTAGCAAGTGGCTTCTTGGGCTTCTTCCCCTTCTCCTTCTCTCCGGCCGTTGGCACTTTCCAGTCGCTCCCGAACACAGCGTTGGACTTGTCGGAACCATCCAGCTTCTTGTTCTTGTCATCAGACGGCTTTTCGGCGTTGTTTTTGACATCTCGCAACTCTTCGGTGCTTGCGGCGGCCTCTTTATCGCCAGGATTGGGCAGGACGAGAGTCTTGGGTCGTGAGCCGGGTCTGGATTTCTCCAGGCCCTTCTCTACCATGTCGCTGATCTCTGTCATGTTCTTGGCACCAACGACAGACTCGAAAGCCTTGCCATTTTCGAACAGGACAGTGGTGGGGAAAGATTTAACGTTGTGCTCCTCGCAAAGGTCAGAATAAGCAACGCAGTTGATCATGCCGAACTTAAAATCATAATGTTTGATGAACGTGGTATCGTCGGAGGGTTTCGAGGTGTAGTAAAACTCGTAGAGGGTCTGGTATGTTGGAGCAAAGTCCGCGCAGTGCGGGCAATAAGGGCTGTGCCTTGGTCAGAAGAAACTCATGGCGCGGGCCAGCTTCGCGCCATACCTGTAGTGCTTAACCAGCAGCCACCTGGACTGCTTGGTCTCTGCTTCCCAGTTCGAAGGTGTCAGTTCCAGCAGCGGCGGCACGGCCACCGAGTTGAACGTGGTGCCCTCTTTGTCGGAGTTGCTTTCGCCGAGAGCCTGTGCCCGACAAAAAGCCACGACTCCGGCGAGGAGTGAAACAGCGTTCAGCCTCATTATTGGTGATTAAGCACCTCGTCGGGTGCAGGGAGACGCGGTTCGATCAGAGACGGCGATGGAGCGAGGCCAGGCGGGAGGACGCGGGGAGGACGAGGCACGGCGCCGGGAGGGGACGGCCAGCGCAACGTTTCGCAAGCTGCCGTGACAGGTCGAGTTTGCCGATTCTTGCCAAAGAAAAATCTATTTCGAGGGACGAGCCAGGGCAGAGCCGCAAACGTTGGTCGGGTCGAGACGGGCTGGGCAGCGGAGGAGGCCGTGTCGGAGGTGGCTCACGAGACGGCTCGCGGACCGCGGTGCGACACGCCACGTGAAGAATACGAATGAGTGGAAAGCCAGTGCTAAGAAGGCATAGAAATACGCAGGCCCGAAGGTGGCGGCGGCTGGCGAGGCTCCAACTGGGATGCGAGCGGGTGATGCGAGGTTGAGATGGCGCGCAGCGACAGACGCAAAGCCACGCAAAAGGGACACAGGGCAACAGCAAGATTGCAGCCGCCGTAAGGAGAGACCAAGGGCGAAACCAACTCCAGTTTAGACCGACAACGAACGAGATTTGCGCCACACCCATGAGACGCTAAAATCGGCTTAGTTCCAGGCCCGCCACAGCTAAGCCACAGTAGATCCACGCCCAACCCAGCAATTAGAAGGTACCTTATTATCGCACCCTGCTGATCGTGCTCCGCAGTGAGGTACCGACTCTGCGGGTTAGCTGCTGCGCAACGCCCGCGCTGGATGTGTGAATCTTTACTGTTTCACTCGTAGCGTCAGCGTACCATGAAACTTTCTTCTTCTTCCCGACGCAACGGGCCGCCTGTAAGGTAGTTGGCCACTGTTGCAGGTAAGTTACCGTGGAGATCTTTTCGCTGGGTGCTCACTAACGCAAGGTACCCAGCGAGCCAACTCACTGCAACTCGTCTACAGCGGGTGCACCTTCCTGCCAAGGCACTCCTGGCATGCACCTTCCTCTACGGCTGTCTCACCTTGTGATGGCAGATGCCTGAGTGACAACAGCTGTTGCCTTGCGAGACCCGGTCAGAGACTTGACACTTTCACTCAGCTCATCAGGCCAGCCCATCGCCCCAGCCGGCGTTCACGGAACTTAGCAGTACGAAGTCATCACTTGGCCGCGGTGCCGGCGAGCATCGAAGTCTCTCAGCTCGATGCACCACCCCGATCCCGGTTGAGCAGCCTCACCAAATCCACAGCTCCTCATTCACCAGTGGCCATGGACCGTCCCTCCAAGCGCCAACGAACGGACGGCGCTGGGCAAGGCTCCATGCTCGACTCACTGTCGAGGCCCATAAGCCCCCCGCGGAAGCATCAAAGACGCGAAGCAAGCATTGTGAAGTCACCTTGGCAGCTTACTTGGATTCGAGACCTCCCCGAGGAGCTTAACCAAGATGCTGTCTCTCTCAAGGATCTGCTGGGCGATCCTCTGATACGCGAGTGCTGGGAGTTCAACTACCTCCACGACATACCTTTCCTCATGGATGCATTCGATCCCGACACGAGGCATCTTGTCAAGGTGCATGTTGTCCATGGATTCTGGAAACAGGAAGATCCTCAAAGGCTCATGCTGCAGCAAGACGCTTCTGAATTCAGCAACGTCCAGCTCCATGTCGCCCCAATGCCAGAAATGTTCGGTACCCATCATTCCAAGATGATGGTGTTGTTTCGCCACGACGATACCGCGCAGGTCATCATACATACCGCCAATATGATTGCCAAGGACTGGACCAACATGACCAATGCAGTCTGGCGGTCGCCTCTGCTACCAAAACTGTCAACGCTGGACGATTCGTCCAAAGAAGAGCCACATTCTTTCGCCTTTGGCGATGGGAGAAGGTTCAAGTCAGATCTGCTCAAATACTTGAGATCCTATGACCGCCGCAAGATTACCTGCAAAGCTCTGGCTGATGAAATCAGCCGTTACGACTTCTCCGGCGTCAGAGCGGCGCTTGTTGCAAGCGTGCCCGGAAGGCATAACGTTCATGACCTTTCGGAGACAGCGTGGGGATGGGCTGCATTGAAGAAGGGTCTTCAGTCTATTCGGTGTGTTGACGGCGACTCGGATATCGTCGTCCAGGTATCATCCATCGCCACGCTAGGTGCGAAAGACGACTGGCTCCAGAAGACCCTCTTTGACGCCTTGGCCACCTGCAACAAACAGGCCGCAACGCGGCCGAGATTCAAAGTCGTATTTCCCACGGCAGACGAGATTCGGCGGTCTCTCGATGGCTACGCATCTGGCGGATCCATCCATACCAAGATCCAGTCATCCCAACAAATCAAGCAGTTGCAGTATCTGCAACCGATGCTACACCACTGGGCTAATGATAGCGAAAATGGTAAAGGTGGGCTTTGGAAGGAACCTTGCGAGAGGGCGCTGCAGTCGTGGCGAGGCTGACTCAATTGTCTAGCAGATTCGACCCCCCAATGTCAAAGGTCGGACGGCGGCCGACAACGAGCAGCACCGCATGTCAAAACGTACATGCGGTACAACAACTCGAAGACCGTTGATTGGGCAATGGTCACGTCGGCCAACTTGTCGAAGCAGGCCTGGGGTGAGCCGGCCAAGTCGACGGGGGAGATGCGGATTTCGTCGTGGGAGATCGGTGTGATGGTCTGGCCTGGGTTGTACGGGGAAGACAGCGTGATGGTGGGAACTTTCAAAACTGACACTCCAAGTCTGGAGTGCGTGAAGGATTTGGATGCGCGCTCGTGCAAGGCCGTCGTCGGAGTCCGCGTCCCGTACAGCGTGCCGTTGCAACGATATGGACCAAATGAGGTACCCTGGGTCGCCACACAGAATTATGCCGAACGGGACCGTTGGGGTCTCACATGGGAGACATAGCATCACAGCAACGAGAAGAGCAATTTGACGGCCCAATATTACGCAGGCGGCCCTTGGGACACGCAAGCCTCGTCTGGCGCCTACCAGCAGTGATTGAGTGAGAGCGCTTGGACACGACGAGTAGCAAGGGGGCACACTCGTGGGCTGCGGACGGCCCCGCATACGAGTACCTAACCCAGTTTATATGCCCCTTCGAGGACAAATCGGCGGAGATGGGATCTTTCAATGACGTGGGATTGCATGAGCCTGCAGCAAGCGGTGCCCTCGAGCCGGCGTCGGGTCCGCCCGCTTCGTGAAGTGCCAGTGCAAGTAGCATGGATGACAGAAATGGCATGGCTGAAGCAGCATTCTGGTGAGACATCAGATTGTTAAGGGCCAAGCTCGCGCCCTTCTCGCGCCCTGCAGTGGACGAGTAGCCGAGCTGGGGTGCGTCATGCATCGGCCGCCGCTGAAGGCGTTGCTGATCTTGAGCCTAGAATGGCCGAGCCAGCAGACATGGACTGGTAATACGACTGCACGCCGTAGGTGCTCCGTAATACAGACTCCGGGCGACAGCCAACCGGATATCTTCTTTGCCCGGCAACGGCCTGTCTGGCTCACGCGAGACATCGGGAGCCAGGCCATCTCTGGGTGCTCTCGACGCCTCGCCCGCCTTGGTGCCTTTACGCCTTTACTACCTACTTTGGCGATGCTGGGCCTTACTCGTGCTCGAACTGTGGGTCGGCTGGCTAAAGTATGGGGACGCCACGGCGAGTCGCCGACCCACCGGCAGCCAGGTTTCTCGGCCCATTACCGTCGAGTCACCCGGCCTCGAACCCCAACCCATAAACACCAAAGCTTCATCTCTATCACTTCTTCACCTGCGGCTCCGGTGCGAGTATGGGTGGCGTCTGGTTCGAGTATACGTAGCTCTCTCCAACCCTGCCGCCAAACTTTCTCGCCTCGATTCCTCGTCCGGCGGCGTCACCTTGCACGGCCACCGTCCGGCTCGCGAGAAATCCCACTGCACGGCCTTTGCCCATTTGCTTGCCGCAAGACAAACGGTCTGCTCGCTCCCGGCAAGCACACCTGTTCCTTCAACCCTTCCGCTTGCCTCTCAGAGTGCAGACAAAATGGACCGCGGACGACCCATTGTCGGGTCTCCCGGTGCTCGAGGTCCCCTCTCCAGGTCGGACCATCCCCGAATGCTGTCCAGCTCGCCCCTGGCCGAGCGAGCGCTGGCCGAGGACATAGCCGCTTGTTCAGAAGACGACGCCGATTTCGCCGAAGGCGACGACTCTGAATTCCCCAGCCACGGCCACGGCATGTACCGCCGCCCGAGCGGCGTCGCGTACGGTGCAGCGAGGCCCGTCTTCAACCAGCAGCCTTTGGACGAGCCGTTCTTGACTCCACTGGAGCGAAAGCAGTCTAGGGACGCTGAGCGCAGCCTGTTGAGGGACAACCATGTGCTTCCGCCCAAGCACCACGACCAGAGCAAGAGCCAGAGCCTGGCGGGACGCATATATCGACGCCTCTTCAGCACCAAGCTGCCTCCCACGGACGAGGGCGAGTCGCCTGAATCTCACATGCCAACGGAGCGATCGCCGCTCCTCAACGGCGGCAATGGCACTGACACGGAGTCCGGCTCTGCCGACGAGCTTCTCGAGGAACGTTGGGAGGAGGCTGTGGCTTCCGGCCGCCTCCGCACGACGTGGCAGCGAGAGACCAAGACGCTCGTGTCCTACTCTGCGCCTCTTATTGTCACCTTCTTCCTCCAGTACTCCATCAACGTGACGAGCATCTTCGCGGTGGGCAGGATCGGCAAGGTCGAGCTTGGCGCCGTGTCGTTGGCCAACATGTCCATGGCCATCTCGTGCATGGCGCCCTTCCAGGGCCTGGCCACGAGCCTGGACACGCTCTGTGCCCAGGCGTACGGATCCGGGCACAAGCACCTCGTCGGTCTTCAGTGTCAGCGCATGGTGTCCTTCCTTCTTTGCCTGGCAGGCCCTGTCGCGGTGCTGTGGATTTTCTCCGAGGAGATCCTGGTGCATCTCGTGCCCAACCCTGAATCCGCCCGCTTGGCCAGTCTGTATCTGAAGGTCATGATCTTTGCCATCCCGGGCATCATCCTCTTCGAGACTGGCAAGCGCTTCCTCCAGGCGCAGGGGCTCTTCAGAGCGACGACGTACATCCTCCTCATCGCCGCGCCCTTCAACGTCTTCATCAACTGGCTCCTGGTCTGGAAGCTCGGCATGGGATTCATCGGTGCCCCCATCGCCGTCGCCATCACCGAGAACCTCCTGCCCGTGCTGCTGTTCTTCTACGTCGTCTTCATCGACGGCTCGCAGTGCTGGGGCGGGTTCAGCAAGCGAGCCTTGACCAATTGGTGGGTCATGATCCGACTGGCGCTGCCCGGCATGATCATGGTCGAGGCGGAGTGGCTTGCCTTTGAGATCATGACGCTCCTTGCCAGTCGCTTCGGCACAGAGTACCTCGCAGCCCAGAGCGTTCTGTCCACCCTGGCGTCGATCTCATATCAGATCCCGTTTCCTATGTCTATTGCCGCCTCTACAAGAGTCGCCAATCTCATCGGAGCTGGCTTGGTCGATGCTGCCAAGATAACGGCGATGGTGGTGCGTATGCTCCTTATCCCTAGCGTCTCCTTCTCGGCCTTGAATGTCTACTAATACGCTCTCCAACAGACCTTCGTTACAGCCTGCGTCATCAGCATTTTCAACCTGACCATCTACAGTACGCTGCGATTTCACCTGCCGGTTCTCTTTACCGACGACGAGGACGTCATTGTCCTCGTCGCCCAAGTACTGCCTTTTGTGGCAATGATGCAAGTTTTCGACGGCCTCAGCACTGGAGCCCACGGGCTGCTGCGTGGCATTGGCAAACAAGCCATCGGCGGGCCTGCAAATCTCATTGCATACTATGCCATCTCGCTACCGATCTCGCTGGCGCTGGCGTTTGGAGCCGGTTGGGGGCTCGAGGGCCTGTGGATTGGTGTAACCATTGGACTGATTGTGTAAGTGTTGTCCGCCCACGGCTTACCATACTGCGGTGTGCTGACGGGTGCAGTGTATCGACTATCGAGTATACGTATCTTCTCAAGACGGATTGGCACAAGGCTGCCGCAGAGGCAGCGATCAGGAACGCAGCGGGTTGAGCTTGCAGAGAACCTCATCTTCGTTACGCGCGAAGCATATCATATTCCAGGCGCATTCTTGTACACACGGCCGGTGTAAAAAGTGTAATCCATGGCGATATGACTGCATGAGACGCAAGAGGGCATTATGTTGGCGGGGATTTAGACCGTTTGTGCTAACCAACCCAGCAATAAGAGCTAACGATGCGGTGATTTGGAAAAGGATGTGTATCTATTATACGGACAATGTAGATAGCACACGGTTAAGAGATATACCCGGATTTGCACTCGAGATGGCTTGAGAACTCTACCTTTTAATTGAGGCCTCTTGTGACCCTCCGTTGTTTTTTATGTTATACAGCAGACAAGACCCGACTCCCCGAGGCCGCTGGCTAATACAGAGCACAGCCCGGCCCCTGGTATACCAGCGCAATTATGCGTTCCGTCTTTCGAGCTTTGGGCCTCCTCCACACGGGCCCCTTTCCGACAGCCGCACCCGAGACTCCATGGCGAGAATACGAAATATTCTAAAGAAAAAATGAGAAAACAAAACGACAATGTGTGTTCTTAGGCGTTTAACTGAGCATGGAGTGCGTGCGGATGCCCTTGGGTCCCAATTCGCTGTTTTGCAGCCGTCAGTAAAAGCGGGCGAGCTGGAGGGGGAAGCGGGGGGAGGTCTCTTACTTGTAGTCTACCCTGCTCAGGCTCATGAGCCGCTGGGCCTCGATGCTCTGGGCGTCCATGTTAGAGTGCAGGCAAAAGGCGATGCGTGCAGCCACCTGCGCGCCAAGGAACATGGACTCCTCGAAGCCGTTCTTGGTCCACTCGCTGAGGTACGTGGGCAGGTTGGCCGTCCTGATGCTGGTGGGCGTCTGGCTGTGGAAGTGGTAGCTGCCGGCGGGGCCGGCGGCGTCGGAGCCGGCGGCGGGCGTGCCCGTGTTGTTGTTGGTGGCGGCGCCGGAGATGCCCGCGGCGCCGAGGGTGCTGGCCGTGGTGGCGGCCTGCAGGAGGGGGTTGACGCCGCTCGAGGGCAGCTGGTGCGGGACGCCGGTGAAGGAGCCCGTGGGCGTCTGGGAGCCGGTGCCCGTCGGGGTGGCCATGTTGGAGGGCAGCTCCGAGGTGAACATGGTGGCCGTCGAGGGCGAGATGAGGTGGCGCGCGTGGAGCGTCTGGAGGATGTTGTCGCGCAGGCCGCGCAGGCGGGCGCCGTTGCCGACGAAGACGAGGTTGTCCCAGCACGCCGGCCGCATGTACATGTCGTCGATGCCCTGGATGGTGCGGTAGATGGTGGTGGCGATGCGGTCAACCTCGGCGCGGTCGGCAAAGGTGAAGCGCTCAAGGCCGACCTCGATGTCGCGGCGGATGCGCTTGGGCCGGAACTCGGGGGTGTCGTTGGCGTCAACGGGCTGCTCCGTCGCGGGCGCCACCTCGGTCGTGCCGTTGGCTTCCGCGGGCTTGTCCTCTGCGGGCTTGTCCTCTGCGGGCTGGTCCTCTGCGGGCTTGGGCGCTGCAGCCGAGTCTCCAGTCGACAGCGAGCCGTCCGCTGGGGGAGCAGCGGTGCTGGCCTCGGCTGCTGACGTCCCGTTCTCGGCGGGTTGCTGCCGTTGCTGCCCCTCTCCAGCCGGCTTCTGCGCATCGGGACCGGCTGCGCCATTGGTCGCCTCAGTGGCGGCGCTCGGCTTCGGTTCGCTGGGTACCTCTTCTTGGACGATCTCCTCGTAGAAGAAGGTGTTGTGCGTTCTCTTAGAGTTGGGCAGCCTCGCGGGCTTAGCGGGTGCTGCGTCTCCCTCCTTGTCCTTGGGTTTGCGTCCCGGCTTGCCCTTCTCCTTCTCCTTTTCCTTCTTGGCGAGGAACTCCTTCGTTTGGCCGCTCGTGACAATGGCCGCCACGTCCAAGACGCCGTCGTCGTCGCCGTTGGTATCCATGTTGTCGCCATCGTCGTCGCCGGTCTGCGCGGAGGGCTTGCTCGGCTCCGGGGCCTTGGGCGCTTCCGCCGGGGCAGCGCCAGGCGGCAGTCCGACCGTCGACTCCTTAGGCAGCTCCATCAGAGCCTCCTCGCCCGGGGCGTACGGCAGCACCTCGCAGATGGCGCTTTTCTTGAGCTGCTCGGCCATGTCGTGGTCGAAGCCCTTGCCCTGCAGCAGCTTCGCAAGCTTCTGGGTGAACACCTCGCCGCCGCTGATGTGCCTGTCGGGGTTCGGCGAGCCAAGGTCCAGGTGGTTGACGACGCGGCCGTCGTGGATGGCCGTCACGTCGACCTTCTCGTAACCAATGTCAACGACAGTCATGTTGGGCCACTTGAGGCCGTACTGAGTCGCGAGGCCGCTGTGCAGCATGCACAGGGCGGGGGTGCGCGTCTTCTCGAAGATGTACTGGGCAATGGCCTCGCAGTCGGGGCGCGTCCACTGCGGCGAGGCCATGAGCATGATGGGGGTGTTGTGGTAGGTGGTGGTGAGCATGCTGTGGACGTGGTCGAGGAAGGCAAGAAAGGCGTGCATGTTGACGATGCGGCCGCCCTCGATGGGGAAGACGGCGCCTTCGTCCGAGTCCACGTCCTCGACCCATTCTTCCTGCTCGACGCCGCCCACGATCTTGGTGCGCTTGAAGGTGTGGTAGGGCCGCCACTCGTCACCGTCCTTGAACATGCGCGTTGGGAAGCGATGCGTCGGCGGTGTCAGCTCGCTGCACCCCAGCTGCGCCATGGTCGTGCGACTGCCGGGGCACACGATGAGGATCTGCTCCTCGCGCCATTTGGCCGCCGAGCTGGCCATGCCGGGCAGCTGCTGCGAAGCGCTTCAAAGTAGTGGCAGTAGTAGTAATGGTAGTAATGGTGCTCGTGGTGATGGTGGTCGTCGTCGTCGTCGGCTCGGTCGTTGGCGAGGAGGGCGCAAAGTCGTGGGCTCGCTGACGTGGGTGCTGTCGCTACCGCTCTTGTCGCTCTCGCTCCGAGACTGGTCCAACGAGACTGGGCCTGCAGTTGCGTTGGCGCGCTTGCTGCTGCGTCGTCGCGAGGGCGTGGCCGACTGTGGTGCTTTAGGACTTTCTTTGCGCGGTCGCAGGCGGCTGTCCCTCGACTGTGCGTGGCGTCGCGAGCGTGTCCGCGAGCACTTGTGTGGCTGGTGCCCGCTGAGGCTTGCTGTGGCCGTGCGCCAGTCTGCCGGCTGTGTGGTCACGTGATGTGACTGCGCCGCGAAGCAGCAGAGACCATACACGAGTATCAAAGGCCAGGAACTCACTCAGACAACTCTGAGATATGAATGTGAGGAAATATATTTACGTGTAGAATGGTGCTGCCATGGCCCCTCTTTGTTGGCCACGCTATTTATTAATCGCTTCCTGCTCGTCATCGTGGATCCCTGGCAGGGAATGCCATCCTCTGCCATTCCACGCAGAGCAATCAGACGCCGTACTATCCTGTGCGTACCGCCGTCGTCCCCTTGACCTGTCATCGTCGCCCGCGTGCACATCGCAGGAGCATCCCCGGCTCAGTGTGGAAGCTGCTGCGCTAAAAGGCGCCCCTGTGCGCCGAACCCATTGAGCGCTCCCGGGCTGCCAATGCCCTGTTGTAACAAGTAGTCGTGTCCAAACGCCGTGTCCGTGCCTCTCAAGGCCATGTCCATGCTCGGTTCCCCATAGTCTACAGCCCGTCTCCCAAAAGTATAGACTTGAATGCAGCCATTATCTCCAGATGCGCAAAGCAAATATGATCCCAATATCGTCGTGCGAATAACTCGTGTGTCCAGCTCTGCCGTGAAGCAGGATATCGTCATGTCATGGTTGGCCTGCACTTGGGCCGCCCTACAACGGTTGCTCGTGTGCCTTGTGGGCTCGTGGCTCCTCCATCTCTTTCGTCAGCTGCTTCGTGGGCGTATCTTGTTCCTCATTCTCCTCCGTCGTCGAGCATGGTCGGTCCGATGTGGGCGTTGTCAGTGAAGATCCGTCACAGCTCCAGTGGTCCTCGGTCGCGCCCGTATAAGTGGACGAAGCGTGCTTCTTGTCGCTGGTCGAGTCCGAGTTGTCGCTCTGATCGTGCTCAGTGTCTTTGGCAGTCCCATTTTGACCCATGCTGGGCTCCTCAACTGCATCCTCAAAGCTTTCAGTTTCTTCCCCGTTGGAGACTTCCTTGGTGCCATCGTTCGACTCTGGGCGCTCAACGTGCGGTTCTGCAGGGACAGACTCCCCTGTTGGTGCCTCGAATTTGGAGGAGCGAGCCACGGGGTCGGTAGCATCGGACGTCTCGTCCCGCGTCTTGTCAGACATGGGTTCTTCGGGCTGAAGCATATCGGTTTCGACATCGGCCGACTGAGCCCCCGCGCGAGAGTCCTGTTCCTTGTCCTCGTCTGTCTTCAAGTCTTCCTCGCTGAACGCTTGCCGCAGCGGGCTTCGGACGCTGGCGATGTCGCCCTTGCTAGACCGAGAGTGCCTGGCAGGGCTCCGCATCGGCAGTGGAGGAGGCACTCTCTTGGCGATTGTAACGACGTTGCCCCTCGCTTGGATCGCTCGTGCAGCGATCGCCTGCGTTTTAGCCGGTTGCACTGCCGCAACCTCGAATACCACGGGTTCCTCCTCATCCAAGTCATCCAAATCGTCCTCATCGTCAGCGTCATTAATTTCACCTTCCCCTTCTTCCCCTTCTACCCCTTCTTCTCCTGCCCCTCCAGTTATTTTGCAGATACCGGTCGCCTTTGGAGCCTCTGCTGCGTCATCATCGTTAGATGCGACCGAGGACTGGCCGTGAATGTCCCGTTCCGTCGTAGTCGAAGCGTCCGGAGAGAGACCCGCCTCAATCGAAATCGAGTGCTTCTGGCTGAGATGTCGCAGTGGAGCCACGTCAACCTTTGTGTAATCGACCTCTTCATCCTCTTTTACCTCGGGCATGGGCCCAATGGAAATGCGACCGCGTCCGTCGTCGCTTTGGCCAGGGCTAGGCGTCGTTTCAGGAGTGTTGACGGCGCTCGTCTGCGTGCACGCGTCTGTCGCCTGGCTCTTGGCTGTTCGAGACGACATGGCGCTCGCACGATTGCTTCTCGTAACGAAGGTCTCGACGCTCTGTCGGCTGAACTTGGACATGGAAGGGCTGAGAGGGGTTGGGTGGAACTCGAATTGGCTGCTGGTTGGCCTCAACTGAGTTCCAGCTTCGCGAATCTCAAGCCCCGCCATCTCCAGGGCCAGGACTCCGAAGGGATCTGGGTCGTCCGCCATGGGAATGCCAAACGCGGGGCGAGGAGACGCAGGCGTCGAGCGTGGCGTTGCAATCATGGCATCCCCTGGTGCCGGTTGGATGGCCGTCCGCTTGATGACGGCGGCGTCAAAGTCGGTCCTGCCCTCGGCCATCTTGATGACCTCGAACAGCGGCTTCGTCTCTTCGACGTGTCGTCTGACGTTGCCGGCCAGAATCTCCATCTGGGACACGTTGGTGCCATAGAAGCGCTCGTTCTCATTCGCCCGCTCCGTCAGAATGCAGCCGTGCAAGTTGACAGCTTGATGCTGGCCGCGGGCCTTCATGTAGGAAAGGACGGTGTTGCCAAGTTCCTTCCATTTGATGTGCGCCTCGTCGGAGTCGAGCGGCACGGACGGGCCATTGGTCAGGCCTACATCCTCGCCGAGCGTTACGCGCGGCCGGGTGATGGATTCCAGGGCCGCGAGGTTGTTTATGACGAGGACGCAGTCGTAGACGTCGACACCGATGATGAAGCTGAGGGTCGGCGTGTGAAGCAGGATACCCGAGGGCGGCGACCAGGTTCCGTCCGACTTCCTCGCGATCAAGATGCCCGAGCCACCGGAACCCGTCATCCACAGCCCGTTCCGCATGCAGGTGAAGACAGCGATGCCTGCTGCATTTTGCAGTATCCGTTTCGGTATCCTCCGGGGGGCCTTGTCGGTCGTTTGAGGCGGCTCAGCCGTTGATGACGTCGTTGGTTCCGATTCACCGTCCAACGGCGCCAGATATCCATCGGCTGCGGGGGAGAGTTGAACGTTAGCACGTGGGCGTCACAGTAGGACAGTAGGACAGTAGGAGGCAGCGAGGGCGGCACGTACAGCAGAAGGACTTCAGGATGCGAGCGGCCTTGTCGCACTCCAAATCCAACGTCACGGGCCAGAAGGCCTCGCGCTGGACGCGGTCGGCATTGGCGGCGGCGACATTGATGCTCGAGGGGGGCCTCGAGGTGCCCGAGGCGTTGCTGGCAGTGCTGTTGCGATTTCCCCACGCGAAAAAGCCGCCGCCGGCTGCCTTGCCAGTGCTGGGGTTGGGAGTCGAGTTGCGCTTGTCCCACGACGGGAGGAATGACGAGACACGCTGCATCGTGGGCGACTGAGCGCCTCTCTGCCGTCGCCCGTCGTCGCCAGGCGGAGACGCGACAGAGAGAGGGAGGGGGCGGCTCGAGGGAGGGGAGCGGCAGCTTTCGACGTCGGCGATGGCGGGTTGCAAGTAGGTATGGAGGAGAGACGGACGGATGGAAGAGCGAGCCGCGGATGGCGAGGCCAAGGCAGCCCCGACATGCAAGCTCTTAAGGCATTGGACGGGAGAGGTAGGCGTGGGGAGCAGCCCTGTGGGCCGTGGCACATGGATGGCTCTCCGGCTGCTCTGGCACGCCGGCAGGCGCCAAGGCTGGCCGAGGAAATCAAAAATACAGGGCCGTCAGGGGGGCCGAGTGTCGAGGTCTCCACGGAGGAAGCGCAGCGTGCGTACGTGCAGACGCACCCAGGGCAGTCTGGCGGGGCGTCCCCCATGAGGCATGGGTTGGGTCGTTTGCGGTGGGAGCGCCATACTCGTACGCGTACCTTATGTACGAGTAGGCGCTAAGGGGGTGGGTGGGCGCTGCGGTTCGGTGCCGCGGCAGTGCTGTGCTGCAGCGGCTCTGCGCCAGCGAACGCCTCCTCCAGCGCTACCGGCGCCCGAACAAAAGAATCGGTGCCGCTTTGGCGGCGCGGTGGCTTTTTCCCGCAGCACCACCCTGGTGTAGGGTCCAGGTTGCATCGGGCTGCCCGGCCAGGGACCGCTGCAGTGATCCGCCAGATGAAGGCGGATGCGATCGACTCCGCTTCGGGCTGCGCGGCCATCACGATCGGCACCTGGGCATGTCTCTACTCATACTTTTCAATGCGCATCCGGGAGATGAGCTCGAGACCGGGGCAGCGGCGTTCGGAGCCGCCGTTGGAATGCACACGGCCCGTTTCCTCCCAAAACCGCGCACGCTTCAACGAGTCGGGCGGTGGGTTTGACTGACGACAGCTTCCCTCTTGCTAATTGCTACCCCTGGCTTCGAGCCCGACCAGTCAACGGCGCAGCCGTGCTCGGCTCCACCGTCCACGTCCTGCTCATCACGGGTACTCGTAGCGGTGCGCTGTCGACTACTCTTACATACGCCGAGAGCGGAACAATACTGTACTACTCGTACAGTAGTATCTGCTTGTTGAGCCTTTGCCCGACGGGTTGCATCGTTCTACCGAGTAATTAGTGCACTCTACTTCAAACTTGAGTGCATCCAACCCCTTCCTCCGCCCCGTCCCGTTCCGTGCCGACGCGTGGTAAAAGGCCAGAACCAGAGCACGTACGAGTATTGCGAGGTGCATGGAGCCTTGACCACCAAGCTTCTTGCAGAGATGCTGCCCATTGACGCCTTCGAGTTATTTAATTTTCCGTGCCCCATGCGAGCGCAGCTGTCATCGGCCGCTGCCGCGACAGTGTCATTGACGGCCGGCGCGTGGCACCAAGCCCTCGGTTTCAGATAGACAAGAAGCTTTCTCTTTGGCTGGCTCCTGCTGCATTCCCACATGTCGTGTGAGTGGGTTTGCTGTCATTTCATTGCATGCCTACAGTAGGTCTCGGTCCCGGGCTCAACGCCTTTCCCCATTCTACGAGTACGACATGGAGCTTTGAACAGATGAATCTTGACCCCCTGCTCGTATTTCGCTTCGAGCCTCCAGATCAAGGTTCAGGTGGCCTCGTGGCATTTGGCTCAGCGGTGACACACTGACTGCAGTCGTCGGATAGGCCATTGAACTTGCGTATCGTACCATCTTAAGTGTCTCCCGGGTCGAGTCGCACCACAGCAGTGGCTTCCGTCCCAATCTCCTCACGCTGTCTCAACCTGCGCCAATCGCAACCATGACGCCGTCCGCGACCAACATTCCTCCTCAAAGCCCGCCCAGTCTCCATCACTACGTCTACGATATCTGAGTCTAGAGTAACGGACAACTCAAGCAACATGTCAAGTTACAAGTGTCCTGGCTGAAGCAATGCTGCACATGTGTCTCTTGGTCCCCAAGGTCTGTGGATCCAAGCGCCGGCCAATATACTCATGGATGCCATCGTCTCAAGTCTGGTATCAAAAGAAAGTCTTCGATGGCGCCGTTTCGGAGTGGTCCAAGATTGTATCAATGCATTGGCTTTAGTTGGTTTTCGGGGGACATACCGCCAATCAGATCCTCGGTTGTCTCAGTTGATGACCATGAGTCCATGACTATCAGCGAGGCCTCTGAGCAGCAATAGAAGAATCAAGCTCGCTCTTTATCATCTACGTCTTTGAGGTATCTCGTGTCACATTCTTGCGCTGCTGGCTAGCAACAAAGAATGATAGAAATCAATTCCGCGTTACACCTTGAAAAGACACTTCATCGAGTTCCTGCTTCCACGTACCAGCGCCAAGCACAAGCTACCAGGGTGATTAACTCAAGCCCCTTCCTCAGTGGCTCCGAGGCCGATTCCCACGCGAGATTCAGGGTCATGCGTCCAATTGTTGTACAGATCTCGGCCGTGCTCACCGGGGCATGCTTCTCCCCTGTCTTGCCTGTTTGGTAAATTCCTCTCCGGTTGCCCAGCTAAGCGACCGCTCGCAGGTGTTGACAGGCAGGACGGCTGACCCTCAGCCACAACCTCAGCCTCGTAGTTGCTTTTCTTTGCACCGCGTCTTTGCTTATTGCATGCAACTACTGCTCTGGCTTGCCTGGTTCGTAGCAGAAGGAAAAGGGGGGCTTCCGGCTGGGCGGTTTGCTTTGGGTCAAGACCGCCGCCGGACATTGAGTCGTGCTGTCGGCCGGGTGTCTGTTACGGCATTGCATACGCAAAGACATACGACACCACGGCCAGCAACGCGCGTGCAATTTGGTGCTCAGGTTGCACCAACCTTGGCATCTTGAAATTTCCGATGCCGCGCTTGCAAAGGTTCCATTTCTCCAGCGCGGTACGAGTGCTTCGTACAGGTGCTGCTAGTCCGAGAAGTTAGAACTCCCTGAACCTGAGAAAGGCTTCGGTAGCTCCCTATCTCTTTTCGCACTAAGGTGTGCCAGTGGGCGATAGGGAGGTACGGAGTACGAGGACTAACAACAAGGACCCACTCGGCCGCGAGAGGACCTCAGGTGTGAAAACATCTCTAAACTGAAATTGCACCGCTCCAGGCTCTTCAGCTTCAACCGAAGCACGACAAGACAGCGCAACTGTGTGACCGAGGCGAAGCGCACGTGGGCCCGCACTCCAGTCTCGAGGCGCAGCTCAACTCTAACGCACCTCGGGATCCCTGGCGAAACATGTAGAGAGAGTCCCATACTTCGCCACTCGCAACCGCCATGTTCAAGTGAGTCTCTCACCGGCCCCGTTCGCATCTCCATCCAGGGCGCAGCTACTGACCAACCATCTCAGGGCGTACAAGAACCTCTCCCCGAAGACGCGCCTCGGCGTTGGCGTAGGCGTCATCGCCTGGGGCCTTGTCGGCCTCCATCTCTCGGACCGCGCCGAGGAGAAGTTTGGCTACACGCCGTCCGAGAAGGACAAGGAAGAGCTGCGCAAGTGGACGCCGCGTGTCACCACCGTGGACAAGTCGGGCGAGAAATGATTGTGCCACGCCGCTCGCTTTCGCCAGCCATGATGGGTATGCGCGGGGGGGAGGAGAGCAGTCCTCTTAGACATTGACCAGAAGCTTCTTGAACAGTATGGCCAGTCTCGGTCCAGCCCTGAGATCCATTGTCGAAGCGAGGCCGGACGAATTAGTATCTAGTCAACTTCTACACGGCGCGTTTTTCAGAAACATTCATACATTGTCCTGGCCCGTTCCTTAAACGTATTTAACAAGCCCGTTGCGTAATCTTCACATTCGCAGCATGTCCATCTGCTTCTTCACCACCACGAGCCACTCCTTCGATCCGCGAGACCATATACTCTGCGCAGAGCAAAACGTTATTGATCAGTTCAGGCCATGAAGCCGTGATGGCGCACCGAAAAATACAGTAGCCGACCGACCGCCCCTTCTATCTTGATCGAAAGTCTAACAAATGCGAAATCAACTCCCATCCTCCGTCTATCCGTTTTGGAAATGCGTTTGCAGAGCCAGACCGCCACCGTCGCCATTCCGTGTTGCTTGGGAAGAGCTGCCCATCGCGGCGCACTAGGCCACCGCAGTGTCGGTTCAGGTTGCGAAAGCCTCAATCGGTCCCCAAAACAAGGTGGAAAACAAGCAAGAAACTCAAAAACGTAAAATCACCAATCTCAACGCCACCTGATGCAGCCTCCACCCTGAATGCTTTTGTCCATCATAACATAGTGCCTCCGATAGTGCCAGACTCCGTCTTGACGGAAATCGCCCCAGTGTCGTCTGCTCGTCGCGGAGCATCGTCGAAAAAATCCGCCATATTTAGTGTCGATTGCCCATTGTCAGGCTCTTCACTAACAGCTCCAACCGTCTCCAACTTCACCCCATTCGACTCCCCGCCACTTGATGCCCATGTCTTGATGCCATTGACCAATCGAGAAACTCGCATGAATCTCGCCTCCGGGGTTGACCCCAAGTCGTCAGGCTGGCCGCATGATAAGATACGTTTGGCAAGCCAATAAGCGAGCATGGCATTGCGAGAAACTCCACCCCGAGGGGATTGGCCCAAAGCCAAAGGCAGGCCATCCGCTGCATCTTCATCCCAGTCTGACCAAATCTTGCTCAGTGCATCGCCCAGGACGGCGGCGCTTTCTGGGTCTGCGCAATGTTGAAAACTATCAACCTGCAAGCCTTCTGGCTTGACTGTATCATGAGCAATCCAGTCTCGAGATGGCAGTGGATGCCTGATTGGATGCACTGCAATTCCATCCCTCTGTAGGCGACTGATGAGTGAGATGATGGCGAAAGAGAGTATCAGTTTACCACACTCATCAGTCCTTCCCTTGGCTATCCGGTGTGATGGGTGCAGCAGTGTTTTCAGTGCCATATCGAGTTCTGGCATTTGGCGACCTGCAGCACCTGCATCTTCGTGTATTCCGAGAGAGTCGGCCCAGTCTGCAAGACTTCCCGCGCTCCATGCAAGATCATCGCAAGGAAGCGGAAGGCATAGCTCCAAGGGATCGAAAAGCGGCGGAATATTGCAGTAGACTGTCCACATTGTGTCGAGCACGAAGATGCCGTGCATAAGCCGTATTCGTTGCTCCTCATCACGCCAGGCTATCCAATCGTTGCTCACAAACGTTCCATCGACTTTGCTTTGAGAGTGGAAGGATGACCCAGGCGAATACAGCAAGTTCAGCCTTCGGGCTGCCGATGCGACGCGAGGAAACATGATCCTGGCGCGGAGCCGCTGCTCCGGTGTCCCATTCCAGACATGGAGAACGCTCGTCAAAAGAATTGATTGGAGCTCTTCAATATCTGTCTTGGTAGCCTGTTGAGAACCCGATTCTTGCGAGCTCGCGCCCGACAAGACTTGGCAGTCTCGTTCCATGGCTACCCAAAGGCAGTCCATCATCTCTCGCACGATAGACGGTTCGACCTTTTCTGAGTAGCAGGCACCAATGCAGCACATCGCCGTGGCGAGGCAGGCATTGACATCCATGATGCGGAAAGTAGGCGAGTGAAGGAGCGGCGCGTGGTCGTGGAATTTGTCATACTGGCCAATGAAGTCTTGGATATTACCTGGGGAGAAGTGCAGGTTCATGCCCGTCAGGTGGGGATCAATTGCCTCGTTGGGGGGGTAGAAGAAGTTTAGAATCTGGTTAGAGAGTTGGCTGTAAGGATTTTCGGTATTCGACGGTATGCCCCACTTGGAGTAGACGACGGCATCGCTGGAGCTGCAATCCGTCGTCCGCGCAGCAGTATTAGGCCCGGTTTTGGTTCCGATCTTCTGTCCACGATTAGGAGGATGAAATGGATGATGGTTGAGGGTTTGATGCGCACCAGCCTGGAACATCTGAGACCAATCGAGGCCAGATTGTTGATTCGGGTTCGAACCGCCATACATGGGCATCCCGTTCTGGCCCGGGGGCATGCTGTAGTTGGGCATGGGCTGCTGGTTCATGGAATTCTGAACCTCGTTGCCGTACGGCTGCGGGTTGCCCATGCCAGGTATGCTTCTCCTGTCCTGGGGACCACCGTTCTCGAGCCTGTTCATACTGCTCGACCGGGACAGCTGGTTCTGGTCGGCGCCCATGTTGTTCATGCCGTCCTGGACGGGCACCATGCCAAAGGGATGGACCATGCCGTCTCCGGGCATGTTGTTGAGACCATTGAGATGGTTCATCTCGCCCTCGTTGCCGAGGCCAGCGGCCTTCTGAGCCTGAGCATTCTTCTTAACGTGAGCTTGGGGGTGGGACAAGTGGCTCGCTCCGGTGGGGTTTCCACGACGGATCGAGCACTTCTGGAAGTGACGCTTCAAGATGTCACTTCGCGAAAACGTATCACGGCAGAGCACACACATGTAAGGGCGATCACCCGTGTCTAGGCGGCTCACAAGTCAGCTCACGGTCAACGCGCGACAAGGGTCGTCAATACTCACGTCGAAGCAGATGGCGCTTCAAGTGCTTGGCGTGCAGGTAAGTCTTGGTGCAATGAGGGCATGGGAACTTTCCGTCCGCGTCCTTGACGGGAATGACGGTGCTCTTGGCCGCGCCGGTGCCCGCGGCAGGGGCCGCAGGCCGGCCGGGAGCGCTGGGGAGAATACCCCTGCGGCCCTGAGAACCCACGACGTGGGTGGGCTGCTCGGCGTCTTGGAGAACCGGGTTGGGCTGCATCAGCGAGCCGGGACCGTAGGGCGAGGAGACGCCAGGCTGCGGCATCATGCCGCCCGGGGGCATCGGGCGCAGGACGGGAGGAGCGCGGCCGCCAGCGGGAGCGGGGGCAATGGGTTGCGGGTGCGACGCGGCCGTGGTGGTCTGCGGCATCATGGCAGCCGAGGTACCGTAGCCCGGATGAGGAGGGTACGGGTTCTGTGCCATCGAGTAGACGCCAGGTCGCGACGCGGGCTGCGACGTGTTCTGGTAGCTGGGCAGGTTGTTGGCCGAGTTGGGGGTGTTCGGGGTGCCTGGGGTCCGCGGCGTATGCGGGTGGCTACCGTAGAGCGGCTGCATGGCTGAGGTCGGAGGCTGCAGAGGCGGAAGCGTCGTCTGCGGTAAGGGCGATCCCGTCTGAAGCTGGTTGGGAGAGATGGCGGTGGGCGATGGATATGTCTGTGGCGCAGAGGTCGTGTTTATACCATTAGAAGGGTAAGGAGAACCGTCCATGCTATTCCTTCACAAGACGCGTCGCGAGGCGAAGAAGACGACGTCGCGGGAGGCGACGAGCAAGCGATGATCGATGACGGCGCGAAGCTGTCGACGATGTTGCAAGGTCAGACTCGAAAGGATTCAAGTCCGGAAACGGTTGCGACGCGAGAAACCGTTGCGAGGCCCACGCGACGAAGCGAGAGGGCGGCGGCGGGGAGGTGGATGAGGCGGGCTCAGGACAGGTCCGTCTCAAAGGTGTGGTGTTTGGGGGAGGGTTCCAGAAGTGGAGACCCGGGTCGCGAATCCTTTTTTATTTTTCCCTGGACTGCGCTGGGGTGGACGAGCGTCAGGAACAACCGCGCGCACAGGGCAAAAACGAGCCGGAAAAGTGGGCGGAGGCGTGAGGTGAGAGATGGTGGTGAGGGCCTTTGACGATGTGGATGTGGATGTGGTGGGTGCGGAAGACCGTGGGTGTGGGTGTGGATGTGGATATGGCTGTGGATGTGGTGCAGCGTGGCAGCGCGTACGTACGAGTGCCGCGGGCGAAGGTAGGTGCTTGAATCGCGAGTGACTGGCTAGCCGACTGGCGTGGTGGATGCAGCGGCAGAAGCGGAACCGTTTGCTGATGCTTGTTCGATGATGGCAAGTGGGCCCTGGCCAGAAACCGCAAGCAGAATAAGGTGGTGCTGGGATCCAGAAAAGACGACGCCGAAGCCGAATTTTTTTTTCTTCAGATCTGGCTCCGTGTTTACCTGAACGCCCGCTGGGTCCGCGAGTAGGAATTGAGCTGAGAGCCGGCGGGTGCGACGGCGATGGTCTCTGCGTGCAACAGATGGCAAAATACTGCACAGCGTTTACCGGGAGGATGAAAGAAGAGAAGAGTGGAAGGGTGAGAAAGGGAGAGGGAGGAAGTGAGAGGTCGGAAAGTCGAGGGAACAACCCGGGCCAGTGACGAGGTGAGGTGAGGGCAAACGGTGTATGGAGTACCTGGAGCCGGGGGTGGTTGCAGTAGCGGTACGTACATGCCGAGCCAGGAAGCCAGGACCGCCGAGCCTGTCGTCGTAAACGCGCTCGCGGCGCATGTACTAGAGACTTTGCGGCCTGGTTGCGCGTTTGCTAAACCCTGTCGGTTGACGGTCGACGGAAGCCTTAGGCAACGGCAAATTTTCTCTATCACTGGCGCATCTGCTGCGTGCAGTGCGGTGAGCAGAGGTAAGGTAGGTTGGTAAGGTTTTGCACCTTTGCGCGCTGGCGGCCACTCGCTCGTCCGACTGGCTGCTTCGTGACATGATCCGATTCATTCGGCGCTTTAGCTCCAACCTCCGTCGTCTCTGCGAATTTTCCTCGCCATCGCGCACTGGCTCGGTTTGGCCGGGCTCTGATGGCCTTAGCCTGCGCGAGGCAAGGCTCCTCACCTTGACGGCTTTGCCTGCCGCAGCTTGGCGGCTCAACCACGTCTCGGGTACCTGGCCGGCACCTGCTCCTTGCAGCCGTGGGCCCGCCCGAGGCGGTGTACCTCGGACGTACCGCGCTCCTTACTCGCGGCCCAGGTCACGCAAAAAGCATGAATCGCCTCGTGTATGCCACTTACGCGACGTGAGCGCGACCAAAGCACGAGCGCAGGGCACGCAAGGAGCGGACGAGCCGCCGTACCTTGTTTCCAGGACGCTCGACGCCAGAGGCGCCCTCTCCGTGACCGCGTGATCGAGCACAATTGCGTCCAATCCATCGCCAGTTGCTCGAGGCATGAAGACGTTGACGGCGCCGCAGTGCATTGGCCGGCGCTGCATGAGGTGCTGTCGCTTCTGCGCGCCAGCAGGGATCTAGCGGCAGGCCTACCGACGCTGAGGATTCAGCAGTTCACCAGGCCTGTCCTGGGCCCCCACCGGTTGCGCGTGCTTCGACCGCTGCTCCCTTGCCCTGCCTGTCGCTGCACTGGAATTGCACACACACCATCACTCGGCCATCCCATTCATCAGCGACGAAAGAGCAGGGGGGGTGGCTGCGCAGACAAGCGCGACCTGTGCAGACACGCACTATCAGTAGTCCGTATGACGACCGGACTACCTCGATTCGTCAAGCCACCGGCGAACCATGCCATGCCAAACAAGCCAGCAATGCCGGATGCTGCCCAAGGAACCCAAACCCATGCGCCATGCCTCCTTCGTGGGGGTGCCAGCAGGGCAGTCGTTGTCATGAGGTAAGCGGGGAGTGTGCACGTACAATCTCTGGCACCTACAGGCGCTCGTACTCTAAGCGAAGTACCGAGTACGAGGGCAGAGAACCTGGAAGGCATCCCATGAGCATGCAACCTCAACTCGGACCTGTGGCCGTTCATCCGCAGCACGCGCGGCGCCCCCTCCAGGACAGATCGAATGGCGCACTGACGCAGCTTGAGCTGCTCGATGCCGAAGACGATGCTATGAACTTTTCCTCGGCAGAAATACTCGTATGCCGCCATGAGCGTGCACAATTGAGCCGTGACCAAACACGGCCAGCAAAGGAATAGTGCCGTATGGCATTACCTCATAGATAGCGCTGGCCGGAGGAGGATCGCCGAGCACGCCCTTGTCCAGCCTCTCCCATTTCTCGCGTTCATGTGCTGGCATTGTGCGAGATGCACTTCGACGCAGGCGTGCGGCTTGCTGTTTCCTCCATACGCCCGAGCAAGCAAACTGGTACATGCGTGCTTGCCGAGACAGGGAAGGCTACGACCACGCGCTAGTATTTTGTATTTTGATCGTCGTGGGCGCCAGCGCGTCCCGAGCTTGTCTGCCGGCCCAAAGGGGTATATTGGTCATTCAATACTCTGGCTTTGATGCCGTGAATGGCACACGCTCGAGGGCCATTGCGCGTATTCTACGATACTGGTGGTGGTTGGGTAGGATCGCCGCTCCAAACCTTGAATGCCGACTCGTGACGACGGCCTCCCTTCATCAGCTGATTTTCCCGCCAAGATTCGAGTGCCAGGGATATTCGGCACGCAATCTGTCTCTCCCACGTCGAACGCAACGCAACGCGCCGCTACACTCGCGGCCCTTTGTCGCGACGGTGGCCAGTCTGGCCGGAAGACGACATTGCTCTCGCCGAGCCGCGGTCGATGCTTGTCTTTTCTTGGCAGTGCCGGCGACGGCCCCAACGACGAGTCTTCGCATCTCGAGGTACGAGTACGTTGTAATAGAAGAGGCCCTCTTACGTCCGTACTGCTTCCATCTCCCCGACTGCATAAGGCAAGGCACTTGGTACGCTTCGAAGTAGTTGGCAGATTAGCACCACCTGGGACCTGCCTTCTGCAAACATTAAGCGCTCTGGAGCGGAACCGACGGGGATGCAAAGCGATGATGTGCAGCAGCCAAGGGTCCACGAGTCAAGCAAGGCCCAGACTCCCCCCTGGCAGATTCAATGCCAGCCCGCCAAGTCGCCCGTCGGTCCTTTTCCCATGCGTCACTACAAGTACGAGCAGAGCGAGAGCTACCAGCGCAACACGTAAAAACGGACAGCGCACCGCGGAATCGTCCCATTCGCTGTTTGGTTGTGCCAGCTAGCCGCGCTCTTCGCCCCATCCCTCGCATGGTGCTGTCGAAGCCGGCGATGCCTCAACCACCGCAAGTCAAGTCTCTGAAACGCACGCGTGTCACGGTTCGCGCCGACAAACCTGGAGAATTCCCCTGGTTCGTGTCACCGGCGGCGCCCAATGATTGCTGGCGGCGTCTCCAACAGCCCACAAGGCAGATCTGTGGACCCAGCTGTCGTCCCTCGTCAGGAGCCCCAATTCCCGCGGGAGTGGCCCCCATCAACCCCTCCAAAGCCGTTGTTCCAGCAGCAAAATGGAGACACCAAAAGCTTCGATCTGCCGTCCAGAAGCTTTTTGCGCCCCCGAAATGGTGGAGTCGCTGCCGTGAGGGGCGCAGAAATTGGAGAAAGCTGGACGTCGCACTGAGCTACTCGTGCCGTGCTCGCAGACGACAAGTGTTGGTCAGCGGACAGCCTATGTGCCCATTTGAGCCGTACTTGTAATTCGACGTCGAAGCCTCTTTTGGGCCTCGTACTCGTACAAGCCAGGTCACGCACAACTCTCGGCGGTGCATGGCCGACCGCAGTCGGCATCCGCCAGGCCGGACAATGTCCGAGGGATCAAGATTACCTACGAGTATGAGTTGCTCGGACTCGCAGGCAGCCCTTGTCATGAGCGAGCTCGACGACTCGCAGAGCGCAGCTGCCATTATTGGCGGAACACCCACTGTCGCCGAGGAAATAGTGCTGCTGGTGAGACTCGAGCGATCCGCGGCTGATGCGTGGTGAGGGCGCTAGGGCAGGAGACAGGAGACCGTCTCCCGCGACGTCAACTCCGTATTTCAAGCGCATCGCCGAGACACGAGGAGTGACGCGACAATCTCCAGGAGACCGTGGGGTGTCGGTCGAGAAACCATATGGCGTGCCAATACTCCGACGAAGCGTCTGCTCGAGGCTCGAGCTCACCAACGTCAGTCGGTGTCGGTCTGAGTCTGATGGGATCCATCGCCAATTCCGCAGAGTCGCGGAACGCGCGCCATCAGATGCAGCCGAGATTCCTCCGACAACAGGGGGGGCCTGCCGCTGGCGCAGTTTTATGCGGCGCTCGAGCTCTCACCGCCTGACGCCTGACACGCAGATTTTTCCTAATGGCGCCGATGGGAGCACGCGAGTCAACACAGCGCGCGAAACAGTGTGCGTGCGGCAGGTTGACGGCAAATGCCACGGCCACCAGGCCACCAGCGCCAGTGCAGGAGCTCGTTGGTTCGTGGGCTGACAATCTCATTTGTCACAGCACCATGCCCGAACGGGGAATTCATGTCCGCTTGCGACATGTCGACGTCGCCGGTAACGGTGCAGATATCGCCGCCTGCCGGGGGGCGGCGCCAAGTCACGGATACATTGACCACGCCCTCGCGCCAGGCTGCTAGCGGTTGCATCATTCGCACGAGCGATAGTTGAGCGACGGGCGTACCCCTGCTCTGCCACTGCTTCGGAACGGCTGGAAACGGAATACCGACGCTCTTTGCACCCCTCTCCCTTGGGTGCCAAATCCCCTTCGTCCGCCGCTGCTGCTGCCTCCCCCGTGCCAGCCAGCTTGCCCAGCCTCCCACGGGTGCGCGTAGCTGTAGCCTTTGGCCGGCCTGTGTGGGTGGCGATCGCCAACACGCGTACCTCGGCATAACCAGGTCTCGGGTAAAGCTCCGCCGTTGTGCATAATCGGAGGGTTGGGGTTTGGGGGCCTGGGCGCGTCTGGCTCGTCGAGAGAACCTTATGTTGTTGGAGGGGCCGAGACTGGGCTTGGGGGCTGGCTGCTTGTCTCTGGCGGCTGTCGGCAGGCGAGCATTAGCAGCGTCTCCATGGATCCCAGCTGTCTGGAGCCCAAGCAAGCCCAACCCGCCAGTGTGACGTTGGACGAGAACCACATTATTATCCGCTACAGGACGGCAGTCGAAAGCGTGCCTGGCGGCCAAGCGGGACTCGAAGAGCCTCATGTGGAGAGCGGTCCAGACGTTGCCGTCTCCGAAGACCCCATCCCGCCCCATCCCACAGATCCGTGGATTCGAGCCTCACTACCTTTATCCATCACGGCGGGACAGACAATGTATCCGTCCCTCCCCTGTGCAACGGCGGGAAGCAGCGGGGGAGGGGACGTCGGCAGCCTTGCTGGGGCCGGCTGCGTCTGAGCTACGAGGACTGGCAAATCCTCTCAGCGTCGTCCGGAAGTGACTGCTCCGCCTGCCGGCTTGGCTTCCTTCGCAGGTAACGTGTTGTACCTTGATTAGTCTCCCGCAGCGCCCACTGTCATTGAGACGCGCTGTATCCGAGCGCCGCCTGGGCGCCTTCTCAACAACACGCACGGCGGCGTCGGAGGCACCAGCTTTGAATCGCTTCAGAAGCCACGTACTCGTACTCGTAGCCAAGAAAGGCCTCAGAAATGGCTCTACTGTACGCTTGAGGCACGGATAGCCCCGGATGCACCATCCATCTGACGCAGGCATGCAGTGGCCAGCGACATCCCAATGCGCGAGTCAGCAATGTTCTTGGCCTTGATACACTCATAGATATCCCAGCACCGGCCCAAGGAGGGTGTCGATGCCAGTGACAGGCCGACCTCGGACGAAATCCGACACGCTCGCTTGTTGCTGCTGCATTGCCGAGAGCGTTGCCGGAAAATCGAATGCATGCACTACCCAAACAAGCGTACGCAAGCGAGGTACCAACACTGAGCGGCTACCAAGAGAAATGGAATCCATTGGCAACAGAAACAAAACTCCCCTCTGCCTCGACTGAAGGTTCCGCCGGCCCCCGGCCACTTGGCAAGTGGCTTATGCGTGGCGACCGGCCAGGAGGCTCCCTTCGAATTCTCGTGCTCCCAAAGGCTGGGATTCGTTCGAGCCATCAGATTATGGCACCCGTGTTACTGTACCGCGTTCTCTTCGTAAGACTCGAAGACGTCACTTGCAGCAGGAGCCACAAGCTAGCCCCGCCAAATAACCCCCAGACAGGTGGCAGGGATATGGTACGCCTAGCGCGAACTTTTGCAGGGTGAGGATGCACAACCACACCCTGGCAGCCAGGCATCGTGGCGCCCGCAATCTGGTCGAGGTTCGCAATGAGGTTGCAGCCAGGCCTGCGGTCTGCACACTGGCACAATAGCAGACAATACGAGTACAAACCCAACAGCTAGCTGCGCAGAGGTCGGGTCGCAGAAGGTTCCCTAATCGGTTGAACCCGGCGTGATAAGCTCGGCTGCTTAAGACTGCCGGTGCCCACCCCCAATAAGGCACCTATGAGCGACCAACAACCTCCCGCAGCAGCTGACATACCACGTGGGAGTGGCCTTATCGAACATCGCATGCAGGCACGCGCTGGGAAGTTCCGTGGCGGCGGGATCGCGGTGCTGGCTGTGCTGGCTGTGCTGCTTGACAAGTGCCCGCGGCTAGGAAGACAACACGAGAGTATCAGACGCTCGCCGTCGGGGAGCCCAGCCGAGCGGTACCTTGGCTCATTGTGTGCCAGGAAGGATCTTGGAGAAATTGGTGACGCCAACACCCCTCATCCTACGGAGTACTCCGTCTCCTGTGCCTTTGGCTGTGGCATGGCCGAACCAGGGCCCTTGATTGTTGCGGTGCCGCAGCTCGGGTCCCAGTGACGACGCTTCACGACGACGAGACGCATCGTCGGGCCAAGCTGCCGAGAATCTGATAACGCGGTGACCTCAGCTTCATCACACCCACGTCACTCAGTATGGCTCCTCGCCGTTACTCTGTCCCTGCCATGAATTCACTATGACGAGATTAAGGGGAGTGTGTCCAAGAGATCCCAAATTATTGCGCCGGGTTCTGATGTAGCAGTCGGGGCATGTATTACTGAAACTCAATCGTACTTGGCGTATATCTGGGGTTGTCTGCGTAGTAGGCTTCGATGCGATTTCGCCTCCACCGCACACAGGCTTCGCATTGTGTTTACGGCTCTTCACGTTGCCCCTACTCCCACGAAGGGTCTACACAACGCTTTGGCTTTTAGTGCGTACATCCCAAAGATGGCGAGGAGTCGTGATTCTGAGGTCTCGGCTTTGGGTTTGGCGTTGCATCAGTGATTGAATCAACGACATTGGGACAATGATACGTATCGGCGGGTGGAAGATCGGCCGCGGGACCATCCCAGGGGTGATTCGCACATTGTCATCCAACACTTGCTGCACGTTGACGATGATCGTGTCGCCACCGCGGGTCGGAAGGCCTGGGACGCCGATCCTGGTTCCGATGTTATATAAGGTAACGAGATGTCACGCCTATCGTACTTGTATTTAGTACCTTGTCCGAGAACAGTGCTGCACGGTCAGGGGCGGCCTGGTATCGCGCGCGATTTTGTCAAGTGTCATATGCGTGATCATCTTTCCCGGAACACTTTTTCGACGAGTAGTACGCCTTACGGCCGCTGTGGCTGTAGTTCGAAAGAGACATCTCCGGGGGAAGGGCTACCTAACGCGCCTCGAGCTCCTGTCTTTTCGCAGCATGCCGATGTGCTGTCCTCTGCTGTCAAAGAAAGGATGATCGCTGAGTTCCGACTCTGTACTCCGTACTACCTCTTCATTTTGCTAGAGGCGATGGCCAATTGGGCTGACCCTGCGGGTGCAGACACGAGGGATTGAGAACTGCAAGTCACGAGCCAGCGACTGCGGAATCTGGTCGTTTTGCTTTTGAGATGCAGCAGCCCCCGGCGAGGCTGGGGGAAGAGGCCAGATGAGTGCCGCAGGCACTGCTGCGGCTGTGCGTTTCTTTTTGCTCCGACGTCGCGTGAAGGAGCCGGTTTGCTACAACGTACGCCCTAGGCGGAGTGCAGGCTGATGAATACATGTACGCACGCTGCGGCTCTCTTGCAGCTTGCCCATGCAGCATCGTGCGAAACTCGGGCGGCCCAGAGTCCTCAGCCAGCCACGGCCTGTGGTTGTTTGCCGGAGACCGGGGGGGACTCAGCAATTGCCTCCCGCCATCGGACCCGCGGTATCGCGGCCTGCAAATGCCCAGCAGCGGACCTCGACGACCTACTCCGTGCCTCAGCCGTACAAGTACATCATTTCGGCAGCTTGGTTCCGGGCCGTCGTTACCGCTCTAACCGCATCCTTTGTGCTACCATTCCGGTGTACGACGATGGACTGTGACCAGGGAATCAAAGCTCTTGGCACCGCGGCTACCTGGCCTGCACGTACGAGTAATGGCACACGCCCCCCAGCGCGGCAAACAAGAAGAAAAGGGATTTCACGTCACACGACCAATACCCCAATCCTGAAATTTGTTGTCGCCAGGTCCACCGGCAGAATGATTGAAGCGGGCCGCGCCGCCATTGACATTCCAGACTCCTTCTGTGGGCCAGAGTAGGGCACGCCACGACCGCAGCTTGTTGGACCTTTGCCGTTCTCCTGGGCCTCTGCCTCGTTCGCTTCCAAGTCTCGGGTCGCTTCAAAAGAACCTCAAAGCCCCCCTGCCGAATGGCCTGGCTGTCCAGCCCCACCGCCGTTGCCTGCCTCTATCCGCTGGGGTATCCGTACATATGTGCATTACGTGGTTTGCCAGGCCAGGCTACGGAAGAGGCGATGATCCGAGCGAGGAGCCGGGAAAGTTGTGCACAACGTATTCTCGTACTCGTAGTTGTATCAACAAGGGACGGGGTTCCTGAATGAACTGAACTTGAAATGGAAATGGGGCCCGCCAGGGCAGATCCACACATCCATCGGCTGTCGGAGCGGTGAAGCGAGTTGAGTTGAACGGGGAATGCCAATGAAAGGGGTCCATAGGACAAGTTGAAGCCGTGGCGAAACAAATATTGTGCGAGAAAGAGATACCCAGCGGGAGAAATGGCTTCACCACGAACCGATAAGGATCGGCCAGACATTAATGCCTAGGACTGTTCGAGGTTGAGCTTGCCGGTCGGGATCAGTGCTGGAGCAACTCTGTCAGCCAAGGCAAGAGTTACTCTAGTCAGTACAGTTGCTCTCCAGGAGCAGTGTAACATACATCAGGGCATTTTTGACTGCTACGTAGTAGGTTCTGTTGCAGAGTCGACGCCCCGTGCAGACTTTGTCTGATGTTTCGAGTCGTCATTATGCATGGGCCTTACCTTCAGCTCCGTTGTTTGCGCCCGTCAAAGTTGGGCTCTAGCTGCAGACGCCCCAACAGACTTCGTTCGCGCGTTGCTGTCTCTCGTAAAAATGTCGATGCCGCATCTTATCACCTTCGGTCGCAAGTCTGACTGTCGGTGTCTGCGTGAATATCCCACCGGCGAAACAGCTGTCGGTTCTCCCCGATTCGGCGTTTCTTACATGTGTTGGTTGCTTGCCATATCAAGCTGCACGTTGTCTATTTCGGCATGACCAAGAGTCGTCGTGACTTGATACCAATGTGGGGTGGTTCGACAAGTTTTACCTGACACGTACTTTACTCAAGTCGTGCCCTATCCGTATACGACAGTTACATTAGCCTGTCGTGCGACGCTCTGCCTGCAGATATCCTCGGCTTTGGCTACACATCCTAGTGCAAAGGTTACATTTCAAATATGAGCATTCAAGCACGGGACGCCAGGAGAAGGGTTTGTTTTGGGTTAAGCCATGTGACCTGCAATTTTAACTAGACAGACAATCAACAAGCTATTGGTTGTCACATACCGATACACCTGGCAGTGTGGCGTCATTTCTATGGCTCTGGCGGTACCCCTGCGCCACGGTCGTCCTTGTCGCCAGCTCCGGCTCTATCCCTAAAACCCCTAGGCAAAATATTGATTGCTTCGTACTGCGGAAGGCACGTTGCTTTGGTGCGGCATGTATGTGCGTTGGAGGGTGAGCTAGAGTTGCGGTAAGGCTGAATGCTTTTTGGAGATTTTCAAGCTACTGTGCCTGACAACTGTCGGGTTGTCGGATGTCATATCTCACGCTCTTGGAATGATGTTTCCATTGATGCTCAACGGACTTGTGGGGGTTTGAGGCAACTGAGGAGAAGTTGCGCTTCATTTGAGGTGCGTGATCGTCGCATCGCCTATAGCCGGACAATTCTTCAGCAGCCGGTAGGTACTCGGTCGTGTTTTGAGACTCGGAGCTCAGAGTGTTCCTCTTGTGTCTCTGTGTCAGTCTACGACTGTCCCTTGGTTGAGATCGAGACGCCTCGTGTTTATGACTCCTGCCGACCACTTCTCAAGTCGGGCACACAGACATCTGTGTTGATATTGTGGCTCCTCATGGAAAAGGTCGTTCCGTGATGTCCATCAGCACCGGGAAAGTAACTTGTGTCCCACTCATTTGGCCGGTTGGCCCGCCGCGCGCTTTCGATATCGTCCGGAACTGGGCGACTTGACGCGGGTTCGATTCTACGTCGGGTTGTATAAAATTCATGAATATCTGTCCGGAGGAAATTGCCCCGTGTTCTGCTTAGTTTACGCATGGGCGAAGTATCGACAGAGTGCACATAGACTACCCCAAAAGCAGCAATTCTCATAGTATTGAAAAACCGAAACCAAAACTTTAACTAACCAAATACATATAAAACGGCATCTTCTCTTTCAGATCGACCAAACTTCGTGCAAACCTCATGGGAAATCGCCTTCAGCGGTAGTGGGACAAATTGGCAGGGCTGGCTCTAGGGTAGGCAAGGGTCATTCGAAATGGGCTGACTAACAACACGAGACGTCAAATGTGGAGCAAGGAGAACTGGGCTGGCCTCCAATCAGATAGCGCTGAGCCAACCGCATTCCCAAATTTTGTGTCGCTCCGTGACGGACTCGGGAGGTGCTTGGAATCGCAACATCGACGTTCTGCACGGCTGTCATTATGTCAATGGCAGGCGCACATGCACTGCGGCCCTCGGTGGGCTGCCTGCCGAGTCTCGGCTCGGCCTTGACCGTCTCGGCCGTCCCTCGCGCGTCGAGCAGAACAGTCGCGGCCTTCTCGACGACAGCTCGGCAATGCAAGCGCAAGACAAAGGACAACAACAAGAACCGCGGCGTCAGCAGCCTGTATCGGTCCGGGCCCCGCGAGCATCTATCCATGTCGGACGTGCCGCTGCCGAAACCGCGAGACTTCAAGCCCAAGGTTGCCGTCGACCCGAACCACGGCCTCTGGGGGTTCTTCCCTGCCGCGGACAAGTTGCTGTGGACGCCGAAAGAGACCGAGGAGCACGGAAGGGCATGGACTGTCGAGGAGCTCCGAAAGAAGTCATGGGAGAACCTGCACGCCCTGTGGTGGGTGTGCTGCAAGGAGAGGAACATGCTGGCGACGTCCAAGGTCGAGCTGGCGAGAGCGAAGCTGGGCTTCGGAGAGAGGGAGATTGAAGCGCGAGACGAAGAGGTGCGGCAAGCGCAAACCGCTCGCTGTGGAACTCATGCTGACAGGGACGCTACAGGTTCAGAAGACGATGCGATCCATCAAACACGCGCTGACGGAACGATTCTACACGTGGGAGGACGCCGTGGAGATAGCCAGATCCGACCCAGAAATCGACCTGGAGGCACGGGACGGGCAGGTGTACAAGCCGTCGGCGTACGAGGACGAGTTCGAGTCGTCGGAGAGCTGGACGGAGACGGGCAACGAAGCAAGCGCAAGCAAGATTGAAGGGCAACCCGACAAGCTGGAGAAGGAGGCTCTCCGGTGAACAGGGCGTGGCCGATGCGACACGCCTTGTCTGGGCGAGGTGTCATGGCGTGAAGCTGGGATTGTGACAGGGCCCGCGGGGCCTGCTGGTCACATGTACATGTAGCCGGTTATGTACGATATGCGGGAGTCGCTGTAGGAAGAATATCAGTGCCACGTTTCGTCTGAACCGCATTTGAGGACAGGGTCGTTCAAGGGCACCGATTTGACGTCCCAGCGCAATCCGCAGGGCGGGTACGTTTACTTATTGACCAGACAGGTGTATCAAACGGTGGTGGTCACGGAGACTGCATGGCGACGGTAGTGTCATTAGCCATGCGCAGAAGTATATGAGGCACGGAGCGTTCAATCAGCGGGTAATTTAACAATGCAATGTCAATCTGCCGACGAAATGACTGCAATCTTGCTCCCCCCTTCCGCCTGGTTGCCTTCTCCACGAAGCCACAGCCGGTTGCTGGGCCCCTACAGCCCCTAGAGCCCCTACGGCCCTTACAACTGCTGCCATTATTAGCGGGACGGACGGGGCCCCACCTCTCACCTGCCGACGCCTCTCGTCGTGCCCCAAAACCCCGCCGTTCCATCAACCCCTCCAGCAACAGCTGCCCCAGACCTTCAATACCTGCATCTCAGACCTACCGAAGCATCTCCCTGGCCTCCCAGCCGTCTGCAACTGCGACACCAGTATCCGCCGCGACCGACGCGATAACCGCTGCACACCATGGACGAGATTGCGAAGGAGTACGACGTCATCGTGCTGGGCACTGGTGAGTGACATGAGACGACTCTGTGACGCCCACCGCCGCGGTCTCCCCAATCATCGTGGCGTGAATGCTGACGAGCTTTGATTCCAGGCCTGACGGAGTGCATTCTCTCGGGGTAATGCGACGACATGACAGCGCTGATTCCTCGTGCGCCGGCCGGCTAACACTGCTTCTCCCAGCGTGCTGAGCGTCAAGGGCAAGAAGGTCCTGCACATCGACCGTAACGATCACTACGGAGGGTACGTCCCCGGGCCCCCCCTTGGATGCCTCCCAGCTCCTGCTTGATATCTATCTCCATATTGGCGGCCAATCTGCTGTTTTAGCCGCTGACAATCTTGCTCTGCAACAGAGAGGCTGCGTCGGTGAACCTCGAGACGGTTAGTACCCCCTCTGCCACCCTTGGGAGCTCCAGACTGACCACCCACAGCTCTTCAAGAAGTATGGCAACTTCAAAGAGGGCGAGGAGCCCTGGAAGCAATACGGCCGCCTCAATGACTGGAACATCGACCTCGTCCCCAAGTTCCTCATGTCCTCCGGCGAGCTGACCAACATCCTTGTCTCCACCGACGTCACCCGATACCTCGAGTTCAAGCAGGTGGCTGGCAGCTATGTCCAGCAAGGAGCCGGCTCCAAGGCCACCGTTGCCAAGGTCCCTTCTGACGCCGGAGAGGCTCTCAAGTCCCCTCTCATGGGCATCTTCGAAAAGCGACGTATGAAGTCCTTCATCGAATGGGTCGGTACTTTTGACCGCAAAGACCCGGCAACTCACAAGGGTAGGAGTATCCCCCTGGATGGCTCTTCTTCGGAGCTCTCGTCGCTGACTGATCCCAAGGTCTTGACATGAACAACTGCACCATGAAGGAGGTCTTCGACAAATTTGGCCTCGAGGCCACGACCAAGGACTTCATTGGCCACGCCATGGCGCTGCACCTCACCGACGAGTACATCACAGCTAAGGGCGAGGCACCCGAGACCATCGAGCGCATCCGCTTGTATGGCAACTCTGTGGCCCGGTACGGAAAGTCTCCGTACATCTACCCGCTGTACGGTCTCGGCGAGCTGCCGCAGGGCTTTGCCCGTCTGTCCGCCATCTACGGCGGCACGTACATGCTCAACACCAACGTGGACGAGCTGGTTGTCGAGGGCGGCAAGGCCGTCGGCATCAAGGCCACCATGACTGGAGTCGAGGAGATGAAGTTCGAGACCAAGGCCAAGATGATCCTCGGCGACCCTTCGTACTTCCCCAACAAGACCAAGGTCGTCGGCCACGTGCTGCGGGCAATCTGCATTTTGAAGCATCCTCTGGCTGGAACCAACGATGCCGACTCGGCTCAGCTCATCATCCCCCAGTCTCAGGTTGGCCGCAAGAACGGTAAGATGTCACGCTGACGACCTTCACGAGCCGGGCACGATTGAGTCTGACGCACAAATAGATGTCTACATTGCTTGTGTCTCGTCGGCGCACAATGTCTGCCCTAAGGGATACTGGATCGCCATCGTCTCGACAATTGCCGAGTCGTCGGCCAACCACCACCTCGAGCTTCAGGCCGGCCTGGACCGCCTGGGCAAGATTGAGGAGCAATTCATGGTATGTGTTGGCATTTTGTCATCAGACCCCCAGGTCCCTTTGCGGTGACGATTCGATTTGCTAATCCTGTTTGTGTCATTAGGGCTCGCCAATTCCCATTTACGAGCCCCTCGAGGATGGCACGAATGACAACATCTTCATCTCGAAAAGCTACGACGCCACGAGTCACTTTGAGACGACGACGGACGACGTCAGGGACATCTACCGCCGCTGTGCTGGCGAGGAGCTCAAGGTGGAGGGTTTGAGAGAGGGCATCAATGTCGCCGACGAGCAATAAGCGGGCGGAGGACAGGTAGACACGAGCAGAGCCGTGAGACTTGCAATGTCTGGGTCACAAGTGGGAGGTCGTCGTCGACGCTGCGGGATCAAATCTGCGAGCGAGAAGGCATCATGATGCGCCGTTCCGTAGCTGTTGCATCCAAAGAGTAAAATACCTTTAGCCAGAGGATTTTGTGAAAACCTAAATCTGATATTTGAGCGGTCTACTGCACAGTGCCAGCAGGGCATGTTGCCAAGTCCTCGGACAAAGTTGCGACGGGAATGTAAGCGTCGCCGACGTCGCTTTGTGATCTAATCATGATCTTCATACTTCAACTGTGTATCGACATGGTGAAACGTGCTCCTTTTTCTTCCGTTGTTTCCGTCTCCCACGCGGCAGCAGATTGAATTGGCCCCCTCCAAACTGTCCATCTAGACCATTCATCAATCCCAATATGCACATGCACGTACGCCCAACTCCGGAGCAGCCAGACGATGCAAAGAAAGAGGCAAGATCCCAAACAATGAACTGAATGTCGCTCCCCACGGGACTGTTTATCGCCGTTGCGTCTTGCCCATGCCACGCTTGCCAGAGAACTGTCCCACATGTTAGTCGAGGAAGGTCTGCGTTTGGGGCCACGATTGTCTGTTCGACTTACCAAGTGCTTGGCGATGGAGGCAGTGGCGTGCCTGTCGGCCTCGCCGGCCCTGGCCATCCTGTTCATCTTCTTCTGGTTCAGCCTCATCAGCTTCTCGGCCTTGGTCCTGCCGGCCTCGTCCTGCACACCGTCGTCGCGGCGGCTGGTCGTGGGCGCCCTGCTCATGGAACGAGCCCTGGACTTGGAGCGCAGGCGGTCCCGGGCTGTGTCATCAACGTCCATGGCGTCCGCATCCTCGGTGCCCAGGCGGCTCCTCGACATGGAGCGGCCGCGGCGCTCCTTGGGCTGTGCTCTTTCAGCCAGGTTCGTGGTGTCCACGCCCAGCTGGTCCAGAGCATCCTCAAGCTCGGAGAAGGGCTTCTTCATAGCCTTGCGAGGGATGATGGCTTGGTTCTTCAACCTCTTCTTCATGCGCGCCTCGTTACGGATCAGCTGCTGCTTCTCGCGAATAAGCTCAGCCTTTCGGAGAACCTCGGCCTCCTCGTCGTCGTCAATCTCCTCCTCGGAGTCGTAGTACCCTTCTTCCTCCAACTTCTCTTCTTCCTCTTCCAGAGCCTGCAGCTTGGCTTCGATGTCGGGGTCGATGAAGTCGTAGACATTCTTTCCGTCGAAAATTTCCGGAATCTTGTCGTACTTCCACTCGGGGTTGGCGAGCATGTAGTCGGCACGCATGTCAACGTTGTAGACTCCCGCTCCGCCGTTCTCGACCTCGACGTCGCGTGCCAGCCTACGTCGCTCAGGATCGTCCTTGTCGTACTTCTTCATGTTCTTGACAGCTTCGGGGACGAAGGTCTCGAGCTTCTGCCCACCCATTGGCTGGGCGACGTGGATACGAGCCATCACATCCGCCAAGCGTCCACCAATGGCGCCGCTGCTTGCCGTGCCAGCCTTCAGCTTCTGATTGACTCGGTCGGCAATGAGGCGCTCGCACGCCGCGTTCTTGACGTCCTGCACGCCCTCCTGGGTGTTGCAGGAGAGCTGAAGCATCTCAACCTCACCAGACTTCAACAAGGTCTGCAGCTCGGCCTGGGTCTCGGCGCCCAGATCTTCAGGTCGGGTGACATCAATCTTGTTGACGACCAAGAAGACCAGCTTGTTGGAGAAGAGAGGCTTGATGCTCTTGAAGAGCTGGATCTGAGCCTGGACAGTGTAGCCGCACTGCTCGGACAAGTCCATGAAGTAGAGAATGGCGGATCTCAAGTGAGCAATTGCGGTAATACTGAACGTAGAAGTCAATGACCCGGTTCGTTGGGAGCGCGCCAGACGTGACAAACGTACCTCTGCATCTCAATGGTGTTCATCTCCTCCAGGGGGTGATCCAGGATACCAGGAGTATCAATGGCCTGGAATCGCAAGTACTTGTAGTCGAAATGACCGACAAAGAGACTCTTGGTGGTGAAGGCATAGGGCTGGACGTCGACGTCGGCGCGGGTGATGCTGCGCAAGAAGCTCGACTTGCCGACGTTGGGGTAGCCGCAGATAAGCAGAGTTCGGGTATTGGGATCGATGGACGGCAGACGGCCCAGATGCTGCCGGACCTGGTCGAGATACATGAGCGGGTCCTTCAATCGCTTGACGAGGGTAGCCATGCGACCGAGGGCGGCCTTCTTGAGCTGCTTGCACTGGAACAGCGACTGGCCGTACTTGAGCAGGCGGACGTAGTCTCTGGAGATGGTCTCAATGAGGTGCTTCGCCGTCGACATCTGGCCGAGGGCAATGCGGAAATGGTCGGCATCGTAGAGGGTGTTGAGCAGATCCTTGTGGAACGGGTGGATGTCCTGCAGGCGGGGGAAGCTGTCGAGGATGGCAGCGAACTTCTCGGAGAAGGTCTCCTGCGTGAACTTGACCTTCCTGGTGTAGAAGCCTGGAGGACGCAGCTGTTAGCCGTTGCTTGCGCGAGCGGGTGCGCTGGATCAGCGAAGCGCCTACCTCGGATTCTGTGGATTTTGAAGCCTGCACGGATCTGGGTCGGCAGCTTGCGCTGGGTGCGGCTCAGCACGATGTCCAGGAACTCCTGCTGAGTCGGCACCGGAGGGATGTCCTTCCACGTCGTCTTCATCTTGGGCAAACGGATGCGCAAACGGGGCGTTGCTGTGCGGGAGACAAACAGCCCGTGATGAAGGGATCGAGGAGACTGCGCTGCGCGATGGCAAACCCAGAACGGGACAACCAGGGCGGTCAACACAATTTTTTTTCTTCAGAAAGAGGTGGGTGGAGCCGTAGCGAGCGGAGTGCGTTATCGATAAGACCGACGAGGGGCCATGCGTGGGGCCCAGCTATCACGGCAAGGAACGAAGTACCACGGCGCCAATATTTGCACGCATGCTACCTCGGGGTCGCTGAATTCTATCCACCCCACCAAAAACTACTGGCCCAGCGATAAGCGTTGCCCGTCCGGATCACTTCGCGGCCGCTTTCGCTCAGACTGAATTCTGACACCTCCTCGGGTGAACGCACTGTATCCAGACGTCGCCTGGGCAAAGCAAGCTGCTCTACCGTCATAAAGAGTCTCATCGCCCCCCAACTCCGGCACCGCTCCTTTCCCGATCTCCTCCACGTCTCAGTACTCCGCAAGCACTGAAGGAAAAATGGCTTCTCAGCTGCCCGCCTACAAGCAGGACTTCCTCAAGGCGGCTATCGCCGGGGGCGCCCTCAAGTTCGGCAGCTTCGAGCTCAAGTCGAAGAGAATCTCGCCTTATTTCTTCAATGCTGGCGAGTTTCACTCTGCTCGTCTCGCCGGAGCCATCTCCACCGCCTTCGCTCAGACCATCATCGATGCGCAGAAGAACGCTGGCCTGGAATTTGACATTGTCTTTGGACCCGCGTACAAGGGCATCCCTCTCTGCTCGGCAATCACCATCAAGATCGGTGAACAGGCCCCTGAGAACCTGGACAAGATCTCCTACTCGTTCGATCGCAAGGAGGCCAAGGATCACGGCGAGGGCGGCAACATCGTCGGCGCCCCATTGAAGGGAAAGAAGGTCCTCATCGTCGACGACGTCATCACCGCCGGCACCGCCAAGAGGGAAGCTATTGAGAAGATCCGAAAGGAGGGTGGCGTCGTTGCTGGCATCGTGGTGGCCCTGGACCGCATGGAGAAGCTCCCCGCAGCCGATGGAGATGACTCCAAGCCCGGCCCGAGTGCCATTGGTGAACTGAGGAAGGAGTATGGCATCCCCATCTTCGCCATCCTGACGTTGGATGATATCATCGAAGGAATGCAGAGCTTTGCCTCCAAGGACGATATCAAGCGCACTGAGGAGTACCGGCAAAAGTACAAGGCCACGGACTAAGCGCGGAACTTGCCCTGTAGGTATGCCTTTAGAGTAGCAACACCACCGACGTGAAAGTAGATGCATGATGAGGAGCCTTGGAATCTCCTGTGCACGTAATGGCTTTTGAGGTTAGGCATCTCTCGCCGATGCCTTGGGGCGGACGGCTGACCGAGAGAGAGCGGCCGAGAGATGACAGGCGTCGCGCTGAGGCATCACGCAAGCCTTCAGGTAACGTGTTTAGACCCACGAGGCGCTCAAAGACATAAGAGCATGAAGTTGAGGGCTGCAGGCACCGAAGATACTGCCAAGCTCCTTGATCGGTAGGTGCTCTGCAGGTAGAATCGGACGAGCGGCTGATCAGCCGCCGTCTTTCCGAGCCGAGTCTGGCCACAGTGACGAGTGCAGCGGTGCCTGGAGGCGACCAAGCAGCATTCTGCTGCACGGAGCTCGGCAACTACTCGCATGTACCGAGTACACCCATCGTACCTCGCTTGTCATCCAAGGTCACTGTGCGTTGAAAGGAGTCCCAGCTGAGCGTGAGCAGAAGCGATAGCAGTAGAGCTTCGACCGTCTTCGTCGGCCTTCGACAGCACAAGCTAATCAGCCAACAGGAGTAGATGCCACCTCGTCTACAGCGTGGCAAATGCTTGGAGGGACAATGCGGCCAGGTATGCCAACTACCTTAGAAGCCTAGCAGTGCAACACTGTGTGTCAGAATATTGACCTCGGATGTATGAACAGAACGGCCTCGCGAAGTTGAGGCGTGGCGTAGGGTTGTTGGCTTGAGCTCTTGAGGTACGGAGTACCGAAGCCGTCCGCCGCGCGGTCGGTAGATTCGGTGTTGAACAAATAGACAAGCCGACCAGCCTGACAAACGACGACCCGGAGCTTGAATGTGGCTACCTTACGAGTAAGGCACCAGGAGTTGTGCCGTGCGTGCAGCCTGGGGGTGTTCGCGCCAGGCTGCCCTCTGTCATCACCGCACCGCGTCCGAGCACCCACCCGAGCTGCCCCTCCGCTCCTCCTGCCAGCTTCGGACCGTCCTCCAGCCACACCTCTGCAGACATCAGGGTCGGCAGCCACTTCGACCTTTCAACACCAACTCTACTCTCACAACCCACAATCCCTGCCACCCGAGCTCGCCAAGATCCCTGGGCCCTGAGGTGCTGGTTTCCTCCTCGCCGGCCAAGTCGAAGAGTCGCCCTCACCGACGCAGCCATGTAAGCTCCCCCCATGACCTCATGGACCCGGCGCCCGACCCAGAGCTAAGCATTGAACTTCTGCAGGCGCGTCACCCTCAACATCTTTAATCCCCAAGCGAGGGACCAGGACAGCTTACTGAACCTGGAAATCTTTCCCGACATGACCATTTCCATCCTGCGCGAGTCCGTCCACGCCGAGACTAATGTCCCTCCCACCTCGCAACACATCTATCACAACGGCCGCCTGATTTCCGACGATACCAAGACCATGGAGCAGCTGAACATTGCCGACGGCGACATGCTGGCGGTCCACGTTAGGGAGACGCGGGGGAGCACCGATGCCTCGACACAAGCACAACGCCCTCAGGCCCGAGCACAGCCAGCGGCGCAACCCCGGCCGCGGCAGGGCGGCGATAACGACCCCGAGCTGGTGCGCCTCCAGCTCCTCGGTGACCCTGCATTAAGGCAGCAACTCCAGAGACAGCATCCAGAGCTCGCTGCTGCGGTCGAGGATCCGGCGCGATTCGCCGCCATACTGCACGATGCCCAAGATCGCGAGCGACGCGAGCGACTCGAGAGGCAGCGCGAGATTGAAAGGCTCAACGACGACCCTTTCAACGTCGAGAATCAAAGGAAGATTGAGGACATGATTCGACAAGAGAGGGTTATGGAGAACTTGCAGAATGCCATGGAGCACAACCCCGAAGGTAAGCGCTGAGCATCGACTCCAGCATCGCGAGACTAACGGCCCCCCCGCTAGTTTTCGGAAGAGTCCACATGCTCTACGTCAACGTGGAGGTCAACGGCCACAAGGTCAAGGCATTCGTGGACTCTGGAGCGCAGGCTACCATCATCTCTCCCTCTTGCGCCGAAGCATGTGGCATCATGCGACTTGTCGACACCAGATTCGCTGGCGTTGCACGCGGCGTGGGTACGGCGAACATCATTGGCCGCGTTCACTCTGCGCAGATCAAGATTGGAAGCCTGCATTTGCCTTGCAGCTTCACCGTCATGGAGGGCAAGACCACGGACCTGCTTCTGGGCTTGGACATGCTGAAGCGCTATCAGGCCACCATCGACCTGGCCAAGGACAAGCTGATCATCCAGGGCGAGGAGGTGCCGTTCCTCGGGGAGGCGGAGATTCCAAAGGAAGAAGAAGCTGCTGCGGCGCAGGAGCCTACGATACCCGGGCCTGCCGGCACCACCATTGGGCAACGGTCTGGCGTTGTCATGCCACCGGAAGGGGCACACCAGGGAGCTCAATCACAGCCCGCAGCCAGCCCGCCGGTACAGCCATCGGCAACGACGCCCCAAGCAGCGGCCACATCGGCCACGCTTAACGTGACGCCAGCGCACGTCGACGCTCTTATGTCCATGGGTGCCAGCAGGGCGGAGGCAATCCAAGCGCTTCAAGCGGCCGAGGATAATGTGGACGTGGCAGCTGGCCTGATCTGGGAATGAGCGAACGATAGAGCATACAGAGTACAATGGCAATTCAAAAGCCGTTGGACGGCCTAACGTAAGACGCATGCGCTCTTTTCTTGTTTGAAGGAGGGCAATCTGGAAAGCTGGTGGCCGCGACAATGCACTATATTAGACGCGAACACGCTATGGATGAATGCATGAGCATCTCTCTCGACTTGGGATCGTACTCGAACAGCACAGCCCGTGTGTGGTATCATTCCCGGGAAATGATCCGCTTGCCCCTATCGTATCTTGTAGACGCAGGGCTTCAGAATAGAACTTTCATCCGCATCCCCCTTGTCGTCATGCACTTCCTCGTCCCGCTTGGGAGCGAAGCTCTTCTTGCCTCTTGGCGGCGCATCCTGCGGCTTAGCCCCCTTGCCTTTGGTAGGCGACGCCGCCTTGGTGAAGTGCATCTTGACAAACATCCTGTTCGACAGGTCCACGGCGTCTTGACGCTCCCCCTGAAGCACGAAGCCCCTCTTCCTCAGCGCTTCCACAAAGGCCGAGACGTCCGTCTCGCGGCGGCGATCGTCGGCTCCGTCCACCTCGACGGCCAGGTCCTCGCCATGGAAAGCGTCATCTTCATCAGCAGCTTTGGCGCCTTTTTTGGCGGCGGCCTTCTTGCGGTTGCCGACGCTGTGGTCGACGGGGGCGTTCTTCTTGCGCACTGGCCCGAAGCGGCTCTTGATCTCAGCTACCCAGAGCTCGCCCTTCCAGTGGAGAATGCGGTAAGCCTCCTCGACGAAGTCGATCCAGTTGGTGCCCATGAGGGCAAGGCAGAAGATGGCGACGTTGACGGAGCCGTCCTCGAGAGGCAAGTTGGCGATGTCGGCCTTTGTGACGAGCGGGCTGGGGCTCTGGAGGTCATAGCTCTTTACGTCGAGCCGGAGCTTGGCCTTGTCGGCTTGGAGAGACTCTGCAAGTCTGGCGTCGCCGCAGCCCAGGTCCGCGATGGTGCAGTTGCCCACGGTCCGGGGCAGGGGAGTCCTCAAGCGCTGCGCAGGTGGCGCGCCGGGCTTGCCCTTGCCGGGAGGCCTCACCTTGGCCCTGGCCCGGATGTCCGCGAGGAAGCTGTCGACGGGATTCTCCGGCCAGACCTTGACCTGCCGCCGGAAACCCTCGTGATACTCGTCGAACATCTCCGGGGACTCTTGGAACAGACCGAAAGCCTCATCGGACGGCCGGGTGTAGAGAGTCTCATTCAGGTGGCGGAAACGAGCGGAGACGAGCTTCTCTCTCATGGACATTTGCAGAGGGGTGAGCTTGGCGGGCTTGGGCGGCATGGGGAGCAGATCTTTGGTGATGGCGGATGCGGTAGGACCTGCGTTGGATTTGGCCTCGTCTGCGGCCTCGGTAGGTTGAGATGCCTGCTTCTTCTTTTCCTTTTGCTTCTTTTTCTTGTCGCTTCTGTCCTTGGCGCCCTGGTTTACCTCACCGGTAGGCTTCGTCTTTTTCGTCTCAGGCTCATGTTGCTTCTCATCATGCGCCTCGGCCTCGGCCCCTCGCTTCTCTTTCGCATTGGCCTGCTTCTTCTGCTTCTTGCTGGCATGGTCCTTTTTCGGTCCATCGTGCTTCTCCGGCTTCTTGCCCTCAACGACAGACTCGTACAAGTCAGCGACGTTGGATGCCGTGACGTCCTCACCGTGCGCCGCTCCGGCACGCTTGCGCTTCCTGGATTTTGCGCCAGCAGGCCCGCTTGTTGGCGAGGCCGTCTCGGCCTTGGGGCCATCGGCAGATACCGACCAGCCTGGTACGGCAAACATCTTGTCTCGATTTTTACCGCGGTTAGGTTGTTGGAAATGCTTAAGCTGCACCGAAGTGATAGGCTGAGGTCCTGCCCAATTTTTTTTCTTTGGTGTTGAAGAACGCAGGCGGGCTAGTGCACGTGGTCCGTGCGTCAGCGGGCACAACGACTGCCCCCGTCCGTAAGGTACGTGTACCTTGATACTTGTCATACACCCAACACTCCATGAGCAGGTGGACATGTTGGGAGATGACATGGAACTTCAACCCAACTGCTCACATCAGTCCGATACTTGAAACAGCCCCTGGAGTAGTGCCTCTCAGAACTTGCGCAGCCATGCATCTTATAATGGAGAGGAAAATCGAACTGACATTCCATGAAAGTACTATCTGGCCCGAGGTTTGCTCAGATGACAACCGGAGTTCCGTACGTTACAGCCAACCCGGCAATATATCTTCTATCACCATAAGCACCGTCACGGTGTGCATTATTTATGACGCCATGTAAGACTGCAGCAGCCCAGTCACGCTTCTTTGCCACCGTTTCGAGCTTGACTCACCGACAACCGCACTACCATCGCGGGACCTGTCGCCAGACGAAGCTCCGCAACACAGGCCCGAGTTGGTCGGGCGTACTGGAGCCGAAACGAGGACGCATGGCAGGTTCATGTGGAACCGGTTCAGTCAGAAAACACCTGAGCGGGTTTGCTTCGGTCGGAGCTTGCTGAGGCTACCGACATCATCGAACGGCCCTATTCCGGGCAGCTCTCGTGTGGTGAGTTTCGCTAGCTAGTTCTCGTCTGGCGAATGCCGCGAGCTTTGTCATCGATACGGATACATACATGCATTCCCCAGCCCGGCGTCTAAGGTAGGCGGGCTGAGTGAGCACAGAGAACCGCAGCAGCGGCGGCAGCGGCAGCAGCAGCAGCAACGAGCCGCGCCTATGCAATTCAACCGGATCGTGGGTGCGGTAGGGATCTCCGTTGCGATGCGCGAGATGCCGCCGGCAGGAAGGGTGTTCGCAGCAGAACCTGGCCGCTCCGTTCCAATACGCCTGATTGGCTTGGTGATACTTGTAATAAAATGTATCTGGGACAGCTACGGATACAGGAACTCCGGTCATGTGTGACGGGATCCTGGCCCCTGTCCCAGCCCTCCTGTTTACCCAACACGCCGGATGAAGTGGCTCGGTATTTGACCCCGGGGTTGCGAGAGTTGCATCAGCGAGGGCTGCGCACCACCTCTGAGCTCTTTAGGCTCAGACAGGTCCGGAGACACGGCTGGGCCGGCATTGATGCTCCTCTAGCTCCGGCGAGAACTACCTTGGCTGGGAGGCGCTTGGCGCAGTGAGCGTGCGCGTTTGTAGCCGTCACACCGGTTCTCCAACGACGGCACCCGGGCTAGTCCATCCAGCCTTGTGGCTGCATCCCCTGTGTGCGTTTGTGCTACGGAGCCTGCAGTGTCGAGATGAGGCAAGGTTCCGGAGCGAGGGTGTCACACAACACCGCGGCCCCCAAAGGAGGGGTGGCGTGGTGGGTTGTGGCAGCTGTGGCATCTCGCATGCGCATAAGCGGCGAGGCTCATCGCTGGGGAGAGACGAATCTTGTGGGAAGCCGCACAGCATTTGTGCCACAGAAACGATCCTTGGGTTGGGCCGTGGACCATGGTGTAGGCAGCCTCGAGGGCCGAGGCCCACCGCCATGGGCCGACGTCTGTTGGCGGGGATTGGACATGCCGGATGTCGTGACGGGGTTCAGGGCGAGGCAAGCCACCGCCCTGCATCATACCTACTCGTACATGCATTCAGGCAGGCCAGGCCATGGATGATTGGGACCTTGCGAGTCGTGAACCCGGAAACCCAATCCCCACGACTCCGTACACATGGTGTATTTTAGGTATCGTGACAAGACACTCGGCTTGCTGGGCCTCGAGCTTGTGCTATGGTACGCCGCAAGTAGCGCCGGACAAGGGGAGTGTGAAGCGTGAAGCCCAAGGCCTTCTGATCCGTTGCCGTGATGGGTGTTGCGTGCACCTGTGAGACGAGCGTGGCCCCTTTTCGAGCATCTCAACGCCTGTCCATATGGAGCCAGCAAGACTTCCCGGTCTCCGCGGCGTTCCAGAAGGACGAGTCGAGCGGTCTGGATGTCGGCCGCCAGCTAGTGGAGCAGACGGCTTTGATTCCAGCATCATTAGCTTGGTCAAGCCACATTTTTTGAGTCGTTCGACCGGTGGTGATGCTAGTGCACAAACGAGTAGTACATGGTAGCCACGGAAGACTCCGAGGGCAGCGTCAAAGCCAGGTCGCCGCTAGCCTGAGCCCGGTAGATGATCCACTGCGGCCACCTCGATTATACAAACACTCCACAGTTGCAGCATCTCCGGCTATTGGCTGTGAGAACAGGAGCGAGGCCCGGAGCCGCATAGGTAGGGAGCGTGGGATGCAGAGGATCGCCGCCGTCGGCGGCTGTGGCACGTAAGGTACCTTAGAATGGCAAGACCTTGTACTCCGTACGCGGTCCGTGAGGTACAGGAACCCAAGCTTGCCAAGGTAAGGTACTGAGAGGACCACCATTCACGACGACGGGGGGGAAATCAAGGCCCACGGGAGGAATGGGCGTTGGTCCCCTAACTCGCCCATCGTTGAGCTCAAAAAAAAAGAAAAGGCAGCCAGACCCGTCCGAGCCGAGGCGGCGAATGAGAGCGCCGTCCCCGTGAGGTCGGTCCCGGCCAGGCAGTTGGTGGTAGCTGCGCCGCTGCTCCTCAGCGCATCAGGGAGTCACAGTGCGGGGCCGAGCGGCAGCATTCGTACGAGAACCTTGTGCATCGGACATGGCGGGCTTGAGGCGGGCTTCCGTTGAGAGCCAACCGCCGGACGCCGTCGCCTAGGCAAGGTACGAGTGAATGCCCAGGCACAAGGCACTGTCGACTAATTGGATGCGACTCTAAATTAGCCCGCCGCCTTCGCCCTTCGCCGTGCCGGGACCTAGCCGCCCCAGAGCTCCATCCACACACATGGCCGTGCTTCGCAGGCACGGACGCTCTCGGCTGATGGGCGGTCTTCCTGTAGGACCGGGTGGAGATCAGCCTTGGGAGCCCTGCCCCGGCAGGGTCCCAGCAGGCGATCCACTGGATCCCCGGAGCTGCTGGGGATCGATCTGCTGGCCGCCCGTCCGAGGCGGCTGCGGGCATCTTGGGAGCTTCGAGACGCCCATCTCTTCCCACCCCATTCCTGTCCATGCACAGCGCAGCGCAGCGCAGTGCAGCGCCGGCTCCCCCGGTGCCCGTTGATACGTGTACGAGTATCCGTACTCGTAGTCGGCCTTTCTTGCGTCTTGGCAAGACACCCTTGGTGCCCTTACATGGGGCCGCTCGAATGGCGTGCACAGGTGCGGCTTCGGTCTGGTTGCATGCTCGTAGCCCTCTGCCTACAAGTACCTACCTTGCTACCTTACCTTAGACAGTGCAGCCACGCCGCTACACGTACCACACAGCGGCCGTAGCGGCACCTCGACGTCTGCCCGATCCGTCCTGCCATCCCTCTACGAGTGACCTACTCCATGCCCCAGCTCCCAGCTCGACCCGTGCACTTGCCTGCTTCACTATCCTTGCCTCACCTTTCCTACCTTGCCTTGCCTCTGGCTCGCGGATCAAAGGCCGGAGGCAGCCTCGTCCTCCTGTCTGCTCCATGCCCGCATAGACAGCCTCCCGCCTTGCATGCATATCTGCCGTTCGGCGTTCATCGTCTGCATCGTCCTCGCTCACACCGCACTCCCCCCGCCTCACCTATAGCCGCACGCCGCCGAGGTCCCTCGTCTCCGGGCCCAGCTGCTGCTAGCCCTTCCACGCCGACACCGATCCTTGGAATCGGCCAGATCCTGCAGGCATCTGCGTTTCCTGCTCCGGGGGACGGACCCAGGCCGCGGCTGGTGGTCTCTTCTATCGCGGACTGAACCCGCGTCATCCCAGGCGCCGACTTCTCTTACGGGAATTCAGCCTGTCTGCCTGTTGCCAGCCCTCGAGTTACACGGGCAATGTTTCACTCTCTCCTACCATCCCTTCGCCATTAATCGTGGTTTGATGCTCTCTGGCGCCACCCCCCGGCCGCAGCGTTTCTCCTGCCACCTTCCGCACTGGTCAGGCAACTTTACGGTGGACCCTTCGCCTCTTCTGATAGCTTCTCTCATCGTTAAGCAGGCCGTCTTCGTCAGCCCGGCGGATCCCGCTTGAACTCGAAAACGGGATTTTGGTCAATTTTGGATTGCCTACGCCATGTAAATTCTTCCATCGACGCTTGTCCCAACCAAGGAGCTTCTCTGGAGCGGTCGCGGCTGTTTCCCCGTACATAAGCCTGCCATGGCAGATAGGAACAGCATGACGACCGACGCCAGCGCCGGTCAGCCGGAGCGTGAGCACCACGATGATGACCATGAAGACCCCAAGGGCAAGAAGCCGGCTGTCAAGAAGAGAACCAAGACGGGATGTCTAAGTGAGTACTCGCCCCTGGCATGGCAGTCTCCGGTGTCTGCTGCCGCCTCGTCGTTGCCTCTCAGCTCTGACCTCTCGCCTCAGCTTGTCGCAGGCGGCGCATAAAGTGTGATGAGAACAAGCCCAGGTGCAAAAATTGCATCAAGTCGAAGCGCGAGTGTGAAGGGTACAACCAAAGGGTCGTCTTCAAAGATCCCTTGGGGGCGCAACACGGCCACTTTGCGCCTCCACTCTACGCGACCGGCACGCCGTACCTCGGCGACGCTTACGCCTCTCACCAGTCTAAGCAATCTGTTCCAGTACCTTTGCAGGCCATCGCACCAAAGCCCTCGCCTTTCGACTTTAGCCAATCCCAACCGTTAGCTCCTCATCCCCAACACCAGGGCCTCCATGCCCACGACTTCGGCCACGGCCACGGCCACGGCCAGATATCTCCGGGAGGGCACAGACCCATGCCGAACCCTCTGCTGGCGTCCAACTTCCCGCCTAGTCATACACAACTTGATTACAACTCTGCCCAGCAGTACTATTATGCTCGTCAACAGCTCAGCCTCGGCAGAGGCTCATTCAACGCGAACCCTTCTCAGTCTGTCGGCTCGACGCCCTTGGGTCAACCCTTGACCGGCGTCATACATATCCCGGACAGTGACTATGAAGGCACGCTGTCAGAAGATGATATCGACATGGCCGAGTCCGACGACGAACAACCAGACCCTCGAGCGCTAATTGCATCTGGGTCCAGTCATCTGCTTCTGCCGCACGCACGGAACGGGACCGAGGTCAGGACTTTCTCGGCTTTTGCGCAAGAACAGGCTTTGTCGGAGTACATGAACTACGCCCCAAATTCGGAGCTTCGAAACCAGGCCATGCGAACCATCTTCATGCACTTCGTTCGTGTCACTGGTCCATCAATGTCACTGTATGAAAGGGACCCTTCTCCCCCTGAAGAGCCGGGGCACTTCGAAGGAAATGCCGAGTTGGGACACAACTTGTTCAGCTGTAGGATGGCCCCCTCCCTTTTCTTGTTGCTTCCGATCACTGATGATGTAGATACGTTTCCCGTGCTCTCCTTGAACCATCCAGGGCTGCTCCATGCGATCATGGCGATTGCGAGTCTCCAGATCGCTAAGCTCCAAGGCACGCCGGCGACGGCGGCGTTGAAACACTACCACTGGTCGATCCGTCGGATAGCAAAGAACGTGCGGACACCGTTGAGGAGAACAAAAATCTCGACTCTTGCCGCGACTCTTTTGCTTGCATACTTTGAGGTATGGTCCTCGGACCACACCAAATGGTGCAGCCATCTCTTTGGTGCCAGACTCTTGTTCAGGGAGATTGCCTTGAAAGACATGTCCCGGGTATGCCTCCCGGCAAAACGAATGAGATGGCTCGCCAGTGCTGGCTCTGGAAAAGATCCTAGTGACATCGACTACCATCTGCTGAGCATCATTACGGGAAGGCGAGTATCTGCGGCAGACTATGGTCTCGATTTTGACGAAGGCCAGCCACTTGATGGACGATGCTACTTCACGACAGATAAAGACATTGAGCAATACGACATTCTCCGAGATCTGTTCTGGTGGTATGGAAAGATGGATGTATATCAGAGCATATTGGGAGGAACAAAACTATTGTATGTCAGGCTGGGCCTCACGCCTCATGCATCACTGACAGGTCGCAGTATGGAATACGATGCGTGGATGCAGTGCCCACCAAGAGCACCTCTTTCGAACATCAATGCCATGTGAGTCAACCACCGTTGACTGCCATTGCCGAAATCCTTGAAAGCATGTGCTGACGCGACGCAGCTACGGCACGTATGACCATCTAATCTTATTACTTGGTCGCCTTGCGAGCTTTACGTCGAGAGACGTGGCCAGAAAGCGAAAGATGAACCGGACTCAAAGCTCAGGCTCCTCAGGAGGCTCTCCGCCTCAGTTCCCGGGCATAGTGCCAACCCACGGAAAGTTTCGCGTCCCGATGGGCTTCAGTCCTCCACTGGGCCCATCTCCACATACAGATCCTAATGATGATTCGGGAGCACCGCAGAGTTTGGAAGCGGCGGAACAAGAGTGGGAGAGCATCCGACAAGGATTTGAGGCCATGGAAAGCCACCTGGGAGCTCAGTTCAAACCCCTGAACAGCGAGTATACCGATCGTAAAGAGACACCCTTTGGGTCCGCATTGCAGTACCGCACTTATTCGGTTGCCGGTATTTGGATGAACTACTACATGGGGCTGATTCATCTTTACCGAAGCCGGCCGAACATGCCACCAGCGGCCATGCAGGCAGCACAGGTGGCAGCCCCTTCGACGGCGGGCTATGCCATCCAGATTGGACGCATCGCCGCCGGACTGGCAGATGACTGCTCACGACGATTGGACGTAAGCACTACGCTCGCCGCAGCTTTTATAGAAAGTTGCTTTTGCCTTTTTGTGGCAGCTGTGCAGGTGAGGACTGTCCACAACGCGATTTGACCTAACCCGACCGAAAACACCCTTTGGCTTCGCAGCTCCGCTCACATATCTCTCACAGCTCCAAAACAATGACCAACGAGCCTGGGTCATCCAGCGCATGCACGACATATCACGCCTGACCGGGTGGCAGTCCGCGAAGAAGATTGCAATTGGGTGTGAGTCGGCATGGCTCAAGGCCTTTCAGCTTGGGCATGGGCCCGAGTATAAGCGACCTGAATATCTGCAAGATGTCTCCGTATCGGTGTGGCTGCTGCCACGTCGCCTCGATCAGAGGATATCGGAGCTGGACCAAAGCGAGGAGCCGCGACTGGTGCTGGTGAGATCTGAACAGACCAACCTGGCTTTCGGACTGCTCGGGGTTGAAGGTGATCTTGATCGTATTGAACTCACGGACGATGCATGAACATGGGAGATTCTGGTACGATGATCTGATAAGGCATACAGGCGAAGCGATCGTTTGCGACATTCAAAATAGCACTTGGCGTCCCGGAAGACTAATAGCTTACCTTTGAAGCATGCTGTGGGCGTTTCATTGCACCTGCGGAGCGGTCGCTGGTCGAGACGCGAGGGCTGAGCGTCATTCAATGTATGAGGTAGCTGAAAGATGCATTGTCTAGCGCTTGGCACCGCCGCTGTCGGTACCTCAGTACCTTAGATTAATGATACATACATACTGTGGGTGTGCCAGATCGGGAGGCTTCGGTTGCAACCACGACGCCTGGCCCCCGGGTATGTGAGCCGCGTGTGTGTTTCTCTATTCTCTACGACGGCATGCCGCGCTCAGGTTCAGTTCGCCGGCAGTCGCTCCACGACGGCGGCCATCTCCTCGTCCGTGTATATTCTAAAGCCCTTTTCTCTCGTGACACTGGCCAGTTGTACGTTCTTCGAGTCCAGCTTCTCCTCCATGACTTGCTTGAGCGTCTTCAAGACCAATGTCTCGGCATCGATGATGGTCAGGGACTGGAAGCAAAACAAGTTAGACACTGCCAGTCTCGAGTTGCATGGCTCGTGGCCTACCTTGTGGTATTCATTCTGCAGCTCGGCCTGCGCGCCCTCGGAGCCGGAGCCAATGGCCTTTGCGTCGTAGCGGTAGAAGGTGCCGCTGGGTTCGGCGTGAAACAGCTGAGGACCCTGCTCGTCAAAACCGGCGATCAGGAGCGCGACGCCGAAGGGCCGGCTCATGATGGTCTCCTCGCCGTCGGCACCCTCGCCGAAGCGCAGAGCGAGGTCGCAGATGGCCTGCGTGCAGCTCTCGACGCCGAGGGGCTCGTTGTAGTTGAAGGCGTGGCTCTGGCACTCGACACGGGCGTGCTCAACCATGGAACGGGCATCGGCCTGCAGGCCTGACATGGCGCAGCCAATGTGGCGGTCGATCTCGACAATCTTCTCGACCGACGACGTCTCGAGCAGGGTTGAGGTGACACGCTTTTCGACGCCGAGGACGACACCCTCGGATGTGGCGACTCCGATGGCCGTGGAGCCGAGCTTGATGGCCTCGAGAGAATATTCGACCTGGAAGAGACGCCCTTCCGGGGAGAAGGTGTTAATTCCCCGGTCTAGAATGGAGAATTAGCAGATGAATGTTGACTGCGAGAGAAGGCGTGAGCTTGCCGTATTCGGATCTTGCCATGAACATCTTGGCGGTATTGCTGGTCTGGGCTGGCCTAGAGGCACTGCAGGTAAGATATCAACCAAAAGATCGGGGAGGCCAAGAGCGCGGAGCCTCGTCGTCGTGGGGCGGAGATGCGATGGATGGTCGAGGCTGGTTAGATGAACAGGCGGCAGGGCAGGCTGAAGGAGTTGAACGACAGCTCAGAGCCGGCCGGGTGAGCTTCAGTTGCTGCTGCTAGGCAAGCATTGGGCCTACGCAACCGCGCTAACAGGCGGCCAGCGAGTGGCCCTGGCGCTGTTGGCGTCACACCAGAGGCCTGGAGCCGGAGCGGCGGTTTATCCGGCGGGTCCCCACGACGCGCCTCGTCGCGGCAACGCGGTTCAGGTACGCATACTGGAACCCCACGTCGGGTGCTGGGCAGCATGACATTAGACGGGATATAACTAAAGCCAGGCACAGCTGCACAGCACATCAACAACGACGACGACGACAACAACGGCTGGGAATTCCCCGACGGCTCGAACTGCGCAAGCGCTCTGCGACCCAAGGCGCCGTCATAGAAGCTCGCGGGACCCTGCATGGTGACCAGCTCCCAGCTATCGTGGGGCGCTTTCCATGCAGCCTACCAAGTCTCGCAATGTCCTCGGGCGCCACGAGAGCATCGACCCGCGCCAACGCAGACGGCGACGAGCGATTCCGCACATCTGCCGGCAATGGCAGCTTCAGAAGCGACGCGCGAGGCGCTCCCACTCCCGAGCCCGGCGTGGCGCATAAGAGAACCGCGTCGGGCAACCCGCGGCCGTCGAGCAGAGCCCCGGAGGAGAGGCGGTACGAGGAGCGCAGAGTCACGGAGAGAATTTATGGATACGAAAGGGTACGGGCTGTGAGCCCGGAGAAGCCGCAGAGGCGGAGCATGCCGGCGGAGAAGAGAGCGCCCGAAGTGCGCAGGCAGAGGTCGGCAGAGTTACGGCCCAGGGAGCCCGTACCGGAACCTCCCCAAGGTACGAAGCAGTGCTTTTTGATGCCAGTATCCTTGAGAACTGACCATGATCAGCGCCGTGGAATCCCGAAGTGACACTCCTACCACACACTACCGCACCACTGGCCTCGAGAGTATCGATCCCACCGCTAGCATCAACCGTACCGCAAGCACCGCAACCGACTCCCCTGAGTGAGCTCTCGCTCGAGGTCCAGGAGGCAGCCATTGTCGAAGATTTGCTGTTTGTATTCATGGGATTCGAGGGGCAGTATATCCGCCATGCCAAGGGATACAACCCCTGCGAGGAGCGGGATCGCCTGTCGGGACCGACGTTCAAAATACTGCCAGGACTCGACCCGAGCCTGCACGACCTTACAAAGTCCATGTTGAAGATGGCCACGTATTACTCCGCGCTGGTGGCGTTTGTGGACGTGCAGAGTCGGGAAGAGTTTGGGGCCGTCAATCATGCGCTGTGTGCGTCTATCCGCAAGTTCTTGCAGGACTACCTCATCATGATTGCGCAGCTGGAGACGCAATTCCTGACGAGCGATACGTTTACGGTCCACGTGCTCAACATACACACAATCTCGACGAGCCAGATGATGCTGCAGCTATACTCGCTGGCGCAGGAGCTGTTGAAGAAGAACGCCCTGCTTGATGACGAGAGCGAGGAGGAGGAAGACAGTGACGAGGACTACGACAAGGTCATCGAGAGACTGAATGAAGGGGGCGATCTCCTTCCTGGGAACATGGCAGCCAAGAAGATTTGCAAGGGCGGTGTCGTTCTTGACATAGTAACGAAGCGGCTCGAGACGATGTCCGGAGATCCCACAGCGAGAGCCCTGCTCACGTCGCTGTTGCGGGATGCGAGCCGGCCGTATATGACCATGTTGAATGAGTGGCTGCACCACGGCGCCATCAAGGACCCTCACGCCGAGTTCCTCATCAAGGAGCAAAAGAGCATCCGGCGCGAGAGACTGGAGCAGGACTACACGGACGAATACTGGGAGAGGCGATACACGATTCGCGACCACGACGTACCGCCGCAGCTGAAGGGCGTCAAAGACAAGGTTCTGCTGGCAGGCAAGTACCTCAACGTCGTCCGCGAGTGCGGCGGCGTGGACGTGAGCAAGGTCGTCGAGGACGTGCCCATGTCCTTCGATGACAGCCGCTTCCTGGAAAACGTCAACAGCGCATACGCCTACGCCAACGAGTCGCTGATGCAACTCCTCCTGACGACGCACGCGCTGCCCGCGCGGCTGCGGTCGCTGAAGCACTACTTCTTCCTCGATCCCTCCGACTACTTCTCCTACTTCCTCGAGCTGGGCTCGTCCGAGCTGCGGAAACCGGTCAAGTCTGTCAACACGAGCAAGCTGCAGTCTCTGCTGGATCTGGTGCTTCGCCAGCCGGGCAGCGTCGTCTCGCTGGACCCCTTCAAAGAGGACGTCAAGGTGGAGATGAACGAGGTCACCCTCATCAAGTCTCTGCAGAGGGTCGTCAACATCACCGGCATCGAGCAGGGAGAGGCGCTGCAGCCTCTTTCCAACCAGCCCATCGAGAACGACAAGAACGCATCGGGCTTCACGTCCCTCCAGCTCGACTACGCCGTCCCCTTCCCCGTGTCGCTCGTCATCAGCCGCAAGACCGTCTGGAGGTACCAGGCGCTCTTTCGCTACCTCCTGTCCCTGCGCTACCTCGAGTCCCAGCTGTCCGCGACGTGGCAGACGCAGACACGGGGCGTCAGCTGGGCTCACAGGGGCGCCAACCGCGCTCTGGAGATCTGGAAGCGCCGCGCGTGGACGCTCCGGGCCAGGATGCTCGTCTTCGTGCAGCAGCTGCTGTACTTTTGCACCGCCGAGGTCATCGAGCCCAACTGGGCCAAGTTCATGGCCAGCCTGAGCGCCGGCGACGGCGCCCAGGAGAAGAAGCCCGCCGTGAGGACCGTGGATGAGCTTATGCAGGACCACGTCGATTTTCTGGATACCTGCCTCAAGGAGTGCATGCTCACCAACAGCAAGCTTCTCAGGGTACAGCTCCCTCCCTCTTCCCCCTCCCTCGGTTCCCCGTGCGTACGCAAACAAACTAACACCCGACGCCAGATCCACTCAAAGCTCATGCAGACCTGCACCATCTTCGCCGCGTACACAAACTGGCTCACGCGCGAGCTCGAAAAGTCGGACCCGGACCTCTCCGGCTCCAGCAAGCCCGCCACCATGACGGCCGACCAGTGGAGGCGCTTCCAGGCCACCAAGGCCGTCCAGCGGGCGTCGACGTCGCAGCACCACGACTCGCCCTCGGCCGCCGCCGACGACGCCGAGGCCCGCGTCAACAACCTGTCCGAGATCATCCGCAAGTGGGAGAGCAACTTCAGCAGGCACCTGCAGATCCTGCTCGACGCCCTCAACCACTACGCCGCGACCGAGACGGTGGTGCTGCTGAGCCTGTGCGCGCGCCTGAGCACGGCGAACCAGGGCACCGAGTACGCGGGGCTGCGGACCGACGAGGACGCCGGCTGATGTGACCGGCAGGGAAGAACCGGGAGCTAATTAGCGGGAAATATTGTCTGCGACGAAGCTATGGCAGGGCGGATTTGTGTCGGCGTTGGGGCTTCACTACTTGTACTGCAGCAAGCGATAGCATCATGTGCAACGATTTTCTGACATCACACGTTGAAATAGTCGGTGACTTCAAAGAGGAACAGAGGAGAAGCGATTTTGTCCGTTACTGAAGGAAATGAAAAACCCAGTCTTCCGTATATCGTGATATGCTTTATCCTTCCGCTGGCGCCGCCCTGAATCATCCCCTCGTGAGAGTCGTGTTGTATAGCAAAAATGCATGCCCCGCCACCAAAATGCAGCAAGTCTTTGATATCTCAATGCCAGCCCCAAAGTCTCTGACGAATGCTCTAAGGCTAGCCTTGCCACCCAGCTACCTAATCCCAATGCCGACCATGCATCCTGGAAACGCCATTCGTAAATGCCCAACGTAGGAGGAATATTGATGCCTCCGTGAAGCTTGTGCCGTAAGTCGTTATTTGAAAAGACTGCGGAGATCCATGAGCTTCTGTCTCGCGGCCTCCGCCTTGTCCAGCCCTCTGCTCTGCCCATCCATGCTGAGACTGGCGAGCTTCTTCTTCTTATCCTGGAGCTCCAGCATTTTTTCTTCGAAGCTGCCCCGCATAATGTATCGGATGGTGCGAACAGGTCTCTTTTGACCCAGGCGATGGACGCGGTCGACAGCCTGCGCCTCCGCCGCGGGGTTGTACTGTGGCTCCATGACATAGACGTTGTTGCCGGCGGTCAGATTCAGGCCAAGGCCACCGGCCATAATGGAGACGAGTATGACCTCCACGGCGGGGTCGTCGCGAAAGCTGTCCATCGCCGCCGTCCGGGCGGGGCGCGACATGCTGCCATCCAATCTAGCAAATGAGATGCCTGCGGCCTTGAGCGCCAGCTCGATCAGATCCAAGTTCGACGTCCATCCCGAGAACACAACGGACTTGTAGGGGGGCTCGGACGGGTTCGCCTCGCTCGCGGCTCTGGACTTCAACAGATCGTCGACCAGAGCCTTCGTCTTCGTGTGAGGACCATCATACTTGTCCAGCTTCTTCCGAGTATTCTTGCCCTTGGCCTTAGCAGGGCCCTCGTGCTCGGCATCCACGTCATCGCGGCGAAGTTCAACAAATTCGTAACGGACGACAGAGTTGCAGACGTGGCAGGGGCCATTCAACTGGCCAGGGTGCAGCATCGCTCTCGCCCGCGCTTGGTATGTCCTAATGCACGAGCGGCAGATAACATGGAAGCATGCAGTCATGTAGCCAAGGATATCGTCTTGGTTCTCAGCCTCAATGTTCGAGCCCTCACCGGAATTCAGCTTCTTGCTGCATTCTATGCATGCGTCGTTATTCGTCTCCTGCATAAGCGCAAACATCTCATGCGCCTTCTGGTGCGACAAAGCAGGTCCGTTACTGTCGTCATCGTCGTCAATATCGATGGCCATTTCGGCTGACATGCCTCGGAGAGCGGCCAGGTCATCATCGTTAAGGAGGTCTTTGCCATGAGCGCATAGCAGCCGCAGCCGCAGAATCGCCTTGAGGATGTGAATGTACGTGTTGCCTCCCAGAGCCTTGCCGATACTCGAGCCGGCCAACACCTTGACGCGATCCTGGGCGTTCCTTGCGAACAAGTCATAAACCGCCCGCTCCTCGTCGTTGAAGTCAAGCCTCACAACAAGATCCTCGCGCGGCGGCAGGTCAATCTTGTCTTTGAGTCGGCGAATAGTGATCGTGTCGACGAGGACGCGCAGTTTGGGGACAATTTCCGGGTCACAAGCTTTGAAAGGCTCCACGATGTAGCGGTTGAACTTGGGCCGATCGTCAAACGGATATAGGCGGAGGAAACCCAGCAGCGCCGCCAAGTCGTCCAATCGATTCTGCACGGGGGTTCCCGTGACTGCCCATCGCCGTTCTGCCTGAAGGCGGCACATGGCTTTGAATTGCAATGTAGATTGCTCGCGGATCATGTGGGCCTCATCGAGGACAATGCGGAACCAGCCAATCTCTTCCAAAGGGAATACGCCTTCTTTGCCTTTCCAACGGGAGCTCAGCTCATTCGAGACGGAGCCGTAGGTTGTGATGACGATATCAAAAGTAGCAAGTTTGGCAGGGTCCTTGATTCGATTCGATCCATGATATATGTGGCAGGAAAGGGCACCAGGTTGAATGTGTTGTTTAATTTGTTCTTCCCAGTTGCTGATTGTACTCAGCGGGCAGACAATCAAAGTAGTCTTGGCCTGGCGCGTCACTGGGACAGGGTCGAAGTTTGACTGCTGCATGGTCAGGCCATCATTTTTGCTCGGCTTGAATTCCAACACGGGACGTTGCACTGGTTCCAGGAGCCCCCATTTGTGAGCGTCGTCAGTGGAACTTGCGATAAGCGACAGTATGCTCAGTGTCTTTCCCAGACCCATCATGTCGGCCAAGATGCCACCACGGGTTTCTGGGGGCGGGCCTCTTTGTTCCTGCCCAGTGATGGCGTTGGAGTACATCTTCTGACCGTTGGCATTGACCTTGGTCTGCCAGAAAGACACCATGCCCTTCTCGTTGGATTGATCCTGTAGCGATTTCTCTCTCATCGCCATGAAGTAGAGCCCTTGGCTCTGATGCTTGAGCAGCGGCGTGACGACCCGTGGATTCGAGTCCATGCAAGGAAGGTCGTCGTTTCTCTTGAGCGAATCAAAGACTCCCATGACCTCGGAGCGAATCTCCTCGACGGTTCGGGTGGCAACGCTTGCGTAGGAACCTTGCGAATCCGTGGGGTACACTTTCGGCGGCGGGGGCCGGTACTCTGTATTGTGAGGGTTGAGAACTTTGATGCCCTTTTGAACAATGTACGGTGCGATGAGCTTCAGATTGTGCTTCTGGAGTAGGAGGCCAACGTTTTTTGCGTATCTGCGTGGGCCGTACATGACCACGTCCAGGACGTAGGTGCGTGAGGTCGGCTGACCAGGCTCCTCACCGGCCCTCTTGGGATGAGGCGGGATTCGACAGTCTGTTCTCATGCGAATGTTGGTGTCGAGAAGGGGGCAAAAGGCTGCAGCGCTGTTGGGCTCGACGACGCCGATCATCTCGCGGGTGTGGTCGGTGGCGTGGATCTTGAGCGATCTCTCGCCTACCTGGCGTCGCAGCATAATCTTGATGGCTGGCTGGTAGCTCGGACCCCAAAGGCTCTGCATCCCAGGCTTGGGAGACGGAACCTTGGTGCAGTTGATGCCGCTCTTGACCATACCGTAGCATACTTCCTCATCCTTTGGGTCGGTGACTACCATGACATCGTCATCATTGCCTGCCGTGGCCAGTCAGTCAGAGAGGCCTTGATGAAAAATGGTAGAGCGCGCCTTACCGTTAGTCAAGTCCACAGTCATGGCCTGTGGCAGGCCTTGTGCCGGAGCCTCCATTCGTCTCTCCGTGACGTAGTGTCCGAGAATACCGCTGCTGCTGCGGACGGGGATGTTGTTGGTCCTAGCAGCAAAATCCTGTCCATCTTCCGTTTTGCGACGTTTCGCTTGAGGAACGGAGGATCGGCTCTGAACATTATTCATACGCTCGATCCAAGAGCCAACACCGTTCGCGTGTGGCGCATCGCCATTGCTGGGCGTCGAGGCGCCGCTGGGTGGGCCACTCGATGAAGTTTCGTTGGCGCTCGAAAACTGAAAGACCATGGACTCGGGAGCGGCGGTGCTGGGACGGTCTCTCGCGGCTTGAAACTGTCCACCAAGCGACTGGTTGAAACCCGAGCTCCTCAAGTCGACGGCACTGTTGGCTCGACGGCTCGGCTGGAGCAGTGCGGTTGGGTTCCACAAGGGCACGGCACCTGGAGGGTGCGACGACCGGCCTTGGACATGACGAGTGTCAGGATGGTGTTCGGATGGCAAAAATTCAGACGGCAAAAATGCCGGGCCAGGAGGTTCTGCCAGCGCTTGCGAGACTCCTGCAGAGACGGCCGGCTCACTTGAAGCGGCGGCATGTGACGGACTGTGGGGTTGCGGATATGTACCGTTGGCGGCCATGTCGTCGGCGCCGCCGTGAGGTGCGGCGGAAGCTGGCGTCAGATGGAGCGTTCTGTCGCCGACGATGCGAAAGGAAGCGCAGTCACGAGAAACTCATAGCGCGATGCCCTTGACGAGGGCGGGTTGCGGTGTTGGGGCAAGGTTCGGTATGAGCACGAGTAAGTGGAAGCGCTGCTGATAAGGTCGGGCGGGCGGGCGTTATCGGGGCGCTATCCGCTGCGCGGCGTGGGGAGATGGAGATGCGGACGAGCGAGCGATGGGATGAGCCAGAAGCGAGCGACCAAAGACAAGAGGCTCGGCGACTCGCACAAGGTGCACGGCGCGCGGACAGGCTGCGCCCGGGGCTCGAGGGTATTACGTGTCTGCGTCGGAAAGGCAAGGGAATATAAGACAGAGCAGACGTGGTTTGGAGAGGCAGCGAGCGAGGGAGAGGCTCTTCTTGAATGCATGACCCGACCAGGCCTGAGGTCGGTCCTGCCTGCACGCCAGCGAGGTCACCTGCACGGCACCGTTTGCAGTTCGCAGCTGGGCGGCGCCTGCCATTGGCCCGTACGACCCCCCCAGTCCCGCCTAGCTGGCACCCTGAAGCCACTGTGCGCACGCACGTGAGCATTCTAGATTTCCGCCAGATTTGAATGCCGGGACGGGCGCTGCGCTAGAGCCGAAGGGCACAGCCTTGTTGCCTGCCTGCCTGCCTGCCTGCCTGGGTCGTGGGTGGTGATGATGATGGCAAGGCTCTGGGGGTTCTCTGCGCTGCCAGACGAGAGGCCATGAGCAGCGTGCACGCACGCCCAACCGAGAACCCAAGGTACCTAAGGTACTAATCTTACCTTGTACACACTTGCACTTATACGTGACCAACGCCCAACTCAACTCTGGCGCCGGGGAGCCGAAGCTTTGTGGTGAAAAGTATCATCAGCGGCCATCGCCCGTCTGCGTTTCCCGCCGTATCCGCCGTTTGTCTCCAGTGGCGGCTTAGCGGGCCCCCTAGGTAAGGTATGACCTTGAGTTGGTGCTCGTACTTGTAGCCTGTAGTGAAGGTGCACTGGTGCGTCAACCGCGCCGCAGCAGCCAGCGCTGTCGAGCACTCCGTACAGCTGGGGGCGGTTTCATTTCTTAGTCAGCTGGCAACGGCACTGCAGGGGTAGCGGCAGCCCACACGAGCCTCGCCTCAATTTTCGTCAATTTGCAGCAGAGCTGCGCACCCGTGTGCCCCGCCAGATCCCCGCCAACGCCCGACCTCAAGGCCACATCTGTCGCCGCCCGCGGACCTCCAAGGCCTGATCAAGGTTGCCTCGTCTCCCCGCAGAACGCACGACAAGCCATCCACCGCCATGGACATCACCAGCTTCGTGGTCCAGGGCCGCGACCAGGCCCTTCTCTACGGCGACTACTCCACCTACCACGCCCAGCTGACCAAGCGCCTCCTCAACTCGCGCAAGAAGCTGGGCATCGCGACCAAGAACCGCGGCAAGTTCCACAAAAAGGACAACATCACGGCCGAGGATGTTGGTGGAAACCATGAGTGAGCAGACTTCTGTCTCTGCCACTGTGAAGAGAATGCTCCCCGCTAACCTGGCACCAGATATGTCAACTTGCTAGTCCTCACCAGCGAACGCGCCTGGGCCCAGGCAATGGCCATCAAGTCTGCTCACACCACCGGACAGAAGGGTATTACCGGCCGTACTAGGTCTCACATTGTGTCGCGACTCGATAAGGCTGCCCGAACCGCTCAAGATCTCGTCGACGTCCTCTCCGACATCAATGCCTCGGGCGCATCGTCCAACGATGTCCTCGAGGCCAAGGCTTATGCTGCCCTGATCCGCGGAGCCATGCAGTTCGAGAAGCACAGCTGGGAGCCTTGCCTGCAAAGCTACGCCAGCACTCGTGTCGTGTACAGTGCTCTGGCGGCCGCTGGCAAAGGCGACCTCTTCAAGGACCTCCTTTCCGAGACGATTGACCCTTCCATCCGCTACGCCGCCTACCAATTGAAGACGCCGCGAACCGTCCCAATCCCTGCAATTGCCAGAAAAGCATTTCCCAGAACAGACGGCGCCCTGATCGAAGAGATCAACAAGATCGACCCCAGCATTCTCGCCGAAGGCGACGCAGCGTCCGAGGCTGGCGTTTCAGCTGCCGAAAACGCCCCGAGGACGCTGACCTGGCGCTCCCGCGAGGTGCAGATCGAGGATGCTCAGATCTCTCTGGCGTGGGCCTCCGTCGACGGTGCAAAGTCGCGACTGGCAGAGACTCTGGCGGGATCCGAAGACCGGGAGCCTCACGAGGTGGCTGCGGCTTACGACGAGATCCTGACTGCTACCCAGGATGCTGTCGATGCAACGAAGCAGGCCATTGACGAGCTCAAGGGCGAGGGAGTGGCACAGAGCGACCCTCGCATGCAGCGGCTGCAGATAACACGCACTGCCGTCAACTACGAGATGATCAGCTGGAGAATTGGCCGCAATCGCGTCTTGACGGGTCGGCAGGATGGTGCACCCGAGGAGTACGGCTCCCTGAGGCGCAAGAAGAAGACCAAGGCCGCCGCGACGGCGGCGGCAGCGAAGGAGAGGGAGCTGCCGACGAGCAGGAAGCTGGCGAAGCTCAAGGAGAAGCTGGCGCTGTACGACGGAACTCTACAAAACCTGCAGTCCATCAAGGAGCTGCCTGGTGTGGCAGCTGATGAGGGACTTTCCACGAAACTCGACGGCTTTCAGGCGTATTTCGAGTCGTTGAAGTGAGTTCTTCAAGAGCTCCCTGCCCGAGTGTCGCTTTACAACTAACCCATCCACAAGATGCCTCTCGATTGCTCGATCGCATGCCATCATAGGCAACGTTGCCAATGCGCTGGCTTTGATCGATCGCTCCGACAAACTGTGCAAGGATGCGGCGGCCAAGTTGCCACAGTCCAACAACGACGCGGACGCCTTCCCCTTGAACATCAACGTGACACCCGAAGCTGTCCACTCCTTGGCGCAGTTGCTCAACGGCGAGCTGCAGCGACACCGCGCCATCGTACACATCGACAATCTCCGCAAGGACGGGGCCGACAGCAGCAGCGCGAATGCCGTCCCGTTGGTCGAGCGGTTGCACGACTATCCCGCCGGCGGCGTAGACCTCGACAACCTCGTCGAGTTCCCTCCCAAAATGGGCCTCATCCCCTTGAAGCCCATCTTCCTCGACGTCGCGTGGAACTACATCGACTACCCCGGGAAGACTTCTGTTGCGGAGACATCTGCGGCGACGACCGCCGAGCCAGCTCAGGAGCCTGCGCCGCAGCCCAAGAAGAGCTGGTTTAGCTTTGGAAGGTAGACGAGCGTGCAATTTAAAGTACTTACGCCGGACTGTGCCCGGCGTGGTTTCTACTCGATAAACGTTCTGCAGCAAAGCCTAATGCGCGTCGCATGTTTTTGGTGAAATGCCGTTGATGTCTTACTCCCTGCCCAATAGCACCAGGGATAACCCACGCTTGCAAAGTTCCTTGGCTCCAGTGGTGGAATGACAATACCTCCGAAGCGGGTATGGACCCTTCTCATTCTCCCTGCATGTCCATGCCAAGGGAAAAAAAGATGCGGCTCCTCGAGCTCGTACGAGTAGGCACTCAGTCTCTTCATTTCTTGCACTTCTTTTGACAGCATCGATGCAACATATCGTCGACGGCCTGGCTCTATGCGATGCCTCCCCGTCCGCCTCCCCCCGAGGCCTTCGTCAACCCTCCGCCAACGCCATTCATATCATCAATGGGCTTCCTTCGGCCAACCCTCACGCCCACCCTCCCCGCGCTCTTCATCTCCCTCACCATATTCGCCCTCCTGCTCGCGTTGCTCCTCGTACTGAATCTACGGCCGCGCGACGCGCGACAACGCTACCACGCCAACCGCCGTAGCCTCCACGAAATGTCCTCGCGGCGGCAGAGCTTGTATGACTTCACGGGCTTCAACATCGCGGCTGGACCGGAGTTGTTGTCGCCGCGGTCGAGCGTGTACATTCCCTACCTCGTCTTGGGCTTTGCAGAGGACGCGAACCAACCCTTGCTCCAGCGGTACAGGGATGACCCCAACGAGCCTGGACTTGAGCTGTATGAGGCGACTCGGCAGAGGCTGGATGGCAAGAGCGGTAGGCCTGATCGAATGCACTGGCATGGGGCCAACATGCTCAACACGGCATGGGGCTGGATGGCGTAGGGGCACGATTGCTATAGCAGTTAGTTAAGGCGCGAAACTGGAGCGCCCATTCTCTTGTCTTGAGAGTTGAATTCAGGAGGCGCAAAGAATAGACTTTGGTCGGACAGCAAACTCACAACGAGGGCCGAAAGACGAGCTGGAACTCTTCAGGCTTGAGGGGGGAGGTGTTATTATCATCTACCTTTTCAGGTCTTGTACATTTTTGCCATCCACAAAACACTTGGTCCTCGTGCATCCATGCCGTTGACCTCATAAACACAACCAGAGATAGCCCTCAAGACGTCTTGATGCTCCAACGCCAAATTCCCGCCAACCATGGGATAAACAACATGGGGTAAAAAGTGTGAATGCATACCAGCTGAGGCGGAATATGAGTACATTGTAAATACAACAGGGAGAAAAAAGGATCTATGCCACTCCCCACGCTTCTCATCTCAAATAGTCGAACAAATCTTCACAACAGAACCAAGACACCTACTCCTTAGGGCTTGTTCTCGTCCTTGGTCTCGCCGGTCTGCTGCTCGCCGGAGGACTGCTGGCTCTCGCCGCCCTCGCGGGCCTTGTGCATCTTGTCGAAGAGGTTCAGGCTGGCCATCTGGAGCTCGTCGGTCTTCTCCTTGATCTCAGCAGCGGTGGCAGTGCCCTCGCCGGACTGGGACTTGGCGACGAACTCACGGAGAGTGGTGATCTTCTCCTTGATGCCGTCGGCCTCGGTCTTGTCGAGCTTGTCGGCATACTCGTTGAGGGCACGCTCAGTGTCGTTCAGGACGCTGTCGGCGCGGTTGGCAGCCTCAATGGCAGCCTTGCGCTCCTTGTCGGTCTCGGCGTACTTCTCAGAGTCCTCAACCATCTGCTGGATCTCGTTCTCGGACAGACCGGAGCCGGAGGCAATGGTAATGGACTGGTCCTTGTTGGTGGACTTGTCCTTGGCGTGGACGTGGACGATCGAGTCGGCGTCAATGTCGAAGGTGACCTCGATCTGGGGAACGCCGCGGTGGGCCGGAGGGATACCGACAAGCTGGAAGTTGCCGAGCATCTTGTTGTCGCGGACGAGCTCACGCTCACCCTGGTAGACCTTGATCTCGACGGCGGTCTGGAAGTCGGCCGCGGTGGAGAAGACCTGGGACTTCTTGGTGGGGATGGTGGTGTTGCGGTTGATCAGGCGAGTGAAGACGCCGCCCAGAGTCTCGATACCGAGAGACAGGGGAGTGACATCCAGGAGCAGAAGGTCCTTGACCTCGCCAGACAGGACAGCGCCCTGGATAGCGGCACCGATGGCGACAGCCTCGTCGGGGTTGACAGACTTGGCAGGGTCACGGCCGAAGATGCTCTTGACGGACTCGGCAACCTTGGGCATGCGGGTCATGCCACCAACCAGGATGACCTCCTGGATCTCCTTGGCCTGGAGGCTGGCATCCTTGAGGGCCTTGCGGACGGGCTCAATGGTGCGAGAGATGAGGGGATCAACCATCTTCTCCAGCTGGGCACGGGTGAGCTTCAGGTTGATGTGCTTGGGGCCGGAGGAGTCAGCAGTGATGAAAGGCAGGTTGATGTCGGTCTGGAGAGACGAAGACAGCTCAATCTTGGCCTTCTCAGCAGCCTCGCGAATACGCTGAATGGCCATGCGGTCGCTGGACAGGTCGATGCCAGAGGTCTTCTTGAACTCGGAAACCATGTGGCGGACGAGGTGGATGTCGAAATCCTCACCACCCAGGTGGGTGTCACCGTTGGTGGACTTGACCTCGAAGACGCCGTTCTGGATCTCGAGAATGGAGATATCGAAAGTACCACCACCAAGATCGTAGACAGCGACGACGCGGTCGGCCTCCTTCTCCAGACCGTAGGCAAGAGCAGCAGCAGTGGGCTCGTTAACGACACGGAGGACGTTGAGACCAGCAATCTGACCAGCATCCTTGGTGCTCTGACGCTGAGCGTCGTTGAAGTAGGCGGGGACAGTGACGACAGCGTTCTTGACAGGCTTGGAGAGGTACGCCTCAGCGGTCTCCTTCATCTTGTTGAGGACGAAGCCACCAATCTGAGAGGGCGAGTAGTTCTGGCCGCGGGCGGAGACCCAGGCGTCGCCGTTGGTGTGCTGAACGATCTTGTAGGGCACCTCCTTGATGTCTCGCTGCACCTCAGCGTCGGTGAACTTGCGTCCTATTAACCGCTTGGTGGCAAAGAGGGTGTTCTCTGGGTTCACGACGGCCTGTCGCTTAGCGGCGACACCGACCAGTCGCTCGCCGTCCTCGGCGAAGGCAACGACGGAGGGGGTGGTGCGAGCACCTGAGTAGGAACCTGTCAGCCTTGCACGCACATGGCGGTACTGGGTCCGCGGACGAGCGCTTACCTTCGGAGTTCTCAATGATGCGAGGGACCTTGCCCTCCATGATGGCGACGGCAGAGTTGGTGGTACCCAGGTCGATACCGATCACGGAGCCCTGGACCTTGCCCTCGCCCTCGGCGGCAGCTGTGGACTCATAGCGAGCGAATCTGGAGGCCAGAGGCGCCCTGGCAAAGGCGGCAGAGCGGGCTGTGATGGGGGTGGCCCGGGGAAGCTGTCAAGAGGAGAGGTTAGGGACTGCGACAGAGGCCGTCGAGGTGCGCGTCGAGGCGCGCGAGGCAATAACTTACAGCTCGGGAGAGACGCGAGGCCAGCATCTTGACAGTGAAGATGGGGGTATACAATTACAAGAAATGAGGAAGATGACGCGCTCGGGGGAGAGGTGTTGAGGGAGAGGACGTCGGGAGACGGAGGTTATGAGGACGGATAGATGGATGGGACTGGAGTGATGGAAGGGGAGGGAAAGCGAAGCGAATTTTTTTGGCCCGAGAAAAATGGATAACCCCGGCCATAGAAGCCGAAGGAAGGGGCAATCAGTGCTCGGTCCCCACCGCAGGCTGGGCCCCGGCGCGGACTATCGCTAGTCCGAGGGTAGCGTCTCCCGTAAATTTCCACATTGAGCGGCCGGCTCCAGCCAATGGCGCGCTGGCTCCTCATCTCCATGATGGTTGCTCCTTCAGGGAGGTGGTTGAGAGATCGGGCCTCTGCACGAACGGGTATGCAGGCCGTTGCGAGATGCAAATCTCATCTCGGGCGGGCGTGGACGACGATGCACGGCTGCATTCGGGAACTGGCTCGTGTCCAGGTGACACAGGTGTAGCTAGAGGCGGCAGCCGGCGCTCGGACGACAGCTTCTTCATGATGTATTCCCCGCATCATGGATGGATGCACAGCGTTTGCTTGCGCGGATAGAAAAGACCAGCCATCGCTCCGTTGCGTCTCTGAATCACCGTCCGATATAGTTCTTGTTCCGGGGACCAGCGGCAACCCGCGTCATCGTCCTGCCTTTCCCTTTCTGCATGTCCGACGCGCATCAACGCCCATCAGAGGCTGCTCTACCGTCCGCCCGACAGCGTGAAGCCAGAGCCGAAACCAAGCTTCCTGTCCGTCGCTACCTTACCTGACCTCACCTTGCTCGAGGCATCCCGTCGGGCAGGTGGCCAGTCCACACCCTGTAGAGGAAATGGAGCCAGGTGAGGATAGGAAGGTGAGCCATAAACTCGGGCCTCGGATGCGGAGCTCGAGGCGCAACAGGACCGCTCCTCCGCCCCTACCAGGATCCGACAGGACGGTTGCCCATCAATGCGAGACCGTCGCGATGTTCCCTCCGCCGATGCCGTCCTCCCTCAGGTAGCGGCCGAGCCGTTGTTTCGCGCTGCGTTGGTCGGGTGCAAAGCTGGAGGCGGCGCATACAGACGTCATCCAGTGCTAGCCTTAGTTGGCGGGCTCCCAAGACCGCCGCCCGTCGGAATCCCAAGGCCGCACGCGCTAGGCACCGCACCGCAGCGCACCTCACCTCACCTCACCTCACCTCGCCTCGCCTTACCTCATCCTCCTCGCCTCGTCGCCCAACCGCTCGGCCAACGATCCATCCCCGGGCTCGCCTTTTTGCCATCGACCCGCTGCTGCCGACCCGGCCGCACGCATTGCTCGGCCGTCGCTACGCCTCACGCGCTGGCCTGACACCTCGGCCCAGCTCCGAGCTCGACGCAGCTGCCTGGCCTTGGGGAGTGCACGATACACCGCCGGGCCTCGGCGCTCACGCGGCACCCAAAGCACCGCAGAGTTGTTGCGGCTGCCCTCGGCTGCGCCCAAGACGGCGGCACCGAACATGGCAGCCAACGACGATGGCATGTTCGTCTCCCCCTCCGGCCCCTCCGCCTCCGCTCGTGCAGTGCCCGCAGGCTGATGACCGCTCGACAGGTCCTACCCTACCGACAGCATCGTCTCCAAAAGTGCGCGCAAACACTACCGCGTCCCCGTCCGATCGCAGTACGTCGCTTCTGCTTCTGTTCCCAGTAGCCCAACCCCCCACTCTCCGGGACTCTTGCGCTGAGACCACTTGTCCGTACCCTAGGCATTGGCAGCTTCGCTCCCTCATCAGCGCCGAGCAGCGACACCTCGTGTACTTTCCTGGTGGCAGCGGATGCAACCATGTACAGCGCCTCAACACGCTCACAAACGAATGCGAGACGATCAAGCTTCTGACCTTTGCTCCTCGCTGCCTGGTTGCCGCCACTGGCTGGCTCTGCTGTGGAAGCGAGACGGGCGAGTTTGTCGCCATTCGACTCGACGATGGCAGCGAAGATAGTCAAAGTTCGGGCCTTATTGGCCTCGAGCTCGATGCTGAGACGAGGCATCAGCTTGGCCTCGACGAGTTGCGTGACGACCCCCTGCTCTCGCTTCTTGCCCAGGCGCGTCGGTCCAACAAAAGCCTGATCGCGAAGAGTATGAAGCTGGCCAAGGACCGTGTCAACTGCGTCACGCTCTGGTTTCCGTCGACAAGGTTACCCGCTGCTGATACAGCCTACACGGAGGGAGTGGCCGTTTTGGCCAACAACGACCGAACGGTAGTGCTCGTGAGCCTGCGCGACTTTGATCGAAACGAGAAGACGGAGCCTCTGGACGTGGTTACGTATCCTGACTTCGTGAACCGCGCCATCATCTCCCCCGATGGGCGACTTCTGGTTGCTATCTTGGACGACCCCTATTTGTACGTCCACGAGCGTGTGGAGCGTTCTGAGCGTTCCGCAGAGTCGCCATCGTCCTCTTCTGGAGAGTCCAGCGGATATCATTGGGAGCCGAGGCAGAGGTTTCTCCTCAAGAGTCAGAGAAAGGATGACCGATCCGACAGCCGCGGGAGTTTCGCGGCCTGCTTTTCATCCTCAGGGGCCTACTTGGCTGTTGGAACCCAACACGGTACCATATCGATATTTGACACGACCCTGCTCACCGAGCTCGGCTCTGAGCCCCTTATTACCACGTTCAAGTCCTCCCGTCCGGAGAGTGGACCGGGAGCAGTCCGAGACATGGCATTCTGCCCAGGCCCTTTCGACATTTTAGCATGGACAGAAGACCGTGGACACATTGGCTTTGCCGATATGCGAAGCAATTTCATCACTCGCCAGGTTGTCGACATCAACGTTGAAGGTGACTTCGATCATGTCGACATTCTTGACCGCAATACCATCGATCCGCGGCTATTGAGCAGTCAGGGCGAGCGGCGAAGCAACAGGTCGACCCCGTCGACCACTACCCGCCTACCGCCGAACTTGGAGGGCCTAGAAACGCTAAACCAGCCGCTCACGGCAAACGAGACGTTAGTGCTGGAGGCTATCCAGGGAGACAGGCGGCGTCGAGATCGACTTTCGCCAAGAGGCGCCGAGGAGGGATCAAGAGGACTGCCAGACTTGACTTGGACATACCTGGCGAATGTTCGAGGCAACAACAGCGACTCCCTCGGGGCAAGGGAACGCAGCAGTAGTGTAGGCCGCGCGATGGGAGAAATGCTCGGCTCCTATCGGGACCAACGTGAACGCATGTCAGAGCGCGTTCGCACCGCCCGGCAGCTCGTGCGCGAGGCTGCGGAGTCACGGCAGCCTGTCCGTCGGCCGGACCAGCGTCTCATGGACAGGATTGGCGAGACGGTCCAAGCTATGCGTGACCAGCGCGAGCGGCCTGATGCGGCGTACCTGAATGTCCTCGAGATTCTGCAGGCCAGGGAGCGGCCGGCGGGAGAAACTGATCACGAAGATTCGTCACTCCTCGTGCCACTCGTGAACCGGTGGGAGGAGAGCGCCATCCGGGGAACATTGGACCACGGTGTGTTCGAGGTCCCTCCTTCTCCAGACAACACAGCAGGGTTGGCCTGGACCAGCGATGGCCGCAGCTTGTAAGAGCTTTGACCAGCCATTCTACTTGAAGTTGTCGCGGAAGCTAACGCAACGACCTTCCCATAGGTTTGTCGGGGCGCAGAATGGCATCTACGAACTACACATCAACGTCCAGAGCCGAAAGCTTTGTCCGAGCATCACAATGAGCTAATCAACACAGGCATCACAATGAGCTAATCACACCAATCAAACGGTAATTCTATTTTGCAGGGGCATTCGCACCGCCGACACTTTAAGCGGCGAGCTTCGATACGGCGTTCAGGGCTTGACTACGAGGCGTTTCGGTAACAGTTTTGCTTTTGGGTTGCCTTTTTTGTCCCCCCAGCATACGCTACACGGGGCCTGTTGTTGTCATCGAGGGGGCCCCGTGGTAGGTGAAAACGAGCTAATGATATTGGAGCTTGTCGTTATTTTTTTTCTTGCATGGATACCTCAGGAGGGCATATGGAAGTCATTCGCTATGTGTGTGCTGCAGCGTCCGCATCTATCTGTCAGGGCCTACCTACATGTCGCCGTCGCAGGCAACTGTACGCTTCTGCCTTGTTCTGCCTTGCTGTATGATATCCCGAATCTTGGTCGCTTTTCTGTGCGGAGGAATCAAACAAGTTCTGGTTGGTCGTTGCAAGCAGAGTCTCTTGTATATCAGAGCAACTGTTCTTCGACGAGCTCATCCTGTGCCACCGCTTCCGTGCATCAGCTCGTCGACCTCCTCGGCGATGGCGAGACTGCTCGTGAGCCCGGGGCTCTCTATTCCCAGCAGGTTGACCCAGCCCTCGTAGCCGTCCTCCTTCCTGACGATGAAGTCGTTGAAGCCCGTGTTATTGGGGGCGAGCTTCGGCCGTATGCCGGCGTAGTCGGGCGTCAGGCAGCTCTCGTCCACGCCGGGGAGGTACTTCTTGATCTCGGCGACGGCCTGCGACAGCCGCGCGGGGTTGACGGCCAGGTCGTCGGGCGACTCGACCCACTCGACGTCCGGGCCGAAGCGCACGCGGCCGCCGAGGTCGAGCGTCAGGTGGGTGCCGAGGCCGCCGGCGGCGCCGGGGTCGGGCGCGGGATAGATGAGGCGCGACACGCGCGGGTGGGAGGCGGCGTAGGAGAAGTAGTTGCCCTTGGCGAAGAAGAGGCGACGGCGCCGCTCCTCGGGCACGATCATGTTGTGGATGCCCACGGCGCCGAGGCCCGCGGCGTTGACGAGCGTCTCGGCCGTGATGACGGAGCTCTCGCCCGTCGAGGCGTCGCGCACGTCCACCTCCCAGCCGGCGCTGCCGGGGGGCGAGGACCCCAGCGGGCGGATGCCGGTGACGGGCGAGTTGAGGGCCACGACGCCGCCGGCGTCCTCGAACAGGCCCAGCAGGCACATCATGAGCCCGTGGACGTCGACGATGCCCGTCGTCGGGCTGTCCAGCGCGCCCGCGCGCGCCCTCACGCCCTCGCCGTCCCGCCTCACCTCGTCCTCGCCGACCCAGCGCGTCGGGACGCCGATGTCGTCGCGGCAGAGCGCGTGGATGCGCTCGAGGGCGGCGCGCTGCTCGTCCGTCTGCGCGACGATCCACTTGCCCGTGCGGCGGTGGCCGACGGCGTAGCGCTCGCAGAAGTCGTAGAGCAGCTGGCGGCCGCGCACGCACAGCCGCGCCTTGAGGCTCGTGGCGCCGTAGTAGATGCCCGCGTGGATCACCTCGCTGTTGCGCGAGCTCGTCTCCATGCCGACGGCGGCGTTGCGCTCGATGAGCAGCGTGCTGGTGGACGGGCGCGCAGCCAGCTGGCGGGCCACGGCGAGGCCGACGACGCCGCCGCCGATGACCTGGTTTGCCGTTAGCATGCCAGTCCGTGTTCGATTTGAAAGTAGTGAGCTCACCACATGCGTAAAGTCCGCGTGCCTAGCTGAGGTGGTGCTGAAAAGCAGCCTCTGCGCCCCGCAGCCTCCTCTCAACGTCCCTCGAAGAGCAGCACCGGGTCGCCCGCCCAGTATCATCTTAACTGGAGATCAGAGTCAGCCTTGCCCAAGCTTTGTGCAGAGCGGTCGCCCGGACCAAGATGCGATGTGTTTAGTTGTAAGTCGAGGAGCCCGGGTCCGGTCCGGGGATTTGGAGCTAAGCCATTGCCGACCCCCACGGCGCGGAGCCAATGACATTGGTGCGATGCCCCGTATTTCGGTCATGAACGGACTGATCCGGGACGGTCTCAGGCCGGCGCTGCACTGGCTCGCTCCGTGCTCGGCCTTTCTGTGCCACCTCGATCCCTGGGCACACACAGGACGGTAATGTTTCGCACGTGAGGATAGGGTATTTGTTCTTTGTTCACTTCATTGCAGTGCTAGAGCTTCTGACATCGTAGCTTGTTATTGCAACCCATGTGGGTGATCTTCAGCATCCACATGGCCAGTTTTGGCCCTATCATTCGTACCCCTTCCTGTCCGCCGACACAGGGTGCCCTTGAACAAAGCCTACCTTGCCATCGGTGCCTTCGTACCGCGAACGACTGGAACTGTAGGCCGTTAAAATTCCGTCATTCCCCGTGACCTTGACTGTCTAACATAAATCATGAGTGACGTTGACCGAATACTCCTAACCCTGGGGCCTCTGTACAACCCCATCCCAGAAAATCATCCTCCTTTTCCTTGCCTTGAGCTGCGTATTCCGAGCACCAGCCGCAAGCAATCAGGACTCTTTCGGTGCAGGCTCATCTTCCTCTTCGTCCTCCTCCGCCGTGGATGACGACTGCGTAAGCAAGGATGGTATCGATGGTTCGCTCGCCGCAATGGACGCGGTCGACGTCTCGGCCAGTTGCTTCTCTGCACCCGGTATTAGGCCCTGATCAACTTCGGATTGGGCGAGCAATACTCACCGAGGTCACGGATGCGATGTCGTAGCATCTGGTTCTCCCGCACCAGCAATCGAGTCTCCGCTTGGTAGAATGCGCTCTCGTCGCGACCGCCTAGAATCCACTCTCCGCTCTCGGCGCTGATTGAAGTCGCCCGCAGCCTCGGGGACGCGCCACGGCTTGGTGTTCTGGATCGACGGTGGAGGTCTGCGCGTGCCATGTCGAACGAGCTTCGAGGATGCGGGAAGACAGGCGAACGGGAGTACGACGAGGCAGATCCAACGGGAAGGGGTCCTGTCTGCGACGTGGACTGCTGCGAAGCCCCAGGAATTGGCCTCTCGCGAATCTCCGACGGGGCGCCATCGTCGGCCGATGCGTCCTGACCCTGGGCCGGACGCCCAGCCTGGAGACGCTGAAGCTCCAGCTGCTGCTGTCTGATCATCTGCAGAAGCCGATTCTGTCGTACGTTAGATTCCGACCCGCCGTCGCACACGACTGCTTGCAACGTACCACGTGCGCCTCCTGCTCAGCTTCCAGCTCTTGGTGCAGTTCACCCAGGCTCGGTGCCCGATGGTGATGGGGGTCGGCCATCAGAGGGGATTCGGAAAGGGGTTGCGGGCTCAATCGATGATATACAGATGACTCGTGGGCCATCTCACCAGGCGCCGGCAGAGTTGGGTCGTTGAGTTGAAGGTTCATGAGCACAGTCGATCGCCGTCGGCCCTGGGGCGAGGATGCGTTTCGCGTCCATGAGCTGCCGGATGATCCTGCCCACGAGTCAGATGATGGTCAGCCAAAGAAGGGGCCGGGCGGCAGACGCACGTCGCGAGGGCTCGCGCTGCAGGCCGGCGTTCATGGTCGCGGCAGCTTGCAACGAGATTGATGCGGAGCGGGGAGAGGCGGTGGGAGATTCCGAGCGGGCGAACATGGGTTCCTCCCCGTTTGTCGCCATCATGTCCGGAGCGGTCGCTCTTGATTAAACGAATGAAGGCGGGGGACGGAATCGAGTTGACCGTGACAGGTGGCCACGACGGCTCCAGATATGTTGGCGTGTGGCCCGGAGTGCAAGTGTGGTTGGTTTAGACTTTAAAGCGCAGGCTGGGAACTCGAAGAGGGGGCCAGAGTACAGTGGTTGTCAGCCCAAGACACGGCGCAGGAAGGGCTGCCTTAGTCCAAGGAAAGCTCCTTTATAGGACCACTCAGAGTTGCGAAGATTGATGAGAGAAGAGCCAAGAGACATTCATTGCGAGCAAGTGGCGATGCTTGAAGTCGGCCGACGGTAGCTTTGGTGGGTAGGGGCGATTTGTTGCGGCAGCTGGCGGCTGTGACGCAGTGGCCGGGCAGCCTGTGAGGTCATGGGATCCGTCAGGCGACTGCGGGGAGAAGCGGCTGGAAGCAGCGAGCTCCTGATGGTGGGGCCACTTTCGTGGAAGACGACGGGAGTCAACCGCCCATCGAACAGTTCAACCCGATAACACTTTCCAGCACACCACCACTTGGGCCACGAGCTGCAAACCCCGATTGGTTTCCGTTAGATTCGGAACCGTCCTCTCGGGGGCCGACCAATCGGGCCCGCCTCTCATGATGCCTGGGGCCTTTGGAGTCCCATTGCCGCACGAGCGCTCTCTCCCATCGCCGATAGCACAACCTTGATGTCTAGACATTCCCCAAAGGTCCGTCGGCTACATAGGTAGTTGCGGAAGATTTTTGCCGACTCCCAGCACACAAGAGTCAAGGCTAGGTCGGGAGAGGCCCAGCTCAACATGGCATACATTGTGCAGTCCCGTCGCCGCCTCCTCGCCGCAGAAAGCTCAGGCTTGGAAACATTCTCTCCTGCATTCGTGTCAAAGATCCGCGGGTCATGGACGAACGGGGTTTCAGAAACTACCAAGTTCCTTCAAACCTGGGAACCGGACGTTGACTTTTCAAAGCGGCCACTTGTCGGCCGCTCCCACATGTACTTGTTGGGTCGCCAACTCCAAAGTTCCCACCACAGGGGCTGCTAATGTATCCCACAACATAGATCGCATTCGAACAGTTTCATCGCTTACACGTAAGTCCCCTGCCGGCGAGGCAATCCCTGAAGGTGATGTGCTTCGCCTCAAAGCCAAGGGACCTAGCGACGTAGCATCAATGAAGTGTCTGTTATCCCCGTATCAGGAGTAGAGATTCCTGTTTTCATTCCTCGCTGGCTTCTCCGAGAGAAGGCCGTTACGGCATTTCAGCGGTAGGGAAGTGAAGAATGTCGATTTGTATACAGCCACGCCGCAGAATCCTACGTATATGAGTAGTCTTAGTAGTTATCGCGTATCCTTTTGCAGACCTTATCACAGTACTCGATACACTATGCTCGTTCTGCTGGATTGACTGCCGGCTAACTGGCTACACTGCTAGCTACTGAATCGACTACCTAAGGTATCTTACCGCGCCACGTTGTAGATATAGGTAGTTTTGAGACAGAGGTTCTGGGATAGTCTTGTGGGCCAATATAGTTGTGAGGTCGTGATCATAGTTACAAGTACTGTTAAGGCTACAAGTACTCGTAGCAGGCCTGAATGTGGTCCTGTGTGGCATGAATATATCGTGTCACGTCTATGTTGCAATTGCGCGGCTATCGCAGCGCAAAAATATGGCCCTCCGCACAACGGTATGTTTATGCCCTCAAGAGTATGTTGGGCATAGCATAGTCGGCAATAGCTCTCGCGCCCGCCAAAAAATGCATGCCCGCTTCCTGGTGCCAACGTACGAGTAGGCGTGTACGTAACCAGGCAGGGACGCCAGCAAGGGTAATAAAAACTACCTATTTGGTTCTCACGGTAGATTTAACAAGTAGTCTACGAGCTCACAAGTCAACGCATTTATTGTCTACGTAACTGACCATGCCTACGAGGGAAGAAATCCGAAACATTAATTATTGATCTTTATATAAGGAAGGCATACATCAAATAGGAAGGAACATGCAAACACGAGTGCGAGCATGCTGTTAGACTACCTTACGACTACCTTACCGTACTTCCATTGTTGCTGCCGCACCCTGGTTGTCCAGCAGAGGCTTGTGATACTCGTACGAGTAGTTTTGTGGCCCTGTGACTTTGTCAGTGGTGCCTATTAGTATCTTTGAAGCGCCCCGTGTTGACTCTGGCCGAGCTAACACCACGGTTGGTGGACCCCGAACCTTCAGAGCTAAAAATGATGAAACATCCAGCCCGCCGCGATTCCCGTCGCACCCCGGAATGTTTCAACGGGAGCATCGAGCCGAGGGTATTTTTTCCAAGGTTTCACACCGGTGCTGAGTCGATTTCCTTGGAAAGTGAGCATGCACGACCGCGGCCTCCCGGATCGAACCTCGCCATCATGACAAGCTGGTACGACATCTGGCTCAGAGAAGCAGGCAAAATAGAACGCCGCAGACGTTGCTACCTCACGAGGACCTCAGCCAGAGCCTGATCCAACGGAGCGGGCTGACGGTTCAGTAGGGAAAACAACGTCGATGACAACAACCCAGCCGTCCGGAAGAGCTGGTGAATTTGGATGCCACGGAGCCGAAGGCAACGTTATTGCCGGCGGCCGCCGTGCACTGGTGCGTTGCCTGAAGCGAACGAAACATCCATTCCGCAGCACAGATGGCCCTGCAGCGTGCCGGGCCAGATACCTTGCCGCTACTGCAGGGACCGGGGGATTCGCGGCCAGTGATCACAGAGCGGACCCCTGCAGCAGGCATGCATGATGACATTTGTTGATCGTCTCGAGGGCGCAGCGATTCCATCCAAGAAGCTCGTGACTCAAGAGCATGAGGAGAGGCAGGCCCAAGGCGAGTCTTGCGGGTTGGAATGCCAATCGTAATCCTGGCATAGACGGGTCGTCATGCGTTCCTCCAGCAGCGTTTATGGGGCAACTGCCATTAACTCCCAAGCCGCGTAATGCATCGTATTTTGCTTCGTCCGAGCTGGGTACGAACACGGACAGATAGGTGCCTTACAAGCAGTTGTATCATCGACGAGGTACGAGCACAGAGTGAACTGTGGCGGTGTGATAGAGAGACGAATATTGTCAATGAGCGCCGTGAAACGAGAGATGAGAACGACGTGTAATATCTCGTCTCGTCGTCAAGAGGGGCCAGGCAGACGGGCGTGGAGGCTATTATTCCTCTTTTCCAATCCGGAGCGTCTTTGCGCTTGGCCTTCCAGCGCCTCGGTGCAAGATCTCAGCCAAGACGCTTCAATATTCTTAGTGTGCTGGGACACGCCAATAAACGGGCCCTTGGCAGTCGGTGCCCGTCGCATTGTGTGTTCCTCGGGAGAGGTCCGATCACATTTGAATTCAGCCTAGCCATCCGCTGTGCTCGGGGCGCCAGATGCTAACCAGGTTCAACTGGTCGAGGCGCAAGGGCAATCACAGTGGCCGCTCGCTCATGCTCGTAGAGCACCGAATTTGTCCAGGGTGGAGAAGCATGGCTGGTGTCGAGACGCATTGTCGATATTACGAGTGCTCGTAAACGTACGAGTTTGTCTGCCCCATGTCCCATTACGTTAAAGGGCAGGCCTGGCGTGGCGAGCAAGCCCCTCCACACTTTGGATCGAGATGGATTGAGGAAATCATGCTTGCCCACAACCCGCACCGCTAAGCATTCTTCATCCTGGCTTGGAACCAAAATTTGGCTCCCCTCTGTCACAAGAGTCTGGGGCTTCCCTGCTGGACGTTTCAATGCTCGACGTGGTCAAGGTCTTAGCAACGCGCTGGGTGGGCCGATGAAAGGCAGTCCTGCGAAGCGCTAGCCAGAACGAGGCCCACCGCGTTGGTGACTTTGAGAAGATACTTGTACGGCAGGGTCAGCAAGGACTACCAGTACAACTCACGAGTAAAGACAGGGGGCGACATGATCCGGCCGGCCGGAGGGCGGGATGGCGGACAACTCGGTAAATGGGTATTAAATTATTACGGGCTGAAGCGACATGTCAATCGACAGAGTCGCTCCTGGTCGGCGAGGGCTGCAGGGCTGACTTGGATAAATGGGACCCGGTTGGACATACTTGTACTCGTACTCCTAACTACAGGGTCTACACCGGGTTGTACGAGTACAAGTACGATGTAAATAGGTGGTGGACGACCGAGCGGAAGTTTGAACCGGACTGGCGAGGATGGAGTCATCGGCCGTGTTTCCGTCACTAGTTGCAATTGACACTAACACGGCCAGATTTGGCCTCTGCAGCCGAAACGATCGCCAGCGTTGGGCCCCCGAAAGAAGAAGAAAGAGGGGGAATACACCCCCGATGAGCGCCGTTGCAGCTCATGTGGTCTGGGAGCTTGCCCATGATGTCCTGTTGGTGGCCTGCGCTGGGCGTCATTTCATGCAGGGCGACTGCCTTTGCTCGTAGGGATCCGCGCCTGCATGGCACAGGGGGAATCACATGATCCTATTCGACGCCCGCACATCAGCATGCACCTCGGACAGACATGCTCGTACTTGTAATATCACCGCGAAGCAGCGCATCACCGCAGGCATGTTTGGCATGCACGCAAAGGGCACAGCAGCTTCCGAAGCATGGCAGAAACATGCAGCGACGGAGCAAAGCAGTTTCGACCTCCGGCCCCGCCGGCGTCCATCCCTGCCAGGCCCGGTGCAGCCCCTGAGGCTCCGCCTGTCAGCGCATTGTCCAGCCGCGCGACCGTTCGCATCCCCCTGCCCCTGTTCACATCACCCCTCTGTGGACCGCGTGGACCGCGTGGAGCCCGTTGGCGAGCCTGGGTCCCGGCTGTAACAGGGGTGGCTCGCGACGACTCGCGACGACTTGCGGCCCAATGGCGCGCATCTTGCACGGGCGCCACGGCTGTTCCTGGTGGCGCCGGCGCTGCGTTGCCCGCTGAGCTCATTCAGACGCTTGAGCGGTGTCCTGCTGCCTGAGCTTTTACCAGGATGGAAGGGACGTGCGGACTGCCGACTGAGACGGCGCTGCAGCTATTTGTGCGCGCTGGTGCGTCTGCTGCGTCCAGCAACAACACCAACGAATAACATGTGTGCGAGGTCTCACGGTCCTCGCTGCCTTTCCTTCCTTTCCTTACCTGTTCCGCCTTTCTTTTGCGTCCATTTCACTGCCAGCGTTCGACCCGTGTCCTGCTACTCCGTCTCTTGACATTTCGCGTTTCGCATCTCGACAAGACGCTTCTTTAGCTCTTAGACCAACGCCTTGGCGAAAACTCGGCCCATTTCCAGGTCACACTCCTCACTGCTGGGCCCCAGGTGTCAAAAGACCGTTCAGACCCCGGATCCGGATCCTGACCCGGATCACCATCACTGCCGTGTTATCAACGACCGCTGGCATTCGTTGATGTGTTGCGCCGCCGCCTCCTCAACAGCACATGCTCTTGTATTTTCCCGGGCTTGCCTTCACACGTCTCGGTTTCTCGGCCATTTTTAACAGCATCAACCTCGTCAGTTGACCTCACCTCGCATGGCCCATCCCATATTCCCTAGCCCTCATTCGGCAGCATCCGTACCGCACTCGCCCATCTGAACTCCGGGGCGTACAGCGTCTACACTGCGCCAAGATATGGCTTATGGGGGAGCTCTAGACAGCCCCTCGAGCCAGCAGACGAGAGTTGTTCCCCCCAGACCATTCGACGTGGATCATGTACAAGACGAGGAACCGGTATTGCTGCGGCAAGAAAAGCTCGCGCGCCGAGAGTCGAGACTGGGGTTGAGGAGCATCTTTGGACGTTCCAAGGCAGCCAAGGAACCTGCAGCACGGTTGCTTGCAATCCACACCCCCAGCGCCGCGAGCATTCGATCCTCCATTCCCGATATTGGCCATTGGCCTCAGGGCCACAGGTCCGAAGCCACCCTATCCTCGAACCATCAACGGAACCAGTTGCCCACGACCCCAGTGACGCCTGGGCTCAGCCAACACGCTCATCCTGAGCAGGTAGGCTCTAGGAAGCAAAGAGGAGCCACTGCGAAAGCCTCCGAGCAGGTGCGCGAGACTCTTGCGAATTGGTCGATGCCGCCGCTTTTCAAAGCATTCCCCCAAGCCGTCCGTCATGACACGCTACCTGCAGCTACGTTATCGGCAGATGCCATTCTGCGACTCAACGAGAAGAAAAATAGCGCCAAGCTGCGGGAAGAAACCAATGGTGCCGAGGACGAGGCCGAGCAAGTAAGAAAAGAAAATGAGAAGAGAAAACACCGACGAAACATGTCCGTGTCAGCCGAGAGGCTGGATTGGACCACCAAGGTTTTCGTCCTGGTAACGTCTGGATACCTGTTGCAGTATGCCGGCAGTGGGGCTTTTGATCGCCTGCCCGAAAGGATTCTTCGCCTCGGCCCTTCCTCTGCCGCCTTTGCGACTGACGCAATACCGGGACGGCACTGGGTCGTCCACGTGTCTTCCACGGTCGAAGGTGACGGCGGATCGACACCGGAGTCGCGATCGTTATTTTCCAAATTGCCCTTTCGGCTCGACAGACGCAGCGCCTCGAATCTACTCATGGTTTTCGAGAGCGCCGACGTGATGGAGGCTTGGATAGCTGCGTTGCGAACCGAAATCGAAAAATTAGGCGGCAAGAAGAATCTCTCGGAGACGGGGAAGCCGAAGGCGGAGGAGAGTTCTCAGCATATCCGGGAGCGCCCCAGCCAGCGGACTCTCATCGTCAGAGATCTCTCTCGATTCAGCAGAAGTAAAGGGGGACATGCGAGGGACAGCGACCGAGGGCCAAGAAGTAGCGACGGTTCAACGACACTCGCAACCCCGGACGCAGTTCGAGATCAGTCTCTAGACGGCGAATCCACTACCAACAGCATCTTGTCGCAGGATGAGCGCCAGCTGGAAAATCTGCGCGAGGGCTCCAACCGCCTATCCTTCATATCGTCTGGTCAGCGGACGATTGTCACATCCGCTGCTTCGTCTCCCGAAGGATCGCCCACTCGGGACAGCTTTCTATCAAACTTGGATACTTCATCACCTCGTCCTCAAGAACGCTCCAATGTTGTTGTCAGGCCGAGACCCAACGCCGCCGACATCTCCAACCGTCGGCAGTCGGTGCAAGTGGCCAGACCATTCGTCGACCCAGTCAGCTCCAAGCAGACCAGACCGCGGCCTCCATCTACCTGTGTCACTGTCCTCCAAGGCGACCGTATCATCTCTCCCGTCGGCGCGCGCCCGACTCCCAATTTCAGCGTACCTCATTCCTCTATCAGACGGTTCTCGTACGCAAGGCCAACACTGGCAGAGATGGATAACCCACCCGCTAGGGAAACCCTTTCCGAAACGTCCCTCCGTTCTCTAAGGGGCAAACTCCCGCCAGTCCTGCGCGACACTCGACCTCTCTCGATGGTCATGGACCAACCATCCCCGCAGGAAGTTCCCCCACGGCCTACGACCGGACACAGGGCCAGCCGGCAAGCATCATTGACAAACAAGGCTGGTCCGCAACGACTCCGCTCCACATCCCGCGGTCGGGACAGGCTGTATGGCGGCGCGCCTTCTCGAGATCCCAGCATCGTCTCCAAGGAGATTCACGAAAAACGAGCCAGCAGGGTCAGCCCCAGCCCACACCGATTCCCTGGCGTCGATGCGATGCGAAAGCCTGACGGCGTAGTTCCGGTATTGGCTCCGGCACTGGCTACGGAAGAAACCCAGGAATCTCAAAGTACAGCATCGTTGCCGCCGGAAGCACCCCGGTCGGATGGCCGGAAAAAGTACCGAGCCTCTCTCTTGGACATCGGCGGGCCCCGGAGTCGGTCGGTTGAGGCGTCTCGCGCCGCAAAACGAGCCAGCATGAATTCGATTCCGTCCGAGAGATTGAATCGTGGGCACGACTTCCACAGCCCCCTTGTCGTCGCACCACCTCAAGCCCCCCCGACGATACCTCTCCCGCCGATTCCGAACCACGCCAGCCAAGCGAATCTTCAGGTCGATAAGGCGACCAAGGTCCTCTTGAGTCGCAGAAGCATGCCGCACTTGGCCGCAGGGCCACCGCTGGCTCCGCCACCGACACGTGCGCTGCCGCCGATCCCGCAATGAACTGAGCTCGCAGGTTGCAGAATGCACGCTTCTTCCCCCCAATGCTTTTATCTTTTTTGTTCTCACAGACCACCTTGCAACCTTGTAAAGTACGGTATTTCCTACGTCGACGATGATGCCATTCGAGCGATTGCTATATGTTCTTGTTTTGTATGGTCTGTGGGCGTCCAAAGTTGGCGCCGTCAACAGTAATGTCCCTCATTCTTAGACGGATCTGAAGCATCAACACATTTCCTTGCCCTGTATCATAGAACGGATTGTGGCTGGGGGTCGGCCGGAGCATTTTATATTTTGAACCCTTGCAAAAGGAACCATGGACGCATGATGATGACCGGGATATGACGATAGGGGAAGGTGAAGGGTCGCAGCAGCTTTATTTGTCAAGATATCTGGAGCGAGTGTTCTTTTCGAGAGAACGGGGAGGTTCGGCTCGCCTTACTAGCAGCGGGCGCAGAGTCGTTGTGCTGTATAATACCCAAATTAGGCCCGTACGCTATGAATCACTGTAATATTCTTGTTCGTTATTTCAGGCGCTCCCATATGCGTCAATGAGTAGACTGTTATTGAGACAGTAGAAACCAATGTACTTGAAGCATATCCATTCGTTGCAGAACGTGGGTCGAGACAAAGTCCATGTAGGGTAGATGAAGAAGTAGCGCAGGGTACAACGAGCTTCTGTCTATCAAGCTTAAGGTGCTTCACCAAGCTTTGATGTTACACAAAGGCTGGCAACCTCGACCAAAGATGGACGTCACACCCGGCGAGCCGGCGGTGGAGCATGGCGCTCCGAAGCAGGCAGTGCGACGCTGCTTGACCGGACGTCGGGCGGCCCACAAACGACGGTCGATGTTGAGCGAGCGTCACCTAAGTTAGACCCAGAGTCTTGAAAGTGTGGTTTCGCGCCATTGCCGGAACGTCACCTTCCGCACTTTGACAAGCCCGATCTTGCCAAACCGTGGGCGGACAAACGGGGCTTCCCCGAGCTACCAGAAGGGAGGGGAGTGGTGACGATGATGGCGTCGGGGTGCTGGAATGGTCAGTAAGGAAGACCGGCGCGAGAGGGGGACCACGGACGTGTGGAAGGGAAGGTGGGATTCGGCGAAGGCATGCAAGCGACAAGTTGTGTGTCTCTTGGTTCGTAGACGCAGGGAGAGCAGGAATTATGGCGTCAAGCGCCGGTGCCCTGCTGGTTCCTTGTGAATAAGTACAGGCCTAGTCCCAGTCCGTGTAAGTCGTCATCCGGGGTCGGGTGCTGATAATCGCAGCACTGCAAAGCATTGTCTTGGGAGTTCTCCCTCCCCGCACAGCTGTCTTCTTCATAATCTGTGAGCGTCTCACAGCTTCGAACCGCCAGCAGCACCCGGCAGCTTCATTGACGGACCATGGCGCCTCTGCGGCTGGTGCTCGCGGCGCTGTGGACGGCGGCCGCCACCGCAGCAACGACGGTGCAATGCGACAACCACCCGCAGCCGGCGTGGAAGCCGGTCACGGCGCCGGGCGTCGAGTACAAGCTGCTGCTGAACGGCCTGGCGAAGCCGCGCGGCGTCGTCGTCGACGACGAGGGCAACCTGCTCGTCGTCGAGCAGGCTGGCAAGGGCATCAGGCGGGTGGTGCTGGATGACGGCGAGGGCCTCGACGTCTGCGTCAAGGAGAGCTCGCAGCTGGTCTCCGAATCGACTGTGAGTGTTGGCGACGCCCTGAGCTGCGGCGGCAGCAAGCTGTACGTACGCAGGAGGATGGGCATCCAGCTAACGGTGCAGCTAGCTCAACCACGGCATCGCCCTCTCGGCCGACGGCAAGACGCTCTTCGCGTCGTCGTCGACGACCGTCTACGCCTACGCCTACAACGCGGCAGCGGGCACCGCCGGCGCCGGCAGGGCCATCATCACGGGCATGAAGCAGGGCGGGCACCCGACGCGCACGCTGCTGGTGCCGCGGCGCGACCACAACCTGCTGCTCGTGTCGCGCGGCTCCGACGGCAACATCGACACCGCCACAACGGACGTGCACTCGGCGCGCAGCCAGATCCGCATCTTCCACATCGACAAGCTCCTCGCGCGTGGCGCCGCGGCCGTGCCCTACTCCAGCGGTGCGGTGCTCGGCTGGGGGCTGAGGAACAGCGTGGGCGTCGCGGAGGACCCCAAGACGGGAAACATTGTGAGTCTCCCCTCTCCCTCTCCCTCTGTTACCCGACGTGGGCGTAGGGCGAGCCGTGTGCTGACGCCGGGCTGTCCAGTGGTCCGTCGAAAACTCCATCGACAATATGTATCGCGAGGGCAAGGACATCCACAACACGAACCCCGGGGAGGAGCTCAACTTCCACGGCCGGCCCGGCGACACCAAGAGCCTCGTCTACGGCCGCAACTACGGCTACCCGGCGTGCGTGGCCATCTTCGACAGCGACAGCGTCAAGGACTACCCCGGCGGCGCCGTCACGGGCAAGCAGATGGTGGGCAACCAGATGCCGCCCAACTACACCGACGCCTTCTGCAACCGCGAGACGGTCTCGCCGTACATCACCTTTCCCGCGCACCTGGCGCCGCTGGACATCAAATTCCCGGAGGACGGTTCCGCGGCCTACATCTCCTTCCACGGGAGCTGGTGAGTCTCTCCCCCTCCGTCCTGTGAACAAGACACGGCAAAGGACGGTCACTGACCATCTTAGGAACCGCCAACCGCCAAACGGCTACCGCCTCAGCCGCGTAGCCTTCGCCAAGGGCTTCCCCGTCAAGAGCAAGAGCAGCCGGGACGCCGAGGAGCGCCTCATGTGGAACGCGGACAACGCGGCGTGCCCCCAGCAATGCTTCCGGCCCGTTGGGCTGGCGCTGGCCGACGGTGGCGAGCGGCTGTACATGACGAGCGACGCCACGGGCGAGCTCTACGCCGTCACGGGCTTCCGCTCGCGTCCGAAGCAGAAGAACATGCAGGTTCAGGCCGCTTATTGACGGCCTGACGGCTTCACCGAAAGCTTTCGACGCGTGTTGTAAGTTGGGTTGAGCAAATGAACGGCAGTTGTGGATCCCCACTGTCGCTACGGAAGTACAAAGGGGGGGAAACGCAGGACCCTTAAACAGAAACAGTGGACCATCTACGGACCAGGAAAAGAATGAGAGACTTTGTCTAATGACATACTATACCTAAGCAACTTTTGATCAGCACAGTTCAATGAATGACATTTTCCCAGTGTGTATGAGAGCCCGGTGCCAAGGGGCCACTGTTGGCCTTTCCCTCGAGCAAGAACCTCGCCGCAGGGCTGGCAGGCTTTGCCGAGAGTCTGATCCGTGCTAGCAAACGCGAGCAGTCAGGGCAAGCGAGACCGTAAGGCCTGGACAGGCGCGTCTTGGTCTTGTGAACTCCGAGTCGGGAGTTTGGGCTCCCGTTTGGTCCTTGGCACTATGATTCCCCTGGCATCTCGTGTCTTCGGAGCTCCACGACCTTTGGCATCCCCTCAACCGGGCCTCGCCCTCTTCGAAAGGCTGGAAATATCACACGGAACGCATATTAATGGATCTAAACCCCGACCTCGAGCTCCGCCGGGCGGTTCTGTTCGGCTCCACGCGCCACGTCAACTATGCACTCCACCAGCCGTACGCCGACGTGTTCGGCATCAACACGCTCGGGGAGACGGCGCTTCACCTTGTCAGCTCACGCGAGGACACGCACTCGATACGGCCCATCATCGCGGCCCTCATGGCGCGCGGCGCTTCGATAGACCGCATCGCGCTGACGGGGACGCCGCTCTTCATAGCGGTGCGGTACCACAAGCTCAAGGCGGCGCTGATCCTGCTCGACTGCGGCGCGGACCCGTCCATCGACTACGTCGACGGCGAGCAAATGAACGTGTTGCATCGCTGCATCGGCACTGAGTCGATGGGGTGGATCGCGGAAAGGACCAACAACTTGGAGGAGTGGACGCACGACCACCGGCTGCTCTTGGACCGAATCGTCGCTGGAGGGCGCGCGCGCGCGATGCTTGAGGGTCAATCATTCAGTCCAAGCGCAGCAATGGACGGTACGCCCCTGTTCTTCGCGGCAGTGATGACCCAGGACCCAGTCTGCGTCAGGATACTGCTCGAGGCCGGCGCCGACCCGTCGGCGGCGGCGACGTTCCGGGAGAAGAACTCGCCATCAGGGGCAGAGCTGCGTACGCCCCTGCTGGCCGGCATGTTGTGGGCCCTGTTCAGCACGCAGAACCCGAGCGCCGGTGTCTAGAGCGCAGAGGCTCTCAGGTGGAACGTCCTGCAACCCAACGACGGGCGGGCCGTCATCATCGTCATGCTGCTGCGGCGCGGCGCCAACATCGGGCCCCTGCCGGACGTCTACCCGCCGTCGTACTCGGCCCTCGCGCACGCGTGCGAGATGGCGCCGAGGGACGGCTTCGCCATGATGGACCTGCTGCTGAGAAACTCGACGGCGGCCAACGTCTCGCTGCAGTTCCTGCGGCATATGCATCGTCTGTACCTTTACACCCACAACGAAACCGCCCTCCGACTGGGGCACTTCACGGCGATGGCGTACCGAGAATGGACATTCATCACAGCGAGAGCACCGCCTCGTCGGTCTTCGTCGGTATGATGGGGAATTGCAACAATTCTTTGCGCAGGATCACACGGCACCTTGTTGGATGAGGGCGGAGGATGATGCTTTGTCCATGTATAGCGGGGTGTTGTAGCCGTTTCATTGCAGTCCCTGCCATCAAAGGCGTGCTTTCTGCGCCTCAAATTAGCATAATTCGCTCCGGAAGCAGTGTATTTACCAGCTTGCACCGCTTCGAAGATCGAGGTGAACAGTGATGGCGATTCGGCACCACGGAAAGTGAGTCGTCGAAGTGTTGGTCCCTGCCATTGTTTAGATGTAGGTTGTCTACGTTGCCCCGCAGCCGCAGTGCCGACCCCTGCCTGGTGTCGCGCATCGCATCCCCAGCGTCTCATCAACTCAGCATCATCGATGACACTCGGTTGCTCAAACTCACTCGCTTCTGCTTCGACAACGCCCTGCGGCCATGATGCGCCGCTGAGGCGTCTGGCGTTCTCTGGCATTCGCTTTGGACATGCGCTGGCTCAACTTTGATGCCGTCACATCGCTAGCTACCAATTGAGCCCGTCGCAATACAAGCCCATCAACAGCGCCGCATCGTCGCGGTTATCCATCGTCCGCCATGCCCGTCCTTCTTTCACACCTTGGCCTCCCAACCGACCCCCTCTCATCATCGGCATCCTTATCGTCGCCCTCTCTAACCACGCCCACCCCCGTGCTCCCCTTCGTCGCTCGACAAAACAGCAACCCGACGGGGACCGCCGTCATCATCCCCACCACCTACGGCGGCCTCGACGACTCGCCGTCGCCAGGCATCGTCGTCGCCATCGTCCTCGGCTCTGTCGCGGGCTTCCTCGTGTTGCTCTTCCTCGTCTACTCGGCCCTCGGCTTCGGCCCTGCCGTCCTCGGAGACGGCTGGGGGACGCGCACCGTCGAGGTCTCGGGCATGCAGGGCTCGCGCAGCGTCCTCAGCTTCCGCTCCCGCACCGACCACGGCAAGCACCATCGCCATTCGCGACGGAAAAGCGCCCGCGCGACTGAGATGTTCGAGGTCCGCACGCGCGAGCACATCGTTCAGGAGGGTGGTCCGCAGGAGCCGCCCGTCATAGTTGAACCGACGCGCCAGCCGCCCCCGCCCACGTTCGCGCCGCCTCCGCCGCGGGTGGTTCACGACGATGTTGAGGACGAGGTCGTGGTCATCGAGGAGCACAGCCCGCCCCCACGGCGCAAGAGCCACAGGCACAGCAGCAGGAGTCGGCGCAGCGACGAGAGGCGACGGAGCTACCGGGACGCCGATTCGCCGCGAGAGGCCAGGAGGGACAGCAGCAGGCGCTACAGCAGTCGAGACTACAGCAGGGAGCGTTGAAGGAGATATGCACGAGGTGCCGGTCCAGCTACGCGAGCTACACATATACACGACCTCACGACTCGGACGACTCGAAGAGAAATTGACGAGATGCTCAGCACGGTAGAATATTCTCTTTTATTTTTCTTCGACAGATGGGTTTGACTTCATGGATAGAGAGAAATCTCATTTACGATATGACGCCAGCAATGTGTGAGCTAATGTTAAACCCCAAGTGCGCAATGGAAGCGATTGGAGATATCTGTTTATTGCAAGAAGCGAACTCAGCACCAGCAGACAGCTGCCAACTTTAAAGAATACCTTATCGGTTCAGTTTGACATGATGTTTTTCTTCAGAGCTGAAATATATGAGTTACATGACCCGGCCCCTTGAATATATACACCTCAAGTTTCATGAGACATCACAACGTACATCAAAGCTCCAGGGCAAGGCCAGCTTCAAACGAAGTCCTCCGGCCCGCATCATTCAATCGAAAGCCTGGCAAAAAGCAGCAAGCCGCCCAATTCACCTGCGCTCTACTCCGTGTGGGTATACCGTCCGACCAGCTAACGTTGCAGACCAGCCACCAGCTCCGATCCAAAAAGAAAAACAAATTGCTCCGTCTTACATGCTCATGCCTCTGCCATTCGTCCCGTTTTGGTTGCCGTTGCCATCGCCGTTGCCGTTGCCACTCCCATTGCCCGTGCCGCCGCCGCCGGGGGCCGCGCTATTTCCGCTTTGCTGGCCACCAAAGAAAAAGGTATCAAAAGGATTCATCTGTTGCCCCTCACCAAAATCGTTGTGCACCCCCTCCCAGTTGATGCCGAAGCCCAGGTCCAGCTGTGCTTGATCTAGGCCGTTGACGTCGCCGTTCGGAGTGGCCGCCAGGTTTTGCAGGAAGTCGGGGTAGTCCACGGAGCCCTGAATACCGAATTGAGGTCCCATGAAACTATTTGCCGGTGCTCCTGGTTGCTGAGGCGCTGTCCGCCGGGACATCGACGGAGATGGGACCAAAGAAGGGTCAATCGACGAGCTTCCATCGTGGCTGATGGTTCTCTCGCTGGGACTGGGCCCTCGGTGAGAGCCAGACTTCGACATAAAACTGTCTGCATCAAACGTCTTCGACTTGCCCAAAGGTGGTGACTGCATCCCGCCGGTTGCGGACAGACTTGGCGATGACAGATTATCCGATATCGACAGGTCAAATTGGAAGGGGGCTTGCTCCGACGGGCGATGCCGGTGGCGCGAGGGGCCCTGCAGCGTTGCAGGATCAGGTGCCGATGCCCAGTTGAGTGTGTCTCGCCTCTGTCGAGGTGGATGCTGCGCTGCAGTATTACCAAACCCTCCCCTTGAGCTGGCCATCTTGATCGTTGCCTTGGCGGTCCGATCAAAAGCGTCGCGGCAGGTTTCGGCGGGCGGGCATTTGTCAATCATGTCGGAAAACACTGACTTGGCTGCCAATATGGTGAAATCGACCTCGTCCAACGTCTGCCAGAGGGTTAGTACATCCAACAAAGACGTGAAGGGTGTGGTGTGATGAAGGGAGACTGACCAGGCGACTGCGCACGACTGGCGAATGCCAGATGGCGTAGAGATAAGAGATGCCTGCCATGAAGAGATGGTGTGTGGATAGGTACATGTAGCTCACGAGGCCGCTTAGATGAAGTTGGCGGTAGATGCGCAGGATCTTTTGTCCTGCCTCTGCGACCTTGAGGTATATCCGGTCTTCATCCTCTCGTAGCTCGGCGGTGAAGGCGGTCGGGCTGTTGACTTCGTTCGACGTGTTGTATTCTCCCTCAAACATGGCGGGAACGCTCAAACTCTGCCTGTAGAGCATGATTATCGCTTGCCAGTAGTTGAGCTCCAGAAACTCGGTGGAGAAAGCCACGCCGGTCTCCAGCCTCGTTGGGGCCCACGTTTTCCACTGATATAGCCTCCTGTCGATGTCGATTCGCCAAGACCTGAACGAGTCGAAGTGAACGAGGAATGGTGACGGCAAGTTCTTGTGCATCTCCGGATATTGCTTCCCCTGGTTGCTGGCAGCTCGTGCGAGCTGAGCCTGGTTGTACTGCAGAACTTGGATGATTTCCGACTGCAGCATGCGCAGACGGAAATAGTGGTGGGCGACGTGTTTATAACTCGGTTGATGCTCGCCTTCGGGAGGTTCCAGAAAACCGGCCGGAGTGATGTAGTCGTCATCCAGCAACGACGGCAATTCGGTGGTGATGACCTCGTCGCTGACGCCAAACGGCCTACCGACGCAAGTACTAACCAGTCGATCGAAGGAATACGTGCACCACCAAAGTCGGCGCCGCATATCGCGAACCCAAAGTCGGCGTCCTCGGTCTTGGGGGCCACCGCCCTCTTGGGGGTGTGAGCCGCCATCTGCTTCAGATGACGGGTCCGGAGGCAGGCCATCGACATCTCCGCCATCTTCATGGTGAAGTCCGAGATCCACTGCGAGTCGGACTGCTACGCCAGTGATGTACCTGAACCAACTGTCAGTCATGTTATCCTCCCCGCTCACCTGCACCAAATGCTTACCATAGTCCAGGGGGAACGGGACGAAGCAGTGCAAAGTTGGCGAGCAGCAGTACGGCCTGCAGCACTTCCAGTCCTCCGGCGCTGAAGCTCAAACACGATTCCAGGTGTACAATGGCACTCGCGTGGTACTCTTCCGGCTGATTGGGGCTTTTGCAATGATCCAAAGCCATCTTTGTGTCGTCTGACGCTTCCGTCTTGACGGGCTCGCCAACGATAACCCCGCTGCCGATGGCAAAGACCATGTTGAGCAAATATAGCTCGCGAGCTGCCAAGCCCTGCCCCCCGTTCTCATAAGCGTGCTCGAATACCTTCATAAACTCTCCTCGATGAAGGATCGGGATCTGGGGGTTGGCGTGTTCGAAGTAGAGGGTGACCAGCCTCCGTCCAACGTCTTTGTCGGGAAACGGCGCAGGTTGAATCGTGGGCTTTGTGTGGAGGCCAAAGAAGGAGTCGCGCATCGAGGTGCCACCGCCACTTGGATTTCGATTGCCGGGGCGATCCCCCGTGCCTGCATCATTGACGGAGTACTGTACCGCGGCGAAGACGACTCTCGCAAAGGAAACTCCTGATGCCGAGGCCAGGGACCTCGGCTTGGACGGGCTGACAATATTCAGCATGGCCGGGCTTTGACCAGTCTTCTTGGCCTTGAGCGACTCCAATGCCGGGTTGTTCGACTTCGTCTCGCTGCGATGCCCAAGCTCGGACTGACCAGAGTAGACACTTTCAGTGCCTGACAACGTGCTGGCCGCATCGGCGCCAGGGCGGGAACAAAGCTCCAGGTTCTCGGCCGGCGGGAAAGAGAGGTTGTGGGATACAAGGATCTTCTCCAACTGCTCGACGCGGGTCTCGAGGTAAAATACATAACTGCAGAGATGATCAGAACCCGCGCGATGCTGGTCAGATGTTGGGGTGGTCCTTTACCTGCGGGGTATCTCCTTCTTTGTGATGGGGTCGTAGCCAACACAGGCGACGCCCGCCTTGGCGCAACTTGCGCAGCTCGGGAGCTTTTGGTCGCATCGGTTCTTGCGCAGCCGGCAGCGATTGCACGCACTCACGTTACGGAAATTGCTGCTCTGGCCGGCCTTGGCCCCGGCGCCCTGGAGCGCATCGCTCGGCTGGTCGGCCGGGCTGGGCTGGCCATCTGGGGGCGCGTCGTCGTCGAAGGAGGACTGCCGTTGTCGCTTGTTGCCAGGTTGAGGATTGGGAGACGGAGGGCCATGCGAGGGCATGGTGCAGGACCCCACGAAGCTGTGTCGCGTGCGGCAGGTGAGTCGGAGATGCGCGGGGGGGAAGGACGTGATGTTCGGCCGCGTCTCAAGCAATGTTAGTGCGCGGCTCCGAGGACGGCGGGGGGGAGGGGACGAAGCTAATTCGGCAGCCCCAGGAATAAGAGTGCTACACCAGACATACTGTTTCTCGATGCTGCTGAACGTTGTGTGAGATGAATTATGCTGGAACTCTCGCTCTATGGTCCATCATCCAGCAGGGCCAGCACTGCTTGCGAATTCAGGTGGAGATTGCGAGCGAGGAAGAGAACATCCACTTCGGCTGCACCATCGGCCTTACTGAGGAGGAGTGGCGGCAGTCGGTAGTTGGCAAGACGACGATCAGGCGGAGCTTGGTGAAACGGCGTTTGAGCCCGTGCGAATGCCGGAGCGGAGGGGTGGAAGACGATCAGGAGCGGCGCTTGGATGAAGCGAAAGGGACGTCGCGGCTGCGTTGCGGGAGGGACGGTGAACGTTCGGGAATCAGACCCGTCGAGAGTGAAAGTTATCAACGGATTCTCGGTGCTCGCTAGTGCTCGTTAGCGGTATCTGGACGCATCGGACGCGGCGGGGGGGCTGATTCTGTAGGGCGTAACGAAGCCCGCCAGTGGGTCTCCTCGTGCGTCCCCGCATCGGCTACGCCACCAGAAACAGGCCTCGCTGCCCTCCAGGCACGACACCATTCCGCAACTGGCATCTCCCAAGCCTGTCCAGCTTTCCCCCAGCCTTCGCACGGCTCCCCCGGCACCGGGGCACGTTGTCAAGGGCGGGCCGAATGGGGCAATCGAGGCGCCAGAGGAGGCTTGTTGGGGAGGCGTTAACAAGACGACAGCTGCTTCGCTAGCTCGCAAGGCGTTGACTCGTTCAAATTGTCGTGGATGTTTTGTCGATGCCGCATCTGCCAGTAAAACGTCGTGCTGGTAAGTGCAACAGCGAAAAACGGGAAGGGCAAGTCGCCCACATGCTCTCCAGCGTGCTCTTGTCATGCCCTTGTCTGAAAGCCCAGCCCCGTGCCCGAAGCGGCAGCATCTCGCATTTGCCGGGTCCTGGCTGGTCTGTGTGCCGCGAGTCAGCGATTGGTGAGTAGCTCGAATCGGCACACACGCGCTGGGCGGTGAGGGTGGTTGCTCCTTGCCGACGACACGACGACCGGAGTGAGGTTTGCGCATATTGCGAGGCCGAGACGCAAGATTGTCCTTCGCGGAGGACGACTGGCGAGCAGGTGCACGTCTCGGTCGGCGAGGCCATCAGGTGATACAGCTGTCGCCGACGTCATGACGAGGCAACCGTTCCTCCGATCCTTCCTCGTCTTCAACTTGATGAAGGTGATGGTATGCCTGGCCTAAGTTATGTATCTAATCGCATCAACTTCACCAGGCAAAGCGCCGGGTAGGACAGGCACTGTGAGCGTCGGTTACGACCGCTCCGAAGGCGCATCTGCAGAAACGGCTCATATCATATTCATGCGTGCTCCGCGTGCCTTTGATGAGGCCATCGCCCGGCCGACAGATCGTATAATCATGTGGCAAGTATCTAATAGAATCCAGAGACCATATCCATGTGCGTCCATCCATTGCCTTTTCCGCGCAACGCCCTTTCGCCCATGCAATGTTGCCATTGCTCGCGTCATGTTTCCCGATTGTCATGAGTCCAAGCCCTTCAAGTCCGTCTTAAGCCGTTTGTTTTTGGAAAACCAGACGAAGCAAGAACCATGATGCTTCGTCACTCGATACCACCCGCGCATCCTCACATGAATGAGAAGAGGGCAGAATGAAAGTCTATATGTCGCGACAGTAATTCCTCCGTCTTGAAAACCAATCCAACGCCTGTGTCCATCTCTGCTGCCCGATTGAAAGGGTCGATTGAAAGGGTATTGGGCGCCAAAAGTATTTCGTCGAGATTAAAACAAAATGTAAGAGAAAGAAGTTGAGCCGCAAACGAGGAGGGACAATGCCGATAGTAAGAGATAGGAAAGATTTCAGAGGCAGTCTCGAGAATCGCACAGCAAGTCGAGCCTCTCAAGCTGCCTCGTCGTCGTCGTAGAGAAGCGAACCGTTGACCAACGATTCCTCCTCCGGCGGGGGGGCCGGGGGCTCGCCCTCTGTAATCTGCGAGCTGAGATAGGCGCCGGCTATGGTCACCATGCCGCTGAACCACCACGCAAGGCCAGAGTAGCCTGTCTGCAGGCCCACTGCGTAGAGAGCGCCGGAAAGCATTGGCCCGAGCGCTCTGCACAAGCTTGCCGTCGAAGCAGCAATTCCGTTGATCGTTCCGAGCACCTGTTTACTCGGTGCGGCGTTCGCAAGAAGAATGGCGTTGTTGGGGTACGCCATGGTCGAATAAGTGCACTTCCAGATGACCAAGATGTAGATGGCCGGCATCCTCAGGCTCTGGGGTAGCAAAACCACGTACGGCGTGACGAGGTAGAGCGCAAAGTATGAAAACGACAACATCCGAAACAGTCGGAGGGATCCCAGCCTCCGGGTCACTGGCGCAACAATCATGAAGTTAGATAGCAGCGAGTAAAGCCCCTGAATAGACATGATGACGCCGATTGTTTTCGTTGGTAGGCCAAATCCGTCCACGAACTTGAATGGGAGCTCCAAGACTGGGTGCTTCGGCGGGGCGGTGCTGAGGAAAACGGGGAAAAGCTGGTCAAATGTCATGGTATGACTAGTTGAGCGTTAGAGAATCAAGGCACATTCAAGGATGTCGACAGGAAGCACATACAAAGCAAGAATACCATAGGATATGATGTTCAAAATGACTGGCTTGGTGAAAACCTTGGGCTTAGGGCTGGCTGCGGACTCGAGTTGTTGGGGTTGGGCGACGGGTGGACGAGGTGCAGCATCGGACTGCGGTGCCAGCCTGGGCGAGTTCTCCCGACTCTGATACGCAGGTAGTGGCTCATCCATGGTCGATATTTTGGCTGTTTGGGAATCCGCTCCCAGAGTCTCGTACCCTGCCAAGCCGTCATCCGCGAGAAGGCCCTGCTTCTCCGGCATCCGGCCACGGCACTTGCACACGGCGCTCCTGCGAAAGAGGGCTGCAAGCCGGTCTCCGAGCTCACGGCCCCGGTCACGCTCCAGCCTCTTCATGGCGTGGGTTTCGTCGAGAAACAGGACTCCAGCAATGACTCCAACAAGTACAGCTGCGGCGCTGAACAGATTGGGTAGCAAGTACGGAAATTTTTCCCAGATAGTGCCGGGCGCGAACACATTGGGGTAGCTGATACAGGGTCGTGCAAGGGCACCACCAATCATGGGTCCAATGATGGATCTGTGTGCATTAGATTAGAGATGAGAGCTTGGTCGAGGTGCTAAGGTCAGGACATACCCGATGCACCAGACCATTGGCATAATGGTGTAAGCCCGGGCTGCGACCTGTTAGTGTACCGTTCACCGCACAATCGCAAGTAGCTGTTCGAGGCACTCACGCTGATGCTCCTTCGCAGTCACCAGCTCAGCTACCGTTGTCTGCACAACACCGATGTTTCTGGTTCTCAGGATTAGCCATGCCAGCGCTCAGGTGCGACCAGGGGACCTGGCTTTCTCCATACCCGTTCAGCAGACCACCGAGAGCGCGGGCGAAGAGCGCGACTGGCAAGCTTGGGGCAAACCCAAACACCAGAACACTGAGAGCAGTTCCGATGAGGCCAGTCAGAATCACCGGCTTGCGTCCAATCTTGTCGCTCAAGCGCCCCCACATGACGCCTGTAGAGAACTCCGCCAAGGTAAATGCGGACGTGACCATGCCGGCATAGACGGCGATTTTGCTGGAGTCGTCGGTAATGCGAAAGTCCTCAATCATGTAATAGATGTACGGAAAGATTGACATGAATGCGATTGGTTCGCATATTCTGCAGCACGCTGTACAACCGTGTCAGGCCCGCGACTGGTGGCATCTTCCACGGAGATGTCGTCAGATGACCTCGGGACGAAGAATGCATACCTAGAACAAACATCTGCTGGGTCGGGAATGGTGCTGTTTGGCGTCCATTTCTGCCGCCGCGAGCCGCCGCCGCCGACGTGTCTCTTCTCATGGTGTCGACTGTGCCAGTGCTCCGTGTAGCCCTGGATCGGGTTCGAAAGACCCAGGGGAATGATGCGCGACCGAGGTAATTGCGCCCTTCGGCTTCAAGGCTCAATCGTTCACTGAGTTTACTCTCTTAACGGAGATCCGAAACGCAGGACTCCGTTTGACAAGCCAGGGCTTGTAGGTCGCAGAATGGCCAGAGTGACGGCAAGCAAAGTCTCCAATTGAGGATGTCGAGATGATCAAGGCAAGAAGAGTTGGCGCCAAACAGATCAGTCCAGTGATGGGGGGCGTCAGGTTCTATCATGAAGAAAGACAGACAGACACCCAAGGCCGGAGGGCAGATGACACGTCGAAGCTATTATATGGTCGGGAGAAGAGGAGGGCGGCGTTGAAGATGAGCGGGAGTGGATGCACATATACTCGTATGAGGACTCTGCGTCGAGACAGACGGTGACGAGAGTCAGCGCCCCCTCGGGCGCCCGGGATGTAAACGGACGACCAGGACCCATCTTGGTACCCGTTGGCTCCAGATTAGGACGGGCGGTGACATGAGCTAAAGGGAGAAGGCTCGGATCTCCCCTGATACAACAGAAAAGCAACACGATGCGGCGAACTTGCTCCCACCAAGCCCAGGACCGGGGCACGACATTGGGCCGTGCGTGGGGCCACTGGACGTTGCGGCGAGCAAAAAGCTAGTTTGCAAGTTGGTAGCTGTAGGGGCGTGTGTGTAAAGCGGTAAGGCCAAGCCCAACCCAGCCAGAAGCAAATCCTGAGGGGATGGTGTCCATGAGGCCCTGGTCGGCCCGGAAGGCTGAAGCAGCAGTGAGCCGGGATTGAGGCGGGCTGCCGGTACCGCAGAGGTACCTCCCACTCGGTGAAGTCGAGGATTGCTTCTGCGCCATCAAATCGTCATCACCACAACGGGCCGACAGGGGTTGGGGGGAAGGGCGAGATGGCGGAGGAGGGGGCGGTGACAAGGCCGCCGGGGCGAGAGGGCCCCCTCCCCACGACCACAGCTCCGTCCTACGGCAGAGCGCGGGACGAGGACGGCGACGACGACTTGCAGCGGGAGGGTGTGTTTGGGCTCGCGCGCCGCGCCAGCAGCCCGCACCGATGAGGAGCAAGCAAGGGCGGCGGCAAAAGCGACTTGTCGGGTACCTCGACGACGGCCCTCGCGGCCCTGCACTCCGGACCATCTTGCATCTTGACCGGCCGCCCAGACATCCGGAAACCGCCTGCTGGGTGCTGGGTTGGCGCAATTTGGCAACCAGCATGAAAAGGGCACGAGAAGGGGGGGTGGCATCCAGCGCGGGTCAGGCTGAGGGCTACCCGGCGTGCTGGTGCTACCGGGGCCATGGGCCACCAGCAGGATCCATGCCATGCCCGTGCGAATGGACTGATGGCGCCCGGTCCAGTGCCTCCCTACTTGCAGTGGACAATTAGCGGCGGGCGCCGAGCATATGAGTACGAGTACTTGATTGAGCCGGAAGGTTCATGAACCGTCCTTGGCCCGCGTACCGCGTCCGTGGGCGCGCCTCGTTGCTTCTGTTGAGTTTCCTTTCTTTTTCCGTGGTCCCCGGGGGAGTTCACGAGCACCTCGATCGACGCTCGACGCTCGACGCTTAAGAGGCAGAGAGCAGCGGCCTTGGTAGTGTCTGATTGGGGCGGTCCGAATCCTTACACGCCGTGGTGGCCGTGGCCTGGGACGCGTGACGGCTCTTGTTGGTTTCTGCGGCTCTCTGCAATGCAATTGTCCATCTATTGACCAGCATCGGCATTTGGCGAAGCGCCAACGGTGACGAACAGCGCCACGGTGCACTCCCGTCCACCAGCTTGCCCAACCGAGCAGCCATGACTTCAGGATGCTGCGCTCGTATGTAAGCCCAGCAATTTGGATGGCGCCGTGGCGCCGCGAATTCTCGCCGTGTTTTGTCGGCCGCCGTGTCCCTTGAGCATTTAATCGATGAGTTGGGTTGCTTTTGCCCTGGGCTCCACGACAATGCTGGCAAGCTGGCTTGAAAGGGGCGCGATGCGCTGCCGGGGTCTGGCGTGGCACCGTCCACACCCCCTTCGATCGCGCAGCCCAAGCCTGCGTTCGCCTCATCAGCTCAGCTCTACGCGGGAGAGTTGTTCAATGAGCCGACTCCAATCCGGACCCTTCGCGATGCCAATGTCCTGTCGGCGGAACATCCTTGGCCCTGCTGCCAGTTTGGCAGCCATGAGAGGACGGTGTGCAATGCCACGGTGACGCGAGGCGGTGACCGCCTCAGTCGGGCGGGCGTTGGTTCGTGCAACTCGGCTGGTTGCCCAGACACTGAGTGGCGATGATCAAGAAGCTCGGCATCGGGGCATCGGCTGAGGCTTCGCCATGCGGACCCGCGCCGGGCTCGCAGCAGCAAACACGGCGGAAGCAGCGCTTGCCCCGAGGCAGGGACCGTTTGGTAAATGCGTCTTTGGTCGCACACATTCTTCCAAGCACGGCTATGCATGTACGAGTACACTCGGTGTAACGCAAATCCTTTACATCAGCGGCAGCAAGCGACTGTGAGTGGTGCGCTGCATTTCAGTTGGCATGCGCGCGCGCATGGTTGCCTTTCGGTGAGTATGCGCCTCGACTGTGCACCATCCAAGCCGCATTCGCGACGTGGCTATCCACGGCATCCGATAGGAACAAGGCGCCGCCCGGCCTGGAGACGATGCCGTGTTGGTCATCATGTGCCACGGCCGGCATGTTGTAGGACTCGGCCGGGCGGAAGGGCCTTACCCGCCGTCAGATCTGCATCCAACCACCGCCCAACGGGCCTATGCGACGCATGCGCGCTGGGCCACGTACTCGCGCACACGACGTCGTCTATCAAGCTAGTTACACGACTTTTGCTGGCAGCCCAATTCATTTCCGGATGCCATCCGCCTGAGTGAAAACGCATCATGCGTCAGCGGTATGGAAGCAACACTGCCATCGGCTGCCGTTCTGTTCAAGCGGCCCGAAAAACTGTGATGACTCGCCCAGGCCGGGAAGACGGCTGAGATCTCTACCGGCCCTGCTATAAAGAAGTTGCTTCCGTCCATGATGCTTTGCAAATGTGGAAACCGTCACCTGGCCATTGCGTGAACCGTGCGCCCTATTCCCGTTGCGCTGAAGGTAAGGAGGGTTTGCGATTGAGAAACAAGTCCTATCGGGGGTAGATAGACAACGGCGATGCTGACTTTTCGTCCTGATGCCCACGAAGCACTGGTGGCTGACTTGGTGCAACGGCTGAAGAGTTTGGTTGAGTCTTGTCCGGGCCCGCGCCACGGCGTCGATTTCCCTATCTCGTGACTCCATCCGCTGCAGAATGCATTTTTCGGCATCATGGAGCGTTGTACTCCATACATCAGGTACACATTTCGGAGTGTCGATGGTCCAAAGAGCCACGAGCCGCGCGGATGCCTTCCGATGGGGAGTCTGGTGCCCGCATGTGTGCGTCAGCCACGTGGCGAGGTCCCTGCTCCGTCGACGTTAATAGAGCTGCAGGATGCTCACGGACGCGGCCTTGAGGCAGTGCTCGGCCCCATCGCCAGTCTTAATCATGTGCGGAGAGTGTGTCAGCTGAGCTCTGACTCGAGTCACACCTGGTGAGGTGGACGTGAGGAAGCTGTTTGGATAGGCCAATCCTATTACCGAGTACATGAGCCTGCTTGCCTGCTTGCATAGGGCTCACATCAGCACCACCGGCGACATGGGTCACGGCCACTGCCATGTCCATCCGAGACGTTGCTGCGAGTAGTCGGGCGACAAGGAACCGGCGATGCGAGGAACTACGGCGATCCCCCCGGGTCGTCCCAGTGGGGTGCCGCGGGCACGAAAATGGCGGTGGGCACCCATTACTCGTACACATACGATACTTCTGTTGGTTTCACGGCAGTGGAGATTATACCGAGCTGGAGGATGGCACTGGCGACAGTTGGCTGCCGGCCAGATGCTATTAGGGCCGCCATTGTTTCTGGGAAAGCCCTGGAGGTCATGTCCAACGTCTGGCGGGGAGAGGGCCTGTCCTACTGGAATACGTCCGCGACGGTGTGCGGATCGCCTTAATTAGGTACGCTTATCCGGTCCAGCGCTCTGGGCCCTTGCGGCAGAGTACCGGAAGTGCGACCGGCTCCACATCCCACGTCGTACTCGTGAAGGGAGAGATGCTCGCGTGGAGTATCGGTACTCGAAGAAGTCTTACCTCGCACCCGCAGTGGTCTCAACACAACCTGGTCTCGGCGTCCCTAACTGCGTGTTGTTTCGTTTCTCCCATGTGTACTTGTGCTGTCGCCTTCACATCGGCGCATGCTTCGGTGCGAAGGATTCCGAAACAACCGCAGGGACGACTTATCACGGGATCACGGGATCCCAAGACAAAAGTCCTGGCCGACCTGCTTTCAAACTCTCGGACTTGTTCCGATACGCCGACAAGGACTCTCGCAATATTCCACCACAACAAAGAAAGGTGACGGCAGTAATAGTCCGTAGTCCTTCGGGCAAAGGCCCAGCTGCTCGGCACCCTGACGAACGCTGCTGTAGTCGGTGGAAACCAAAGGAAAACTGTCCTGGCCTTGTCATCACTTGGAACTCCTCTTCTTGGGGCTGCTGCACCATAATGCCTTGCCGGACCTGGCGCAGCACGTATGACATGCATCAACAGTGAGAGGCAAACAGCCCAGACAGAGCCTTTGTCACCGGCGCTATGGTCAGGCCTGGAAGCACACTAATACATTCGTACTCTCGTAAGCAGCGCAGGCAGAGGCCAGGGGGTATCCACGCACCCATGACGCCCTGCGCTTTTGCCAGTGTCATCAAGACCAGCCAACCTGGGTATAGAAAGGCATTTGTGTGTTCTGCCGGATACATCCTGCGGCCATCTCCGTATTGATTAAGCGGCGAAACTTGTGCCGCTAAGGCAATGGTTGCCGCCGCCTCACCGCCTGATCGCGACGAAAGCCTCGTGATCACCCACATCCTCGATGGATCTCGGGCAATCTCATTAGCTGCTGCCCCCAACGCGCTCGGCAACATGAGCATCCAGGAGCGCCCACCCAGTGTCGTCATCGGCCAACGGCGGGCGTGGAGACATTCATCCAATGGCTCAACAGTGTCCACGATGCTTGGACTTCCGGGGAGGCATTCCCGGTATCCGGTCTAGCGGAGCCCGGTTCCCTTCCCCGGACCTGAGCGGTGCAAGTGAACAATGGCCCGTGAGTGGTGGCCCGCTTCTGGAACCGGAAATTTAAAGCTGTGTTAGCCTGCAGTCGTGGCGTCGCATGGCGCCCCAGACCGGGATGTGCGGCCTGTACGAGCTCCTTACAGGCTTCCCACTGGGTCGGTGGAGGCCGGCCCTGGCCCCTGTGATTGGACACTCGGCTGCTGGGGTATGTTTGGAAGTTGGCCCCCGACAGACAGCGTCCCGGGGCTTTGGATTTGGATTGTTGCGCCAGCCGCCACGATGACTTGGCGCTCCTCTGGGCGTACTTTAATCGTACATTGACGACAGTTGAACGAAGGCATCGAGACCCTTCAAAGGGGTCCGGGTCCAGCCCTAGCTTTCAAACATTGAGCAACGGCGAGTGAGGCGGGCTGTGAATCAAACCGGAACGAAGTACGCAGCACAGCCGGCCTCTCTGACGCCAAGGCACAGCCTGGGATCTTCTCAGCGTCTTGACCTAAGCTCCTCGTCATAATCGTACGTTCGACGATGTTTCGATGTGAACTATCACCAACGTTGGGACTTTGATGTCTGCAAGGCACACGTCAACGCTGGCCCGCACGGACCCGCAAGGAAGGGACTTGCAGCGACATTTCGCTGAATCCTGGGGCGTTTGCTCCCAGGAAGCCTTCTTGTTGGCTGATTGAACGCAGGGTCTGCTGCGGGTGCCGTCAGCAGTCGAACGGCATCGGCGTTTCATCTGTGATGCCGCTTCGTCTGACCGTCGCTGGCCGTCGTTACTTTTGCAAACGCCGGCTGGGCATTGCTTTTTCCGGCCCGTTTTTCGTCTCCGGGTTCAGTTGCTCAGACCTTCTCGAAAGTTTCGAGAGGGGGGTGGTGTGGGTTTACAAAGCAGCCGCCTCACCGCAGCGAGAAAAAAACAAAAAAAGAAAATCAGAAACAAAGGGCTCGAATCGCAGCACCGTACTCCGGAGCCAGGCAGTCCCTCAGGTACACGCTGGGCGTGCGTATTGCGACCACCTAGGCGGCTGCACCAGCGCTGTCGTGCACCGTGAAAGATGAAATGCGTCATCAAGGATGGATCTCTCATACTGGCTTGGCAACGCTGCGGGCGAATGGGAAATTGAGGCGAGCGAGAGAAATTGGCAAGTTGGTCGCTCATCAATCTGTTTGATCCCAACGTCTGAATTCTCAAGGGTGGGGTTTGCTCAGCGAGGAGCTGTGCCGGCAACGCTGGGACGACAGAACCAGGCCGGCTTGATGGGTTATTCCCAAGTTTATGACTGGAAGCGTCGTTGCGGTCATGAAGTACGAGTAAGGCAGCTTGGGTAGGTGCCAAATACTCAGTCATCCGGTCTTGCCAGCATCGCTCTTGCGCAACCCCCCCTCACCTTCAGCTGCCGCCGTCCAATCGGCCTCAGCCCAGATCAGGAGCTCTCCAACCTATTTTCTTTTGCCGTCTAGGCCTTGAGCTGTTCGAGCGCTGTCTGCATCGGCGATTGGACAAAGGCCGCAAAGCGGCACGAATCACATCATCAGGCCATATCTACTCCGTACACCGTAGCTTCTGCTGCGTGCCTGGATGCAAGGTCAATTGCATGGGGGTTGAAAAATGGCGTCGATCAGGGGTGGTATCGATCTTGATTAAGGTCGTGGATGACGGCCAATACTTGCATTAACAAGCGCCCGATGCAAGGTTGCCGCCCGCATTCGAGCTTCCCCAGTGAGACCTACCTTTCGCCTTCCTGACATGCCTGACAAGCCGTCCGATGTTCAGGTGGGTAGGGTTTGTTGACTCCAAGGATATCCTTGGCCTTGGCCAGCCCGCTACAAACAGTCAGGGTCTTGGAGGCTTCCCATGAACACTTGCCACGGCTTTTCATATTACCGCGTTGTGGTGAGTCAACAGCTGGTGAATATCCTCCTATGGGCGATATCACTAACCAGGTGTCCTACATAGGATCGTCTTTTACTTCCGAACCCACGGTCGAAGATTCTCAGAGCCTAAGGTGTAGCAAAGTAGAGGCCACTTTGTGCCAATTTACCTCGAGTCTGCCTCATTCTCACGAGGATTGACAAACAGCGGGACGATGCCCCAGGCCTTGCCCAGGTGAGTCGTTGTCGAAGCGCGCCACGGGCCTGCTGCAAACTGGAACGCCCCACTGAATTAACTTTCCTAATACAAAGGCGAGTTTTGGAATCGCAAATACCTAATCGTGATTCAAGCACCTTCGCAGAAATCGCAACCGTTGGTCATGTAGATGAAGCATAGACATGAAACGCCACAGTCGATCTTGTCGTTTCCGGACTTTCCTGAGTAAAATTGCTCCAAAAAGGACTAAATCTGGTCTGCGACAAATGTCCTGTCTTGTCAGAGGGACACTATAACAGGGCCGAGATGCAGGCGTGCTTTTGTACAGTCAGTTTACACGTCGGGAATATAGCAGCTCATCAGCCGATGTCTAATTCATGCGCATGAGAAGTACGAACTGCTGCAATTTCAACCGTACGAAGAAGATGCTGGACTCCTATAATCAGGATCCATCCCTGTACCTCGGGGGCCGACGAGCAAATAGCCTCATCATCTAGTGCTTCCGTCGTCGTCTACGGTGGCAATCAAACTGACCCCGGGGAGAGAGGCACTGTATCGGGGACTGGCAATGTCTTCTCGCATGCGCCCGACGAGGCCGACAGCATGTTCGGCCGAAGACCAACTTTCTGTGGGACTGTCAAAGTTCATGTTGCTCTTGCGCGAATCCCTTGGTATGAAATTGCAAGGAATATCAGCTTTCGACTCTGCCGGAATCTTGACTCGTCGTTCGTCTTCCTGTTGCAGCCGGGGGGTGAAGGCCGAACGGGCCCCAGAAGCAAAAGGGGCCCAGATGAGCCGAGAGTCACGATGTGGACTATGAGATGAGGTTGGGCGGCAGGCCAGTGCAGGTTTGATCAGTCATTTCACGCAAAATACGATATCTGACAGATCCGGGCATCTGAAGCGTCCGTGGTGCAGGTGACCCGATGAGCTACGGAGTACGGAGTACATTTCCTGAGATGACGGGTTCATTGACGGTCTCACCCGCTCGACGCATTCTATCATCGCCGCCGTCTTGCCCACGGTCAATAATTTCCGTGCCTGTGTGTCCTCCCAGGTTCAACTTTCGCATACCAAGGTAAACAGAGTGCATCCGTGGGCACTGTCGCCATCCGAAGCACGGGTGGCTTTGGCCAGTGACATCTGATTCATCTTTAAGTCTGTGGACGATCGTCCTGGTCGTTCGCACCACAGCACTTCGCAACCATGACGTGAAGTATAGTACGGTGTACGAAGTCCTGGCTTCCGCAGCGCCCCCTCACTTGAAGCCATCAAGTGCGATATACTCGATGTGATACATAAGGATGTTGATGGTTCCGATGCTCAAAGGACCGATACCAGCTACAATCAGTGACGGGTGATGGGCCGCAGAGTCTGCTCCGTGATTGCAGTTGCCAATGTGTTCGCAGTGAAGATATAAGACAATGCATGCGAACCAGCGCACAAGCCCGCCACGCAGAAGCATTGTCTGGGACAGCCACAAGAGGAAACCTTGATGTGCCCGGTCGAACGGTGGCCGCTCCACTCCAGTCAGACAAACAGCCGATCATCCACTTTGAGTCTTGATGCCCAGCCATCCAGCCTCTTGGGGTCACAGCCCGCCCAATTGGGAAAGTCACTCGGATCTATTTCCGCACTTGTCAAGAAGCACAAACAGCCCCTACTCGTATCACGGGCGATCAACTCATCGCCACCGCGACGGTCTTTCCGCTTACGAGCCCAGGCACTCAACGGCAGTCTCGCAGTAGTGGATTTAGCATTTCATACGCTCATGGTTCCCCTCTGGAAGGAGCTTCTCAGACCATGCTGAACATGAAAAGAATCTACTTCGTCCCGCCAGTCGGTGAACAGCCGTTTGCATTGTGGGCAGGCAACAGCGTAGTGGAATGAAGGAGCTATAAAGCATATGGGGTAGGAAATCGACGAGGAAGAAGAGCCGACCGCCGGCAAAGCCACAACTTAAGATCACACCCTCAGGGTTAGATCTCTCCGTCCTTGTCGTCACGGATGCCCGCGTAGAGGACAGAGCCCTCTGCATTAGGCTTCCGGTGAGGAGGAGCGACACGGGTCGAGAAAGGAGCCAGTAGTGGCAAGCCACGGATCTATACTCAAGACCGCCTTCTGACGCTGTACGGCAGAGCGTCACGATATTACCGCAGAGTGCCACCTCGGACCGGCACCGATGTTGCGCCCGAGCCGCGGACCGTCATGGCGCTCGAGGTGTGTCACGCGATGGGCGTGGGAGTCGTTCGGACCCTCGGTGCGCCGCTCGCGGCAGCAGCTTTGGTTGTGCATGAAGCAAGTCAGATACATTGCGCTACAAACACCTCTCTCACCAGCTCATCGCCCGGCCGCTCATGCCCTGGTCGCCGCGATAGCCAATGAAACTAGCCGGCATGCGTTCTTGAGCGTCGCCACGCACCAAGACGCTCGGGTCAGCCGCCCTGCTCCAGTCGCATCGGGGCCCCAATTAGAAGTCGCCGTTCTAGTTGCGGGAATGGATGCATGAAAAGGTCTCGGGCGTGGACGTTGCAGCGATGCGTGTCTATCGATTGCCGTCGCGATGCTGGAAGCAACAGAATCATCACGTTGGAGCCAGGAGAAGAGGTACGGAGGTCCACTGTGCTGGCAATTTGTCCTGGGAGACGCCAATTGCCCAAGCCAGCCCCGGCCAGCCCAGCGCCACGAAAGCAAGGGCAGCGCCTTACCTCATCATTTGCTCCTAGCACCTCTTGGCCGCGGGGTGTGTCGTAACGCCGCCCGCCGATCTTTTTGTCCAACACCCCAACAGCCCAGGTCTTGGAAGAAGCGACGACTGCGACAAGGCTCGACCAGCCGCAAGCGAGAACAAATAGCAACGAGACGCAGAGACCGATCGTCACGCACCGACTCGCCCGACTGTTGAGTGACCCTACCGACGCCCGGAGGGTCGTAGCAAGCCATGGCGGGCAAGAAGGGCGAGAACACCAAGAAGGCGGCCGGCAACGCGCGCAAGGCAGACGCCGCGGCGCAGAAGGCCGCAGCCGCAGACGCGAAGGTCGCAGCTGCTGAGGACGAGAAATGGCAGAAGGGATCCAAGAGCAACGCCAAGAAGTAGGCCTCTCTAATGCTGGTGTGCTGTTCAAGCACGATACTGACGAATCTTTTTTCCTGCTACAGGGAGGCCGAAGAAGCAAAGAAAGCCGAGCAGGCCCGAAAGAAAGCCGAGAAGGACGCACTACTTAAGGAAGAGGAGGCCAGCCTCCCTGGCCGAGCCGAGCCGAAGAAGTCCAAAGCTCCGGTCAAGAAGTCACGGGGGCTCGACCTCTCGCAGCTGGATGGCGACTCCTCGAGTGCGGCGCTCAATGCCTCGGGCATCGACAACGCCCTCGATGCGCTGTCACTGACGACCGGTGGCGACGATGGCAAGATTGACAAGCACCCCGAGAGGCGGTTCGCAGCCGCATTCGCCAAGTACGAGGAGAGGCGGCTGAAGGAGATGAAGGCCGACGGCAGCGGCGTCGGCCTACGGCTGAACCAGCAGAAGCAGAGGATCAGGAAGGAGTTCGACAAGAGCCCCGAAAACCCTTTCAACCAGGTCACCGCCGCGTACAACGCTACGAGGGACGATCTGTCAGAGATCAAGGCGCAGGAACAGGCCAAGATTGAGAAACGCCTGGCCCAGTAGGTGCGGGCGGGCGGCTCGGCGGCGCCAACCCATCGCTGCCGGCATGACGCGGCTCGCTCATATTCGTAGCCGGGATATACTAGGTTACGAGCGAGTCGCATTGCATGCCACTTCAAATATATGTTGACATATTCTTCTGGAAGCTTGCGATTGCTGTACACGAGTTTGGTGCACTCACGGATTTCTTCATTACCCCTCCATGTGACTCAACTGCCCCGCGATGATGTCGTGGCGCCGAGCCCCCTTGTCCGGCCAAGTCAGGTTCCGTCGCCAATCCGCCGGCAGAACGTCTCACCGCCCCCTACCACCCACCTCCTGATGGCTCGCCTAACCCAGCGCAACCGGCTCCTAGTTATACGATAGCATCCCGTCTGCGTTATCGCCCGCCGTGGTCGTTGGGGCATATTAGCGTGTGCGTTCTTCAATATGCTTTCACTAGATCAGCTACCTTCTCTACGGAGACAGCACCTCCTATCCGAATTGTAGGTGCTGCAAAGAACCGCTTCCTATCCGCGTCTGCCTTGGCTCATCAGAACGATCAGCGCCGGGTTGAAGCAGGCTTGCCCGGCTGGAATCTTTGTCAGTCTGACTCCCGGCGATCCTACCCTGTGGTCGGCGGTCCTCTTTGTTCGCGATGGTAAGATGCTCGCATAGGTGGTTTTACGCTGCTCCGGCTCACGCAGCACCAGGCCCCTACGCACAAGCGGTTCTTCGATTCCAACTCTCCTTTTCCGACTCGTACCCTCAGCTTCCGCCTCTCATCCTATTCTCTACCGACATGTTTCATCCCTTAATTACACCCTTGACAACGTACATGTACACCACCGACATCCAACCTTTAGGAACGGTCAGTGCCAGGGACGAAGAGCGGCTGCCGCCCGGCGGCTTCAGCCTACGCCATGGCTTTCCAGAGTGGTTTGCACGGAGGACAAGAGCCGAGGCTGGTAGCAGGCAAGTAAGTGGGGATCAATCACGCAGCCCAGCCTCGGAGCAAGCTCGCCGCGGGCCGTCGAGCGTCTACTCGGCAGAATCTCAGCAAGGCAACCAGCCCAGCTACATGCGCGCCGGCAAGCGAGAAACCTCCATCTACCACGTACTGGAATACGTCAGGAGAACATTCGATGACGAGGAAGCTCTCGACTCCATTCCGCTAGAGGCAGCAGGGAACCCTGGAGCCTGGCACGCCTGGCGCACGCACCGGCGAAAAGTGGGCAAGTTGCAGGAGGATCAAACAGCGGCAGTTCGCAGCCAGGATGAGGTAGTCGAGGGTGAACCGGAGAAACCCCCTGGTGAAGCAGCGAATACACCTGTCAGGCTGCCCGGAGAGTGGGACTGGGATGGAGTTTGGGAGGACAGAGTGAAGAAGGGAATCGCCGCCAGCCTCTCAGAGCAGGTCCTGTATGGAGGCTCTGGAGGGCCCGATGACCTGGTATGTGACCAATCGCAAGTTTCAGTCAAGCTATATGAGCAAGTGAACTAACAGTGACGTGTTTAGATCCGGTTCCTCGCAATGGAGGAGAAAGACGTTGATTCCGTCAAGGAGAACTTGCGTCGCACCCTTGGAAGCGTAGCGTAGGCGCTAACAAATGGTTGGGCAGTTCCTCGAGTACTGCCCGTTCTTTCCTTGCGCCTGAAACACCGCCAGGCAGGAAGTTTTTGCAGGAGGAGCCGCCCTCGCGAGCGTCGACGTTACTTCCTGAATAGAGCGAGACTAGCACGATACCCTTTTGTCACTTTATCATTCCACTGCTTACACTTTCCACCCCCATTTCTGGCACGTTTCATGCTTCTTCTCCAAGAGTAGTTGTGAATAATCCAGTCAGTGGCAAATATTCATCAGCATGCGAGTACCACGTTTACCTTTTTAGTCGTTGCAACTTTCATCGATCTCCCTGCGGTCTTGCTCCTCTTCGGCGCGAGTCTTCCTCCGATTAGTACTTCGAAAGGCCAAAGAGAGCATCACGGAGAGTTCCATGTTCGAAGCCTTGTCCGTAGGCGGGGTCATCGAAGTAATTGCTTCCGCGCAGGGAATCTGACATATCCACTAGTTCCGATAAGCAATATTCAACACAGCGTTACAAGGGCATCTGCAGGACAATATGGCATACGTGACGAGCGAGTCACCTCACGTTGAATTCCGCACCCCTCGCCATCATGAGGTCAGAGACAAACCCAGCCCTCTACGAATCGTCAAACAGCGGTCCCAGTGCTTCAACGGCGAGAATAGCGGCAAGGAAAACACGCCCCCTATGGATGGTGGCACTCTGGTCACTCCCGAGTCGACAGGAGCGAAGCTTCCGCTGAGAGTCATCAAGAGACAAGGGCGGCGGAAAGCGTCCCGTACCTCCACTGGAGGCGATGACTTGACGCACTAGGAGCAGAGTCTGGGTCACCAGCCTAACTGTTGGGCCAGCTCGCTGGAGCTCGGCCGACCACGTGGGCGAGCCTGGGAGGAAACCTTGATGCGATATCGAGGACTACTCACGAAGTCGACTGTACCAACCAAGGCTAGCCGATATGAGTGGCCATTTGGCAAGGATAACGCGCATGTATCCCTTTCAAGCTGTCGCACTCCTTCATCTGGCTCATCCTTTCGACCGTCAGTCGATTGCATTTTCTCTGTCGAATGCCCATCATCACGGACGTCTTTCGATGCGAAAAGCGGTGGAATTCTCGATTCTCCTTTGCCCAAGTCACCTCGTGGGATACATGGATCCAATGGATCACCTGCTTGCGCCAGCTTATCTCCTTCCGCGCCATTTGGCTATCAGCACTTTCGGCCGATGGTCCTGTCCCCTTGCATAACCATCACTTCAGAGCGCACGGTCGCAACATGTGGCCCGCAGGCTGTATGGGCAGCTATCGAGATATCAGGACGGCTTTCCCGGATACCGACGTCTAGATCACCGTCGAAGAGCGGTTCAGAGCCTAAACGCATGACGGGCTCATTTATTGAACCCCATGACGGTCAGTGTTGGTGTGCGGAACGCCCCTGGAAGAGGTATTGACAGACACGGCAGATCGATTCTTCGAATTTGGATGTCTTTATGATCTGACCGTGGACGTATTGCCTGCTTCTGGGACTACCGTCATACAAGTTTTGCAAGAGCAGGCCTTTCCTACGTCAGTTGTGCCAGACCTTCAGAGTCTCAAACAATCGATCTAACTGATGTGCTGCAGCACGATATATGCCGGGTCGAGTGTGTTTCTTCTCGTACACTTACAGATAGACGCCGAAACGAAACAGCGCTGTGCAAATGGTCACGGCCGTCAGAAATCTGAAGAGCTATTGGAAGACCTGGAGTTGCTGCTTGGAAGCTCCCAGGTGGGATTCATGCACATCCGAGTGTCTTACTCCCATTCCGCGTTCCCCGAACACTCTACTGCTGAGGTAGCTACAGCTGGGCTGTGCAGCTTGCGAAGCAGACTGGAGACGATTGCGACCGCCACTCTTGACCGGTGTAATGCACTTTCGCCGTGGTCCACGCGTCCTGAAATTTCGCAAGACGATTTGCTGCAGATCATCGAACGCCATTGGGGGTCCGAAAAAGCAGTGTCTGTGAAGGGGCAGATCGTTCGGCGGCAGCAGTCTCAGCGAGAATTGCAACAGAATCGTTCAAACTCCACCCTAGGGGAGTGTGGCGTTGCTGTTCTGCGTGCGACTCCCACGAGTCCTCGCTCAATGACGCCACGGATACCTCTGAGACGATCGAGCCTGCAAAGTCGGAGGTCCCTAAAGGCATCCACATATGGGAAGGCGTTCGGGAAGAAAGCCCAAGGATTACTTGCCTCGGGCCTTTCGTCAACGCCGATGTCGCAGAAGAGCAGCGACGGATCAAAACACAAGGGATCGTTGGAGCTACGGAACCGATGGGCCAAACATGACAGCGTCGACAGTGCAGATGGCTCCTTGCGAGGCAAAACGCTCCGAGGCTCGACCGTAGGTGCGACCACGTGGGCTGCTGCTGCGGCAACTGGGGGTGTATTGAAAGCCGCGGAAGATCATATGGTGCGGAACAAGAGCACAAAGGCCAGTGGGCTCTGGAACTGGGGGTTATGGTTCTAGACGCTCCGAGTAGAGCCTCTCATGGGGGTATGAATTGCGCTTTTCTTCTTTTTTTTAAATCATATTTTACATGCTGTTTCTATTGTAGTTCATCCTTCCACGGAATAGACACCTGCGCTCCTCTCCTGGAGACGGTAATGGCAGACGCGCGGGTGGCCGCCTTGACGGCGGAATCGATGTCAAAGTCGCCAGTGCCGGCCTTGACGACGGCCAGAGCGTAGGAGCCGACAAAAGTATCGCCAGCGGCGGTAGTGTCGACGACGTTGGCTTTTTGCGCGGGCACGAGCGCGCTCTTGCCGTCCTTGGTGACGTAGTAGACGCCGCGGCCGCCGAGGGTGATGATGACGTTGCGCACGCCGCGCTCGATGAAGAGGGCGCCGACACGCTGCAAGCCAGCCTGGTCGTCGAGGTCGGACTCGCTGCAGCCGGAGAGCAGGGCGGCCTCGGTCTCGTTGACGACGAGGTGGGCGAGGCCGTCGTACGCGTGCGGGGGAAGTGCCTGGGCGGGAGCCGGGTTGAGGAGGACGGGGACGGCCGCGGCCTTGGCGGCGGCGAGGGCCTGCATGACAGTATCGAAGGGGATCTCCAGCTGCATGATGAGCAGGTCGGCCCTGGGACCGGGGAGGGTGTCGAAGTGGGCCGGGAGGAGGGTGTGGTTGGCCTCGGGGGACAGGATGATGCGGTTCTGGCCCGAGGGCTCGTCGACGACGATGATGGCGATGCCCGTCTTGCCGTCGTCACGGACGTGGACGCCGCTCACGTCGACGCCATAGGACGTCAGGCTGGAGCGCAGCGTCTCGCCGTACGTGTCGGCGCCGACGGCGCCCAGCATGGAGACGTCGGCATCGGGGTCGGCGAGGGCGGCGGTGCGCGAGAGCTTGCCGCAGGCGACGGCCTGGTTGGCGCCCTTGCCGCCAGGCGAGGTGGTGAAGTGGCTCGCGGTGAGGGTCTCGCCGGGCAGCGGGTGGTGCGGCACGTACGACACGAGGTCGATGTTAAGAGACCCGAGAATGGTGATGCGGGGGCGCGGGGAGGCCATGGCGGGCGGCTGCTCTGCTTCCTCTGCTGCTGGATCGCTATCCTCGTGGCGGGAGGAGGGCAATTGAGCGTGATGATGGTGCGAGGACGAAAAACCAAACCTGGGGGTGAGGCCCGTCGTCGTCGTCGTCGTCGCGCGAGCACAGCTTCCGCTGTGGAGAGTGAGATGCTGGTGGGGTGACGTCGAAGAGCCCCTTTGCCCCTCTACCCCTCCACACCCATCCCATTACAGAAGTCTTTCCGCCGCATCGAGTCATGTTCGGGGACAAAGCCGCCCTCCCCGACGTGGGCTGCGAGTCCACGGCAGCATCGCTCCCTTTGCGCCGCCCCAAAATCGTCGCCAACCGCAAGGCTCCGGGGCCCCGACTCGACAGGGGCCACGCAGCGCGTGGCTGGCCCCGGCGGCGTGGCTGCGGGTGTCGGCGAGGGCCGAGGTGGCGCGAAAGTGGAAACAGGGCCCGTTTGGAGACGCCGTACTAGAGAGGTCTAAGTAATTATCGTTTGCCTCGAAGCTGAGATGAATTGCTTTGTTGAAGACGGAACAACGCACCAAGGCCGAGCGCACACGTCTGCATCGTGGTGCTGCTCAAGAGCATTTGATCCAAGAGCGAGGACATGTCCTGCGTTGCCGTAATCCCACAAGCTATCAGCCGTGTCCATGTCGCGGGATATACTTTTTTAAAAAAAA